>QLTV01001370.1:80552-126766 GCA_003457575.1 Thermophis baileyi | reverse complement strand
AAAGAGAAATGTGCTTGAAAACAAACAATTTGGCAAAGAATTAGTATTCACTTTAATACTAAGCAATTATTAGTATTAAAGCCTTTTTGTTTAAATAACAGTGTGTGTGTGTCGCTTTCTGGGGGTTTGCCGCGCTGGGTCAGAACACAGACAGTGTCGGCTGGCGGGCCCGCGGGGGAGGGCCTTCTCTGTAGCCGCTCTCTGTGGAACCAACTTCCCCCCGAGATCCGTACTACCCCCACCTTACTGGCTTTCTGTAAAGCCGTTAAGACCTGGCTTTTCCAGCAGGCCTGGGGCCAATAATGGACTGATTGGCCCATGTATGTTTGTGTGAATGTTTTATTTTAATATTGATGTATTTTTTAATTGTTTCTATTGCTGTCTTTTTTTATTTACTGTGAGCCGCCCAGAGTCCTTCGGGAGTTGGGTGGCATACAAATTTTGCTAAAATAAAAATAAATAAAATAAATGACCCTGGGACACTGCAACTGTCATAAATATGAGTCAATTACCAACTGCCTGAATTTTGATCATGTGACCATGGGGATGCTGCAACAGTCGTAAGTGTGAAAAATGGTCATAAGCCACTTTTTTCAGTGATGCCGTAACTTTGAATGGTCACTAAATGAACTGTTGTAAGTCGAGGACTACCTGTAACTGAACGGGACTCCACAAAAGTGTGCTGCATGTCTGTGCATGTGCATAGGTGTAAAGAAACAGTGGAAGAATGTCTGAGAGAAAAGATGTTAAGTTCACATTCACAAAGCTGCTCTTATTTTCTAAATTATTTTTCCTGATGCAAAAACTGCTTTTCTCCATTAAAATAGTCACTTTTTATTATTATTATTACAACATCAGCCTGAAACATTTAGTTTTGCCTTCAGGTACTCTCCATAATCACCAGTTAGAGTTCTTCTTGAAACTGTCTGTTTAGACTTAATATTTACTGATGAAGTGAATTCAAAAGAAAATGTAAATGCTGTTTTTCAAGTGTAACATTACATTTACATTTTCAACTGCAGCTTCTTCAACCAGCATTTCCCAAGGGGACTAACAAAGGTTTCAGCTTTAGGAATGCAAGATTTTCCTTTTAGCAAAGTGACATGCATATGAAAAATTGTTTACATCTTTTTTATAAATGTAATATTCATGTTGTTAAATAACAAATACCCCCTCCACCTCCACCACACAAGAAAAATTATAAACAGCAATGATCTAGAATGTACAAGAAAAGGATTTTTTTTGTTACCAGTTATTTTAGTCACTATATCTATACACATCCACTTTGTGAGAAACTCATAGTATATATAATAATACATATGGCCGAGAAGATTAGCAGCTACAAAGCTCAATTGCAAATTATAGGCAGAATCTCCAATTTCAATCCAATCAGAAATGTTTTTACCAATCCATCAATTAAGAAACTGCAGTGAATCAATCAGTACCTGAGCAGCAAGAAGCAGTGCAATTTTGGGTGTAGATATAGAATAACTCAAAGAAATATAACACAGTGCAGCTTGGTTAAAGGAAGTGGATAAGAATAAAAAAGCAGTTGAAATGAAAGAACTGGTAATAACAGCAGAAATGGTGGAGCAAGGAAGATCAAGAAATGGTCAGCACCAGGTGAAGATGAACTCATGGATTTTGGTTGAAACATCTGACTGGTCTACACCAGTAGTGGGTTCTAAAACCCTTTACTACTGGTTCGCGCGCGCTAAGAACCGGGCCGAACCGGGAGCAGTAGTTTAACAACATACTGAAAGGGGGTGAAATTGAAGAATAGCTAACATCTGATAAAACCTACTTGATAATGAAAGATCTAGCAAAAGAAAGCACTAGACAACTGGAGACCAAATTCCTATTACTAAGAACTTTATAATTACAAACTGATGTGGTAGCTGATGCAGCCAACAAGCTGAGAACAAGCTCTTTCCATTTGAACAGAAAGAAATACCCAAACAGAAATAAAAGATCAACTCTTAATTGACAAGAACATTCTGGAAACTTCAAGAAAAGGAAGACCAACTTGAATGTAGTATAGATTGATTACAAGAAGGCATTTGACTCTCTCCACATGATTGGAACATCAAGTGCCTAGAAATAACAGGAGTCAATAGAAACATGAGAAGTTTCTTGCAAACATCGATGGCACAATGAAAGACAGACTTGCAGGTTAATGGCGAGAAACTGGGAAAGGTTAATATCAAGAGAGGAATCTTTCAAGGAAACTCACTCTCATCACTACTGTTAATCATTACAGTAATTCCTTTGTCAACAATACTGAACAAATCAGGCCATAGCAAACAAACATCAAAAAAAATCTTCCAGGCTATCCCACGTCCTTTACATGGACAATCAGAAGCTATATGGAAAAATACCATCTGAAATAGAATTGCTCTTCAACATTGTCCTTATATATACACTGTGTTTCTCCAAAAATAAGACCTGGTCTTATTTTTTGGGGGGCCCCAAAATGAACACCAAATCTTTTTCAGGGGATGTCTTACCTGCTTGCATTAGGACCACTGCAGCCAGGCCTCCCATGCCCAGACACCTGTCGCACCGCTGCCCGACTTCTTCTGTGGCTGTTTGTGGCCAGACGCCATGTGGGTCGTCGCGCCGGTGCCACTGCTTGGGGCAGGAGGCTGCGTGGTGCATTGCACCACTGCATGCATTTGCAGTGGCACCGGCTCAATGTGTCATGTGGCGTCCTGCCACAAGCGTCAGCACTGGCACAACAAGCCACCTGGCGGCCTGCCACAAGCAGAGGCACCAGCGTGATGTGCCATGTGGCGTCCAACCACAAGCGGCCGCAGAAAAAGTCAGGCAGCAGCACGACAGGTGTCGGGATGTGGAAGCCCTGGCTGCAGCGGTCCTAAGGTAAGTGGGTGCAGGGCGCATGGGGCAGCTCCACCCCCACCCCGTCCTAACTTGATTTTTATGCATGCACCTCACCTCACCTCACCTCGAACAACCAGATGGTGGGTGGGGCTTAACTAGGGCTTATTTTTGGGATAGGGATTATATTAGGTGCAGGCGAGAAAATTGTGCTAGGGCTTCTTTTTGGGATAGGTCGTATTTTTGGGGAAACACGGTAGTACACCCAAGATATTGAAATGGAGTTTGCCAAGCTCACCATTAATTGGAGAAAAATAGTGAAAACTGAAAAGATCAAGAAGGCCTATGGAACTAAAATTAAAAGACTGAATAAAGATTATCACTACAAATACCTGGGCATCCTTCAAACTGACTACACTTGAGTTGTCAAGAAAAAGGTTAGAAGTGAATACATAAAGAGAGTGAAGAAGATTAAAGTCCAAACTCAGTGGAGAAAATCAGATAACTAACATCTGGACAATTCCAGTCATTAGATCTACACCTGAAATAGTGGACTGGACTTTAGCAGAACTAAAGCCCTGGATAGGAACACCAGAAAAATAATGACAGGTGGGTATGAAATGTTGCAAGTACATCAGGTGGTTGAAGAAGAAAAAACAGCATTGGAAGAATATCTGAAGAACAGTGAAAAAGATGCACTGAAGCTAGTATACCAGGAAGGCTTACTAAGTATTGGATAGATCAAACTGGCCTTCAAAAAAACCCAAAGAACAGAAAAGAGGTATAGGAAAACAAAGTATTACATGGCGAGTACATTCAAAAATATCAGGCAAAGCAGATAATGACAAGACCTGGCAAAGAGCAGAAAAGTTGAAAAAAGAGATAGAAGGGCTAATGCTGGCTGCACAGGACCAAACCTTAAGAACAAATGCATATAAATCCAGAATTGAAAAGACAGCAACATACAACAAGTTCCACTTCTGCAAAAAAGTTAGTTAGCTACTCCAAGAAGATTGTACAGGCTGACTACTGTACAAACAATGGCATGACAAAGTAGCATCAATGATGCATTGGAAGATCTACAAAATACCATGTGCCTGCAAGCAAGAACTGGTAGGACCATAAAATAGAAAAAGCAATAGAAAATTAAGAAACTAAGTTGCTGTAGAATTTAGAATTCAAACCAAAAGGCACTTGCCATACAATACCCCAGACTTAACAATTGCCAGTAAGAAAGATAAAAAGATAGTAGCTGGAGACAGCAAAATAGTAGAGAAAGAACTGGAGAAGTTAATAAAATACAAAGACCTGCAAATAAAAATAGAATAACTGTGGCAAAAGAAAGCAAAGGTACCAATAGTGATAGGAATCTTGGTTCAACTTTGTTATTTGTGAAAAATTAATATATAGTTGAGGGCCAGAGGTCTTTCTTTTGGGGCTAATAAATCAAGTGTTGGAAAAAAATAATGGAACTTGGTTTTTGTATTGATAACTGCAGCATGATTATTGTGTTCACCAAGATGGAAAGATTGAAAGAAAGATGGAAAGAAAGATGGCTAAAACATATGAAGAACGGTTGCAGGAACTGGGTATTTCTAGTTTAATGAAAAGAAGGACTAGGGGAGACATGATAGCAGTGTTCCAATATCTCAGGGGCTGCCACAAAGAAGAGGGAGTCAAGCTATTCTCCAAAGCACCTGAAGGTAGGACAAGAAGCAACGGGTGGAAACTAATCAAGGAGAGAAGCAACTTAGAACTAAGGAGAAATTTCCTGACAGTTAGGACAATTAATCAGTGGAACAACTTGCCTCCAGAAGTTGTGGGTGCTCCAACACTGGACGTTTTTAAGAAGATGTTGGATAACCATTTGTCTGAAGTGGTGTAGGGTTTCCTGCCTAAGCAGGGGGTTGGACTAGAAGACCTCCAAGGTCCCTTCGACTCTGTTATTCTATTCTATTCTATTTGGCCATACCTACAATGGAGAAATTGTTTGTGAAGATGATGGAATTTGCTGAGATGGCCAAATCAACCTGTTTGATCAGAGAAAGCACAATGTCTATGTTAATTACTGATTGGAGATCCCTTATGGACTTTTTGCATAAAACAGAAATATATGATGTGATTTAGGATTTTGATGATTAAATGGACTGTAGAAAGAAGAGAGTCATGATGTAAATAAAATTATAATAGTACTTGTAACTACTGTAAAGATTTGAAGCTACTTTATATATTTTTCTCTACTTGTTCTTTATTACAATTTTAGCTTTGTCCTTAATTTCTTTATTTTTCTTTTTTCTTTCTTACTTTATATTATTTTGTAGTAGTTTTTATTTTTTAAAAAACTTTTAATTAAATTATTAAAAATCAGGTGTTTTTTTCTGCTGCTCTAAGGAAGAATGAATTGGATACAGGAGGAATCAGATTCATTTGCTGAAAAAGGTAGGGCAGCATGTAAAGGAGTAGGAAGGCAATGAGGTATTGATTTTTAAAACAGATTGCTATAATCATGTGGAATTCTGTAAAGCTGGAGAAATAGAGGACAGTTTCCCAATATCTTCATTCATTATCAACAAGTGATGGAAACTGGAGATAGAATTATGAATCTGAAGCTAGAACTTGCCTATTGCTGTTCAGGTCTCTCTGACCTGATTGAGGCTCATTTTATTTTATTATTGGGTGCGTTAGCATTATGCCTGCATTCAGAATCAGAAAACAATGACTTAGTATTAAGATCATCCAATAAAACAAAACCCCACACCTGGATGTTTTTCCAAGAAGTCCTGATTTCAAATATGTTTGGATTTTTTTCCGCATCTGGGCATTTAAGCAAAGTGAAATGTTTTGAAAGATTATTTCCAGCAAAATGGAAAGTTGCTGAATTAAAAGGATTAGACTGGGTAAAAACTAAAAACTAAGAATGTGGGAGCTAATGAGGCCTACTGAAAGACTGATTCTGTTGGAAAACAACAACACTGCAGCAAGAAAAAAACCCCAGTCTATTTCTGCATCAGTAGCAAATTTTCAATGAGGTGTGTGACAGGGGTGGGTTCCTCCCGGTTCGGACCGGTTCACCCAAACCGGTAGCGACCCACTGGTGACATCACAATGATGTCACCGAACCAGATCAGGCAGTGCCGGTCCGTGGGGGCTGCCATCTTTTTTTAAAAAAAAAATTGGAATTTTTTTGGAATTTTTTTTCCTTCTGAGCATGCGCAGAAGCTGACTTCCGGCACTGTGCATGCGGTCGCCATCTTTTTTTCAGCTTTTTAATTTTTTTAATTTTTTGTTACTGCGCATGCGCGTGCGCAAAGTGCATGCGCGCCCACGAGGAGTGCCTACGAGGTGTGCCCACAAGGCGCACCCATGAGGTGTGCCCACGAGGCACACTCACAAGGCATGCCCACAAGGCACGCCCACGAGGCGTGCCCACGAGGTGCGCCCACGAGGCGCACCCAAGAGGTGCACCCACGAGGTGCACCCATGAGGCGCACCCACGAGGCGCACCCACGAGGCGCAGGAGGGAGCAAACCGGCAGTGAGGTAAGTTGGAACCCACCCCTGGTGTGTGTGGGCTGGGAGCAAGATAAAGGGGACATCATGGGCACATACTCTTTAAAATGTTTAGCAGAACTCTTTTTACCACAGTTGCAAGGACATGAAGATGAGTGATCAAATAACTTTCTGTGTCAGATGTGAGGCCTCTAGGTTGGTAGACAGTTGGTAGATATCTAGTTCAAAGTATGAGTTTGTTTAATTGCTGAGGAAGAATGTTATGAATAGGTTTAAAATGTAATCACATGACCAATGAAATCTGACAAAAACATTTTCTTTATCAATTCTGTTTGATCATATATTTTATGTTTTTGTTCATATCTTTGTCTTCTGATTATTAATTTTAGATCCTGCTAGTGTACCAAATTCTTTTAATTTTCCCATTAATATTTCTATTCCCTTTAATGCACTGGTTCTCAACCTTTTCTTCACCATGGACCCCTCCCCTTTAAATACCTTTTGTGGCCATGGACATGACTATGCCCCCCCCCAAGACTTAACTCAAGATTTAAATCATAACATTTCTTCAAGCTTCATGGACTCCTTGTGACAACATTGTGCCCCCCCCCCAGTGGACTGTGGACAACAGATTGAGAACCACTGCTTTAGTGGATTCTTGAAAATCAACACCAAGTCATCAGCAAATGCCCTTAATTTATAAGTATTTTTTTTTAAGTTTTAGTCCCACAATACTCTTACTTTTTCTGATATTTCTATTCAGTATTTCAAGAATGAAAATAATTAGGAGACAGTGGGCATCCCTGTTTTGTCTCTCTTTCTATCTCAATGATTTTGTTAGGTCTCCACTGACAATCATTTGTGCTTTCTCTGAAGTGTAAATAGATCTTACCCATGTAATAAAATTCTTTCCAATATTCATATCTTCTAAAACGTTAAATCCAAATGCCTAATTCAAACTATCAAAGACCTTCTCTGGGACAAAAAAAAAAAATCAATGCAGTTTGTTTTTCATTATGTTGCTCCAAGTATTCCAAAAGTTCCAATACATTTTTATATTATTATTTAACTGTCTTGTAGGTAAAACCCCTCATGAACAAATTCTTGCAAAATTATTTTCAACCTCTGAATCTTATCTCTTTCACAAACTGGGTTTATGAGGAGGATGCTAAATAAGATTGGTAGACCACAACCCCAAGCAGCAGGGGTTGGAGGGCTTCAGTGAGACATTTGAGACATCCAGCTTTCTACTTGATTGGTAGAATATTATATTATGAATATTATTGTTATTGTTGCAAAAAAATTGTCCCTATATATTATATATTATGTTTTTAATGTTGGAAGTTTCGCATAAAGTTTTTATTGGATGCAGTTTTTATAGCATTGAAAATGAATTACAATATAAAATGCATATAATTTTTCTATGTCTTCAGGAACTGTAAATTAATTGGTTCATACTAGACCCGTGATGGTGAACCTATGGCACGCGTGCCACAGGTGGCATGCAGAGCCTTCTCTGCGGGCATGCGAGCTGTCACCCCAGCTCAGCTCCACTGCGCATGCACACGCGCCTCCCACCGGCCAACTGGTTTTTGGGTCTCTGCCGCACATGCACGGGGGGCAGGGTGCATGCGGGAGACGTGCACGCATGCGTGGGGGGTGGAGCATGCATGCATGGGTGGTTGTGCACGCATGTGCAGGGTCACACATGCATGTGCGGGGTCGTGCGTGCATGTACGAGGGGTGGGGGAGCGCAGGGGGTCATGTGCACATTCCCGGGGGAGCGTGGGGGGGTCACGTGTGCATGTGCAGGGGTCGGAGTGCACGGGGGGGTATCACACGCGCATTGCATTATGGCTGTGCACACGCACGCACACACTTTTGGCACATGACGACAAAAAGCCATCACTGTACTAGACCATAAGTGAAAAAGATTTTTCTATGATATAATTGCAGGAGTGAAATAAGATCTAACAAGTTTGAATGAAATGAATGTGGGATAAAAAATAAGACTAATTAGTTCATTGTTAGTATAGTGTAAAAAAATCAGACAATAAAATATAAAACCCCTAAATATTGCAGAACTGTAATTATTTATAATTTCTTAAAGTGTAAACTAATTCTATAAACAAGGCAATAAGACATGTTAAGTCCTACTAATTAAAGATATTTTTTTCTGTATCTTTGCCCCTCAAGTGATGTAATGACACATTGATTCTTGTCAGTGAAGTAAATCAAAACATATAATAAAATTATTTCTATATTTACATTTTTTGATCTCATGAAGTCCAACTATTACACTGCACATAAATGTACATAAGGATTTTGTAACTTGTAGAGAACACAGTATGGAGATAATAATTCACTCTTTTGATACAGTGCCAACCTCTTTGAAATGCACTTTTCGAATCTTTGATTTCCAGATTTTTTTTTTTTTGATGATCAGAAGTTTCTAAATTCCTTTGAAGCTTTCAGAAGTGCAGCCATTAATTAAAGACAGCTGTCTTCAGGCTTGTTGTTCTCTTTCACCCACAATTAGGCACTCCCACTTAACAGACTATAGACTGTTAGACTGAGCAAAGTATGGCACTGTGATACTACACTACCTCACACATTTAGACTTAAAATGTGTGTGACTCACATTTTCTTTGAAATAATTTGTTTCATAAGAATGGTAAGAAACATTTTGAAGTTAATTGCTTCCTATTTACCATTAACTTGAATGTATTCCTTTTTGAATATATATGTTTCATTAGTATGTGAGTATACTACCCAAAGCAGTGTATTTTCTGGGTAACGTTATTGATCTGTTTTATCAATAGTTTAATGTCAAAATGTGAGAAAGCATTTGCTGCAAGGGTGATAACTGAGTGTTGTCCGAATTGAAGGTTCAGCAACAATTTAGATATCGGATCTATCACACATGGAGTAAACTCCACCCTTACACTGAAGATATCACAGACAGTCACAAACATTTGCAATCCAGTGGCTATCCATTGAATGCAGTGAAATATTATGGCTCCCCTGCAAGTGTCAGAAAACAAGTTCCTCTGACTTTGGCAAACTCAGGAATCAGGAACCACTTGGAATTATGGAATTATCTTAACTGTTAGTAAGAATCTAGCAGAATCGCAAAAGTCTGCCATAGCAATTTTCTAGATCAACTTTATCTTGCAAAATCTAGGTGGAGTTACTCTGAGTGTCTTTCTCAGGCTTCTCTGCACTCTTGGAATAAGAAATCTTTTCTATAATGGTTCATTTTCTGTACAATTCTGTAAAAGATATTCTGTCACTGTTGGGAGAAAAAGAATTTTCTAGCATGTTTTGTCCTTTCCCTTTTCATTGAAAGAGCTGATTCCTCTCCATATTCTTTACTTCCTACAGAATCCTTAGAACTCTGGAAAGCTGTTCATAAAACATTTTATATAAGATTAATAAAGGCTGAATAAACCTCCCTTTTGTAATGGAAGAAGTCAAAGTTAATTGGTCAGAACAGGATCAGTGATGCTGATGGAGGAATAAATGCTAGTCAGATGATTTTACAATGTCTGTCATAATTAGAAGGGAAACTCTCAAGATCCTGAGCTGAAACAGTTTGAGCTCACAGCAGAAATCCTGGTATCTGACTCAAGATATCCAGGATGTATTTAATTACAGCTAATAGTTTCCTGTAGAATTCCCTGTCACAAAATTTAGTGAGATCACCAACTCTGAAAGCTGAAAAATAGATTAGACAGATTTAAGGACTATATTACGAATGAACTAATGTTCATTACTAATGAACAGTGATGACCATCATTCTGCAAAAGAATCATTCTATGTTGCACAACAAGCTCCTCCCCTTTCATACACGTGATATTGTGATGCATGCAGAAAGGTTGCAGGGCTTTTGTCATTATACTACTATTATCAGTCTAATAGTAGACTGATGGACTGCCTTCTGTGGATGTTGCAGCTAATAGCTTTTAGTAATTATGTTGTATATTTTAGTAATAGAGCAGCAAGATTCTCAGTTGAAAGTGATGTCAAGGCTTACCGGTAGAAAGTTTTACTCAGCTAACATTGTAAATATGTATACCTTTACTTTTAAAAATAGTCATGGTACAATTCATTTTAAACCTTGTGTTTCATTACAGCAATCCATTTTCTCCCATATAGCAGCTGAACTCTCTTTTTATTAGAGGACATTTAGTAGACCCAAATTGGTCACTTGGAGAAAGCAGACTTACTGACTCCTTCTTATTGTTCGGGAATGCTTGATTGAATTATATAATCTTTCAGGGGAAAAAGAAGAAAGCTTAGAAAGAGATCTTCTGAGAAGCTTTTTGCTTAGATTAACACATTCATCCTTTTATCCGCAAAGAAGGAAGGAAAGTAGAAGTCCATGGTACATTTTTTTTCAATAAGTGGCGTATTTCAGGCTGTAAGCACTCAGATGTTTTTTTTTTCTTTAAGAAAATACAGTTGGCAGAAAGAAGCAAAAATATCAAAGTATGGGATGAATGTTTACACAATTTTTTTCTTAGGCATGCATTTTGTGTTTAGACCTGGTCACATTGGCTAGCTCCATCAATTTGCCACATTTCATGATTGTCACTCAAACCAGTGGATGCACATTTGATACTTAACAACAAAATATTACACATACATCAAAGGTTATGTGTAGGATTCATTTATTTTCTTCCCCTTCTTCTAAGCTGAGTAGCAAAATGGATAGTACATTCCTAGAGTTCATTCAGTTATCAAGTATGTAGATTCCGGAAGTGGTAGAGATTGCCTGTGATAGGGCTATCTACTATTAACACTTCTTTATATGGAATTTTCATTACTTTTATATATCCAGTAATTTGAATTATGACTTTTTGACAGTGTATATTTTCTGTGGTTGGTTTGTTCCTAAATCATATATTTCTGTACTACAGAACCTCTAGCTACAGTTATAACAGACGCTATAGTTTACGATCTCAGTAAGAAGTAGGCTTTAGAGTAGATTCTTCAGCATTTACACCGGTGACCACTATTTAAACATCTCAAAACTTATATAAGGAGACTGGAATCCTATGTTTTATAAAGTACACAGTAATCCTTTCTACCTGTCTGGAACATTATTCATAACTGTCTAAATACATAATGATTGTGTGAAATATACTGAAATGATTTTTTTTCCGGTTAAGAGAAATGTGTTTTGGATATGTTATCCTAAGACCAGCAGAATTTATGATAAAACTGTCAGAGATTTGTGTGTGTGTGTATGTCTGATTAATATACTAATAGCTGAATCCTCCTACAAATCTTTGGAATATGTCCCTGCTTTCTCTAAAGCATCAAAATCTGCCCAAGGAAGAAAGCTTGATTAGCATTTAATTTCCTTTTGGGATCACTTGTTAGGTGATTTTTGCTCATTCTTGACATTCTGATTGATCACACGCTTTGGCTGGTGAAGCAGTTCCCTTCCATATTAAATTGTCAAGAAGTCTAAAGCCTTTATTAATAAATGTACTTGCTCATTGTATAGCGGGAGGTTTATTCCTCTAGCTTGAGTCAAGCTGGCAAACATGTTACCAAATTTTCTTTCTCACTGGGCTACCTTGGCATAAAAATAACAATGCTCATAGAAGACTACTTGGATCATGGAGCACGTATTAGAGTAGTTATAATTATCCCTGGAACAAATTTGTACTTCCTCCAGTTCCAGAATTGTTCTATTTTAAGCCATATTTAAACCCCATGAATTGTCACATGGTGCTTGAAGGTTTCTCAGTTCCAGAGCAACATAATTTAATGTTGCGCAGTAGTCACATCACTTCCTGGATAAGAAGGCCCTTCTCTCAAGCCCTTTTTGACTATAGCAATGCACTTTACATGGTACTACCCTTGAAAAGTATCTGGAAGCTTCAGCTGATAAAGAATGTGGCAGGGTGAGTAATTTTGTGTGTCCCAAGGATGGCACGTGTAAAACTTTTGCTACATGAGCTATATTGGATGCTGGTTTGCTTCTGGGTCCAGATCAAGGTGTTGGTTATGACCATAAAAGTCCTACATGGCATGGTAACTGGCTCTTTGCGGTACCATCTTTTCCCCATTACGTTGGCCCATCCCATCCAGTCAGGCAAGGACAGAATGTTACTCACTTGCTCTATCAGTGAGATGGGCAGTTTCTAAATTTGATATATAAAAACAAATAAGTAATTTTGGCTCACTTATTTACTTCTCTGTTATCCTTTGGAATATTATATCCCTCCCCTCGAGGTGAGGTGGTCCCTCACTTTCCTGGCCTTTTGGAAGTATCTGAAAACCTGGCTCTGCTGACTTGGAGAGGAACACATAAACTTAGGGTTAGTGAGTTGAAGGTCCTTCCCCTGCCTTTTTAAACTTTAATTATTGTATTCTTGTTTTAATTACCTCCTATTGGGATATTTATATGGTTGGGGTGAGATGGACAGTCTCTAAATTTGATATATAATCAGTGACAACTGACGCATATTCCTCTTTTTTAAAATAGCTGTTTCCTGTAGAAAGATTCTTTAAATTTTAATTTTGCAATAAATTTATTCACTGTAGATTTTTATCCTGTTTTTTCTTTAACAGCCAGCAGAGATAATACTACTTTTTAAAATAAATTCAAATAAATTTGGTTAAGACATTAAACTGGGAGATTTGTTTGACACAATTCATAAAAATATCCTGTGTTAATTTATTGGTCACTTTCAAAATTTAGGTATTTTATTTGGCCTTTAAGAAAGCTTTTAGCACTTACGTAAATATGACTAGCAAAGGGACTATGTGATTTGAAATAAAGATTTTTGAGTTTGTGGGAAAGTAACTGTTTTACCGTGTTTTGTGATATATTTTATAAAGTATCAGGAAGTTATTTCAGGAATATGGCATTATATAAAATGACACATAAATACATAAACCTGCATTTCAAGTTTTTAAATGATATTGAAGATTTGTTATCTATTTCAATACAGTTTTAAGCTTTCTTAACTGCTCTGGGAGAGAATGAAGTAGCACACTAATCTTCTTCCTAGCACAGATGACTCTGAAGAAATTTGAAAATTTTAGAAGCTGGAAACAAATAAAATTATAATTTCCATATATTCTGCATAAGTAGCTCCATTCTGTGAGACATTTTTAAATGCCTCACAGGGTGTTCCTAGTCTTACAGTAAATGAACCAAGTGCCTGACAAAGATTTATTTTTTGCATAAAATAAAGTTTTATTTCCATATCTGGCTCCCTATTCACCTGTAGCTGATTCCATAGACCTACAAGCAACTCCATCTGCATCTGAAATATGAGGCATCTCTGAAATCACAACATGAGACTTTCTGAGGTAAAGAGATAAAAAAGAGTAATAAATAGCTGGTCTTTTCTACTTATTTATCAAGGTGGAAGATGAAAAAAGTTTAAAAATATCTCCATATGTATTAGGGAAGTTATCTAGAGCAGAAAACAGAGGACAGGATTTACTGATCAGACTCCTCAAAACCATTGGAAATTAAAATAAATGGATGACAGAAATCATTTTATAGACTGACAAACTTCATGCAAAATACCTAAGCAACTTTGGTGCCCTCCAGTAGGTTGGACAATGTTTTTTTCCCCATTATTCACAGCAATCAAATATATCTATAAAGCAGATGGTTGGGATGGGTTGAGTTAAATTGCATATGACAGAATTAATCATTTTACATTTATGTAGAATCCAGAAGCATACCTTTGTGCTCTTGTTTTTAATCTCTCCATTGCCCTGCAGGAATTTTCACATTGTATCTCCACTGCCTCCTGGTGTTTATGAGTGACATCCGAGGGGTGGGTTTAAATTGCCATGACTACCATTCAAAATATATCTAGAAACTACATGCATCTTTTCTTCAACTTTGTTCAAAAACTTTATTCAACCTTTCTTCCAAAAGAGACATGAGTTCCTTCTTTCACATATTATCTTTAAACCGGTCCCATAAAATAGATTAAGATTAGAGAAAGGATGACTGGCCAAAAGGCATCAGATTAGCATTATGGTTGATCAGAAATTTGAATCAATGTTTTCTTGATTAGAGGCTATCACTGTTGCTTGCTGCTAGGCAAGTGGGTAACTTCCTCACATTAAAACTATTACTCCCATAAATTAGACACAGCCTGACTGATGATCAAGAATTATTACAGTTGTAGCCCATATAATTTAGAGAGAGAAAAATAGCTAACATTGGTCTAACCACAAACAGCATAACATTTTAAATGTAAGTGTTATCTTCTAGAATTTATTCTAATATAATCTGAAAAGCTGCAGTGGAAAAAGGAAATTAAGAAACATTTAGTATGTGCAGAAATACTTGGAATAGTCATAGATTACTTTGAACATTTTAATTAAAAATAAATAATTATTTAGGAAGAGTATATATTGTGTATGTATGTATGTATGTGTGTATATATATATATATATATATATATTGCAGTTACGATGGATGAATACCACTTTATTTAAATATTTATGTGTGTTATATATCCTACCTAAAGTATCATATATATATATATATATTGCAGTTACGATGGATGATTACCACTTTATTCATAACTATTTAAGTGTCATATAAGTCCTACCTAAAGTATCTGAGTTTGATCAACTGCTGTAAAATGTTGTTCAGATGTACAGTATAAGTAACTTATGGAATAAAAAAATATGAATTTTTGTGAACATGTAAAAAAAGGATGAGTAAAAAAGAAGAGAGAACCACATTTCTCAATGTAAACATCTGATGAGTGATGCTGAAGATTCAGTTTCAAAAGTACTTTTCAAAACTTTTCTTGAAAGTCCAGTTGCCTTTTGAAAAGCACCTTTGAGACAAACATGACCTGGATGCAGGGGTGAAATGCTCCCAGTTCGGACCGGATCAGGCGGACCGGTAGCGGCTTGCGCCCATGGTTCGCCGTCCCGCTAGCGATGGCTGGCTGGCCACGCCCCCGTACCGGTCCACCACTCGCCACTCGCTCGCCCTGCAAGCAGATGTCCCGGCACTGCACATGCAGTAGGACGCGGGTCTGCACCGGAAGAGGGCTGTAGGAGATGCGGTGCACATGTGCAGCAGCCCCGGGACATCTGCTTGCCATTTCCCGCCTTTTGGGCATGGCACACTCTGCTTCCGTGGGGCCTTTGGCCGACTGCTGCCACTCTCAGACTCAGCCCCATAGTAGCAGCAGCAGCAGCAGAAGGTAAGGCGATGCTGGCGGGGGGGGAAGACCCGCTGCGCCTTGGGTCCCAAAGGGCAGGGTGTGCTCTTGTCTGGGCTCTCCGCCATCCCAGAACTGCACCGTGCCGGGGAATTTTCCTGCGCGGCCGCGGTGGGGGCAGAGCTGCCCAGCGAGGCTTTGTTTGAGTGCGGACCGGTGTGGGGTGTGGAGCTTCAAGGCTGGGAAGGGCCTCCACATGCTTTCCTGCCTTCCACGTGGCCAGCTTACGAAGGCAGGCAAGCGGAAGGCCACGTGGAAGGCAGGAAAGAGTGTTGGGGCGGCGGGGAAGGGAGGTAGCAGCCTACTCCCTTCCCGCAGTCCTGCCATGCTTCACGGCCTTCCACGTGGCCTTCCCGGTGGTCGCCCATGCCCACTTGCCTTCCGAAGTTGGCATCCAGCCCGTGATGGGAGAAGTGCCACTTCTGGCCAGGCCCGGCCAGTGGGTGGGTGGGTGGCCCTTGGGGGAGATGCAGCTGCTGCGTTGGGGCTAAGAGGGGCGGTGGCAGGAGAAGAAAGAAAGTGAACCATGGTTGTGGAGCTCTGGGAGGGCGGGTGGTGAGGGTCCTTCACAGCCGTGCGCTGCCTCTGTCGGGGAGAGGGCCAGGCCTGCACTTGGAAGCAGTTGCCGCTCTCACTACCAGCTTTCTTCCTTCTCCCACCGCAAAACAAAAGCGAATGGTGGCAGCGCTGCTTCTGGCAGGGAGGGAAGGAGGGCATCGAGAGCGGCAGCCCCTTCCAAGTGCAGGCCTGGCCCTCTCCCCTCCCCACATGGGGGGCTGCCACCCGCCCGGCCGCCAGCGGCTTCCATGCTGCACTTGTTGCGTGGATGGCCGGATTAACAGGTGTGCTGGGGACACCTTGCCCGCCACCTCCATGCTCTGTGCTTGGCAGGGGCCACCGCCGCCCCTCTCACTGCCCCCCCTCCCCACCTGGCAGGAGGAGGATGAGGCAGGCAAGGCAGGAGGCAGAGGGGCATGCAGGACTTGGCTCGGCTCGGCCGCTGAGCATGTGGGGTACCCACCCCGGCTCTTGAGCTGCTTTCTGCTGCCATGCAAAGTTTGGCATGCCAGGCTACCCAGCAGGTGAGGTGGCAGCACTGGCCAAAGTGGTGCGGTTCTGGCTGCGCCACAAGCGGGAGCTCCACCTGCGGCAAGGCTTGGGCCTCTCCGAGTACCTGCCAGCTGCCCACGGCTGCGTGGCTTTCACTGCTTGCCTCCACGTGGACTTGGGGCAGCCGGCGCTGGTGGCAGGGCTGTGGCTGGAGCTGGGTAACGAGCTGCGCTGCGCTGCAAGCTGAGCCAAGCCATGCCAGCTTTCCTGCGTGCCGCCGACTTGCTGGAACTGTTTTGAAGCCGTTTTGCAGAAGGAACTGTGGCCGCTGCTGACGGCGGAGCAGAACAACCTTGGAGTTGCTACGGGCAGGTGGAGGGGACGGGGGGACTTGGCCGTGCCTGGTGGCCCCAGCAGCTTCCCGCAGGCGGAGGGAACCGGGGGGGCAGCATCCCTGTGGCCGGTGGGATTTTGGAAGCGCAAAGCTGCCAGGGAGCCTGTGAGGTCCGGCCTCCTGTGCCCCCCGAGCACCCACACGGGGACCCCAAATCCCCTTCCAAAGCCTGCGTGGGAGGCAGTGTGGTGATGCCAAGCAGGAGCCCTGGTGGGCGCTGCGCTGGGTAGGACGGAGCCATTGCTGGAGCGCACCTGCCGGGGAGGCCGGCCGAGCACTCAGCCAGCTGCAGGAGGCCTTGGAACAGCCAGGCGGGGCAGCCCTGGCCCAGCTGCAGCCCCTGCGGCATTGGGTGGGGTGGCAGGGGTCCGGTTGTGCAATTGGGGCGGCCCCTCAATGTCCCCGTAGTGCCGGAGCCACGCGCCACCCCGACAGCTCTGCACAGTGAGGAAGAGCAGGCGGGGGGCGTGGAGGCATGTGTCCTGGCAGCTGTGGGGTTAGGCGGGCTGTTCCACCCTTGGGAGGGAATGCCTCCCAAATACAGATGGGGGACGAGGGGAAGGCTTCGGCGTCCGACTGCCTCTGCATTGCCGTTCTCTGGGTCAGGGCTATCTGAAAGGGGCTTTTGCAAGAGGCAACTGGATGAGCCGAGCCAAGGGCGATGCAGCTGTAATTGCAGCTACAGCCGAGCTTGGCTGTCTCCGCGGGTCCAGCAGCAACAGGGCCACCCGCCCGGGTGTTCCCTTTAGCACTGATTGCCTGTCTGTGCTGAAATGCCACCAACCGCTGCCTCCATTTCCTCGCTGCCTCCAAACTAGCTCCGCGGAACCCTTCTCTGCACTGCCTCCCGGGGCAGGCAGGCTGGCCTCTGAGGAGGCGGGGAAGGAAGAGAAAGGCGGGAGGGGGAGAGGGAGAAGGTCGGCCGCCAACCAGACGGGGCTCCCAGCGGGAGGAGGGAAATGTCTTGGGGGCTGTGCTGACTGAAACAAAGAAAGAAAATCTTATGACCACAATTGAGCCCAACATTTTGGTTGTTAAGCAAGAGCGTTGTTAACATTTTACAAGTTGGCCACACCCACCCAGTCACCTGACCAATGAGCCATGCCCACCTGAAGCCATGCCCACCTGACATCCAAACCACACCCACAAAATAAGCCACACCCACAGAACCGGTAGGGGAAATTTTCTCATTTCACCCCTGCCTGGATGTTTGAGAATCTCCATAGACATTGAAGATTCAGTGATGGGATCATTGAAGAAAATAATTTGCTTCTTCATTTGATTAGCAAGATAATTCCTAATCATGTAATGTTACCTGTTTTGGTAATGCAACATCTACAAGAACACAACCAAGCTGAGAAATGACCTAGGATGCCATAAATTACACAAGTTTGCTTAAAGTATTAAAGCTGAAATGGAATGGAAACCTTCAATGAACATTACAGTGAACTCCATTGCTGAATGAATTGACCATATTCATGGTTGGGTGATTTGTGTCCTTCTCATACTTCTTCTCCATCAACCCTAAAGCCTATACCTCAATAACACAACTTGGTTTAAGACATTGGTAGAGAGCTGACAGGCTGAAAAACAACACAGCATTGATCAGGAATGTGAACCCAGTGCATATGGTGGTTCCCATTTAAAAGGAAGGAATCACTGAAAATTCATTCTGACTAAATGTCAGGCTGTGCAATTGTTAATGTTTTGTTTTATTAAACTGATTATGTCCAGTTTTATAATGACTGTGATGATAGAGGTAGAGAAAGAGAAAGAAGAGGAAGAGTTAACGTGGACGATGGAACATGGACGATGGAAAAAAGAACAAGAATACTTGATCGATGAAAGGAAACTGTTATGCATGTCATATAATATTATGTAATCCAAATATTTATATAGGCAAGTTATATTAATCTGAGGCTATAACATGATACACTGATCAGTCTTCTTTTATTCATTTATTACTTGTGATAGAAGATATACAAATGAAGAAGCCATGTTTTAGAAGCTGAAAGCTAATTGACAATAATGGGTTGTTGTTGTTGTTATTTCTTTATTGCTTAATAACCAACAGGAAATCAGATTAGATCAGAACTAGATGTCTCACTAGACCTGATGTTGGTTGTGTAAATAGCCTTATTCATTAATTGCATAATACAAAATATATTATATAACCTTATCACAATACTGCAAAAGTGAGGAACCCTTTAACCCTAGCCATTAATGCAAAACCCTGGGAGTTGTAGATCAGCAACTTTTGATGAACCAGAAGTGAAACCTACCACTGTATAATCATATCTCTTTCCTTCACTTTAATTAATTGACTACTTATTTTTTGTTTAGCTGTGGGTTGAAACAAGAAAAAAGTGAAGCTTAATGAAGCCTTTGTGACCATTATTATATCATATTTTTTCTTTTTATGACACTGTAATCCCATTTATCGGGGTGGAATTGGAGTGAGCTGAGCATTTACTGGGCACATGCCTTTCCTGACACCTATGTAGAGTTTGCAGCAGATATTTTCTCTTTGCACTCTGATAGAGAAACCTCTGTCACTGCCTAGGATTGAACTCTAAGCTTCCTGAGTGTGAGGAGAGCATCTTCACCTCTAGGCCATTGTGCCTCTCTTGTATGTTATTATATCACTACTAGATGTAATTCTGAAAAGCCAGGCAAGGACAAGTGGTATAAGATTTGTTTGTGTCAACCTCTCCAGCATTATAATATGTGATTTCAAGAATGGGGGAAAATGTACTCTCTCTTAGCTTTGTCTCTTAATAGCAGAGCAGAAATATGCAGCCAAAAATCATCAATAATGCAGTGCTGGAGTGCATGTGCTTAGAAAATAGATATCACACTGTAGCATATATCAGTGAATATGCCAAGAATGAACAGAGAGCAGGGGGGAACAGTTTTATCATCCACTGCCTGTTTGATGAAAATATTACACACAATTGATCTGTTGCAGTTGCTATTGTTTTGTGTCAGGAAAGTTTGTCCAGCCTTTTCCCTAAAATGAACATTTCCCCTTTAGTATCATTTCCACTTCAAATATACTGATATCTTTAAAAATTACTGTAATTTCAATTTATAATTTATCTTAAAAATATACTCCTGTGGCAATATTATTTCCTCTTTTTGTAATAAGCCATTCAGTTGTCAGAGCATTTGTTATCATAAATGGTATAATAAAAAATGCAGTACTATGCATGTCATTATAGCAGGGGTGGGTTCTAACTTACCTCGCTGCCGGTTCGCTTCCTCCCGCACTGTGTGACCGCGCCTCGTGGGCGCACATGCGCAGTGCCAAAAAAATAAAAAATTAATTTAAAAAAGCAGAAAACAAGATGGCGACACATGAGCAGTGCCAGAAACTCAGCTTCTGCGCATGCGCAGAAGAAAAAATAAATTAAAAAAAATCCAAAAAAAAAAAATGTTTAAAAAAAAAATTCCAAAAAAAAGATGGCGGCGCCCACGGACCGGCACCGACCGAACCAGATCTGTGACATCACCGTGACGCTACCAGCGGGTCGCTACCGGTTCGGGCGAACCAGTCCGAACCGGGAGGAACCCACCTCTGCATTATAGTAATAGATACTTTTTTTTTTACAGTTATCAAGAAGTCTTCCAGTGATGCTGTCCCAGTGCTAATCAGTTTGTTTCACACCTCCAAATATTTCTGGACATTCACTTCAAATGCAAGGCAGAAATTCTAAAATTAAAAATCTGGAAAAATCTGACTTAATTTTCCCAAAATTTATTATCTGTGAGAACGGGGCTTCTGTTTTTATTTTTAATAAAATAATTTCCCCTTGCCCCTTCCCAAACCTGGTCTATTTTAGAACTTATTTTATGATGAATTCTGCTGTGTGGATAGCAAGGAGTGTGCAGACCTTTGTAGAGATGCTTTATAGAGATGCTCGATCTAGAAATGAAAAAAAAAATGAGGAAAAAATAATTTCCATACACAATTACTTGGCCATATATGTACCTTAGAGGCAGAAAAATGGTGACAGCTCTAGCCTCTAGTCATCTTTTTGCGACATAGAGTGATCTTTAAATACTTTATTTAAAAAAAAATATAAATTCACTTTTTTTTGTCTTTAAAATCGTAACATGGAAAACATTTCGTTGAAGAGTTAGTGACAGCGCTGTTCAGATTTTGATAATCCAGTTTACAAATCTTTTCTTTAAACAGAAGAAAGAAGGGCCAAATGCTTTGTGATGATCCACTGTAAGAAGTTTGTTTTCTTTGTCAGAAATGTTATTAATAAGAGATTGCAAAGAGTTGATGAAATCATTAGATTATAAGATAAACTTATCTTCAGGTTGAGGATAATAATATTCAATTTGAAAATAAAAAGGATAAGGACTGAGCTTAAAATACCCAATTCATTTACATAGAATCAAAGATTTAATGCCATACAGTGCTGCTGCTTTTGGGTCGGACCATCACTGTCGGAGACACTGAGACGCTTCCGGATTGAAAGGACATCACCATTGCCCAAGGATTTCACGTCCCAGTTAATGTAGCCACCAAAGTGGTACCTATTTATCTACTCAAATTACTCGCTTTAGAATGCCAGGTTGTCAGGAGCTGGAGTGAATGATGGGACCTCTCAGCAGTACTCGTGCCTCAAGCATGGGCTTGCTGATTGTCAACTTAGCATCCTAACCATCCTAACCATGTGAGCCACTGTGCTCTCAGATGGCATATAGTAAAATAAATAAAATAAAATAAAATAAAATAAATAATATCATGATATAGATTCCTGGTTAAACTGATTGCTTCTTACATCAAAAGTAGAGTTCCCTGGAAACATATTGTTAGGACTCTGTCCACACAGTTGGGTTGGCAATATATAAACTCAAAATGAATGTCTGTACTGTATTGATGTATTGTAGCTTTAATTAACTGCTAAAATGTGATTGGCTGTGTTTGTTGCAGTTTGCCATAAGAGGGAGCTAGAGATCATAACTTACTCTCTCTGACTCACTCTACCATATTCTGCTACACTGTGAGTGATATTCGGCTATACTGTGTGTATGTATGTATTGATAGCTTTGTTACTTTAATTGACAAAGACAAGCCAGTAAGAAGATTTTGTTAACTATTGACTGATTTAACCATGTATGACTTGGATTGTTTATTGACTGTGCTATTTCTTCAAGTAAAACCTGTTTGCACTTTAATGTATCTCTGTGTTACTGAATAGCTACTCATATCTACTCCAATATCACGTTTCACTGTGCTTATCCTTGTTACTCAAGGATTACTTTGCACATACCTTAACACATGTTTAATTTTAAATTTGTATTTATTTACTATGAAACAATATACAATAAAACAAGTCCTCTGTTTTATATGTCATCATAGTTGGCTGCCAGAGACTAAACCCTAGAGTCCTTTGGGAGCCACCCAGAGTCCTTTGGGAGTTGGGCGGCATACAAATATAATAAATATATATATATATAAATATAAACTATAAATCTGGAACTTTAATATCTCTAGTTATGGATGGGGCTGCACTACCCCAAATAGGCCCTGTCCACAACTTGAGGATTCTCCTGGACTCATGACTCCTGCTTAAAGAGCAAGTTGTAGTCATGATTAGCAGAGCTTTTGCACATCTTTGTTTTGTGCATCAGTTGCGGCCTTTCCTGGATCAGGATTCCCTGTGCTAAATCACTAAAGCCCTAGTCATCTTACGTTTGAACTATTGTAATGCATGCTACCTTGAAGAACATTCGGAAGCTACAGCTGGTGAAGTGGTGCAGGCAGTTTTTAGGGCCCCTAGAGTGGTCTATGTTGCACCACTGTTTTGCAAGCTACACTGGTTGCCAGTCTGCTTATGGGTGCAATTCAAGGTGTTGGTCGTCACCTTTAAAAGCATACATGGCATGTTGGCACAGGTCCAGGCTACTTGAGGAACCATCTCATCCCGATGAAACTGGCCTGCACCACCCATGCTGGCAAAGGGACCATGCTGCAAGTCCCATCAGTCAACTTCAGCTGGCGGGAGAAAAGTCTTCTCTGCTGTGGCTCCAGCTCTCTAGAACATCTTACCCCCTGAGTTGAAATTGGCTCCCAGCCTCCTGATGTTCTGACAGAGCCTCAAGACCTGACTGACAGATGCTTTGGGAACCCAACAGGGGAGCTTCATGTTGGAGGTGATTGATCAATTAAAACCTAATCCCACCCCCTCCATCTCCTCTGTGTCCGACTCCCATCTTTCCCATCTGGTTTTAATGGATTATATTTATGAATGATTTTATCTACGGGGTATCATGACTGTTTTTTCTTTGTTATGAGATGGGTAGCAAATAAATTTGATTTATAAGTAAGTAAGTAAGTAAGTAAGTAAGTAAGTAAGTAAGTAAGTAAGTAAGAAAGTAAGTAAGTACCATATTTTTGGAGTATAAGACGCACCTTTCCCCCCCCTAAAAGAAGCTGAAAATTTGGGTGCATCTTATACTCCGAAGGTAGCTTTTTCGAAGCTTTTTTTTCAGCCCTAACGAGGTGCTAACAGTGAAGCGATCTTGGTGCTAAGGACTGAAGTGATCGTCCGTGCTTTGCTAGCTAAGCGATCTTCCTTTTGTCTGGTTTTTTCATTGCTACTGCCTCCAAAGGTTTTTTCCAGCCCTAAGTCTTTGCAGGCTTTTTTCATTGCTACTCCCTCCGAAGAAGGTTTTTTTCAGCCCTCTTTGCATGCTTTTTTCATTGCTACTCCCTCCGACAATCAGCTGAGCTTCTGTGTTTTAGAAGCCTTTTTTCAGCCCTAACGAGGCGCTAACGAGTGAAGCAATCTTCCATGCTTTGCTAGCTAAGCGATCTTCCCTTTGCCTGTTTTTTTCATTGCTACTCCCTCCGAAGGTTTTTTCCAGCCCTAAGTCTTTACAGGCTTTTTTCATTGCTACTCCCACCGAAGAAGGTTTTTTAAAGCCATAACCAGGGGATAAAATAATGTGCTGAAGCTGACCAGACTAAGGACGAAAAATACGGTAAATAAGTAAATAAATAAAAGTTCTTATCTGTGATTATTTGCTACTTCCTTACTATTTGCCTTTTACACTGCCAAATACTGCTGCCTTGCTTTCAGAACTTGCAGAAACAACTCTCCCCTCTAACACTATATAAGCTCAGGCTCCAGAGCAGCGGTTCTCAACCTGTGGGTTGCGACCCCTTTGGGGGTCGAACGACCATTTCACAGGGTCGCCGTGCGCGTTAGCCCGCCATCTTGGTGCCACCGTCACTCGCAGAGGTGAAATGCTCCCGGTTCGGCCGTGCCTGCGGGTCGCCGGACAGCCGGTAGCGACAGAAGCGGGAGACTTCGCCCACCCGCCTGGACACCGCCATTTGGGTTCTTTTACCCTCTGCGCATGCGCAGAATGCTTTGCACATGTGCAAAATGCTTTGCGCACCAAATGGCGGCGTCCGGGTGAAGTCTCCCCCGGCGACCCGCAGGCAAGCCCGAACCCGGAGCATTTCGCCCCTGGTGCCACGCCCCCTTTGTCACCTCAGGGGTCACGGCGGCGTGGGGGCGTGGGGGGCGCGGCATTAGAAAGGTTGAGAACCACTGCTCCAGAGGGTCGCTAAGAAAGTTAGGACATGAAACATAACATAATAAAATCCTTTAAAGAAGCTTCACTGTGACAATGTAAGAACATTTAGACATGCTGACATTTAGCTGACAGTATAATGGCAACAAAATATTGCTGCTCAAATTGCCACTATGTAGACTTGAAAGTGAGCTTGTAATAGTATCCTTTCAGATTCAGGATATCTGTTCTTCTTGAGACATTCTGTTGCTTCATCTCCTTGAAGTCCTCAGTAAATCAAGAGACAAACAAGAAGAGACCATTCAGTTACAATCCAGAACAATGCCCTGGACATCCTTTAGATTAAAAAAAAATGACTGGTTCTTGACCAAACTGCTAAATTAAACATTTACAGTACTTGAATGACCCTTTGCCACTTGGCTCAAGGCTGTAATTTAAGATAGTAGTTGTCATCTTTAAGGCCCTACATAGATCCAGTCCTTGTTATCTGAAAAGCCTTTTTCTACCCTACTCATCTGCTGTCCCCACCAACTCAAATATGATCAACTTGCTGCACATACTATCCCTATGAAATGTCATCTGACAGGGTCTCAGGATATTTTCAGGAAGACTTCCACACTTTGGAACTCATTTCTGGGAGACAATCAGGTTCATCCCTCTTGAGATTTAGAAAAATGTGTAAACCTATCTTTCCATCTGTTCCATCTTTCACTGGAGATTGTATTATAAGTGAAATCTCTGACCGTGCAATGTCTGCATTTTAAAAAATATATATGGTTGTACTTGTTCCTATTTTTGCTTTGTTTGCCTAATCATTTTTGTGATTTAAAAGCTGAATTTGTGACTGGGTTTTTATACTGTATGTTAGAATCTTATAAATTACCTTGTATATATCCTTCACATCAAAGACAGTTAAACTTGTGTTATATACTATATACCACGGGTGGGTTCCAACTTACCTTGCTGCCAGTTCGCTCCCTGCCGCGCCGCATGGGCGCACCTCATGGGTGCACGCGTGCATGCACAGTAACAAAAAATCCCCCCCCAAAAAAACAAAGCCTAAAAAAAGATGGCAACTGCATGCACAGTGCCGGAAGTCGGCTTCTGCGCATGCTCAGAAGGAAAAAAAAATTCAAAAAAAAATTCAAAAAAAATAATTCAAAAAAATTCAAAAAAAATTCAAAAAAAAGATGGCAGCCCCCATGGACCGGCACCGACTGATCCGGTTCAGTGACATCATCGTGACATCACCAGCAGGCCGCTAATGGTTCAGGAGAACCGGTCTGAACCAGGAGGAACCCACCCCTGTGATGGGTTACCTTATATACCTGTGATGGCGAACCTATGGCACGCGTGCCAGAAGTGGCACGCAGAGCCACCTCTCTGGTCACACGAGCTATCACCCATTGCTCTTCCGGGTTCTGGCATGTGACCAGCTGGTTATTTTTTCAGTTTTCATTCTTAGAAGTGTTATGGTGATTTTTGATCCATTTTAAATAAGGACTTTACCAATATGGTAGGTAACTTTTTATTATAATGAATTTTTATGAGCCCTCTATCCTTTTCTATACAGTATATTATGCATGCAGAAAATGGCAGCCCAGTATGCATTATTCTATATGGCTAAAAACTGCAAGGAAAATGATGCAATTCTTTCAGGTACCAATGTCCTAGTATGTAAGAAGAAACAGGTTGAAAATAAAGAAAATATCTAAACGCTTATCTTTTTTACTTTCCTGTCTTTGTCTGGGACCTTTAAGGGAACAAAAAGAAAAAAAAAAGAAAATAGTAGTTCTAAGAAAAGTGTCATAGATGAACAATACAGTAGAAATGGCAAATTGACGACTCTGAGACACAAAGCTCTTCTCCTTTTTAGAAATTTATTCTGAAATTACTCTGAACTTTCATGCAGTTTTCTCTCACTGAGGAGCTTTTTGACATTTTCTTCTCATTGACTGTCTGCATCCCAACTAAAGTTTTACACATTTATGTATGCCAAGTAAAAAAAAAGTATCACTTCTAAAAGCAAATGACATTTCTTCAGTTGAGTGCTGCTTCTCAAGGAATTTTTATTTTTTTGATAAAATCTGAAGAATTAATATTATTCTTTCCAGCTTATTAAGTAGTCACCCCACACTAGTACAGATGGAAGAGTTTCTCTGTAATACTTTTGAGATAATTCTATGAAAAGTACAGTTAACTTTATAAGATTATCCACAAATTACAGTAATAGTTGGAACATTACTGTTAAAAAATGATAATTTTGAACACATTTACTGTAAGTGTATCCCTTGTTGTGATGTAATATTTGAATGCAACAGTGGAAAATGGAAAATGCATGTTTTGAATCCTATGGTGACATTTGTGCTACCTGATATGATTGAATACTGGTTGTATAAACAATGTGCGTATAGATTTAAATTCCAACTACTATCAATATTGCAATTTTAAGTGTATTACTCCATTTTGTCACTTTTTGTATAACTATGTGTGTGTGTGTGTGTATGTGTGTGTATGTATTCACCAGTACACACACTCACACACACACACACACTCACACACACTCACACACACACACACACACAACAATTCTAATTCAACCACCTCACAACACACACACACACACACACACACACTCACACACACTCACACACACACACACACACACACACACCAGAGTCCTTCTTGCAACAGTTTTGGGACAAAACTTTCCCTCTTCTAAATATATGTGTCTCTTTGTTGTCTTGATCAACATGAAGCTTTAAGCACATTTGGCAAATATACTTCTTTCTACAACTGAAAAAAAAACCCCCTTGTTAGGCTAGTTCTCTGATTGCAAGTGGATCTGGAAAGTTATTCAGTCCATTGCATTCATGGCACAGTACACTACATAGAATACATATACCACTAAATGTGACAGGGGAGAAGCTGCATTAGACTGTATATATATATTTGCAGTTTCAAATATAGTATTCAAAAAAGTTTAATAGAAAGTCTTTTTAAACTACACACCTGATTTCTGGAGTAACAGCCAAACAATGTGTTAAAGACCAATCCTTTGATGCTACTGGCGGTGGTGCTAGAACACAATGTTATACCTAAAGCTCTGTTAATTCCTGGGGTTTCTGGAAAGGGAAAGACACACAACATTTCTTCTTTTTATTATATTCATTGAGAAAAGCTTAACAGTTTCAAGTATTATATAACTTCAACACCTAAAGCACAAAGGGAAGTGTTTAGAAACGGAGAAAAAAACATTAGAATTCTGGGGAACTGGACTTCCTAACTGTTTTGGGGCTGTCTTTTCTTGAAATAAGTTGATGAAATAGCATAGAGGGTGAAGCTATCCTCCATTGTTCTAAGTGAAGGCCACCAACATTTCTGCTCTCCTGAAGACTAGACTCTTTCCTGTGGAAATATGTTTGTTTCCTTCACGTTGGCTTTCAGGAATTTCTTAAACCTTTCCTTTTAAAATAGGTCTTAGGTGCTATTAAGGAACAGTAGGGAAGGATGACCACTTTTTATTTATTTTCATTAGTTTTACATTAAAATGATTGATTGCATTTTGCTGTCTTGTATTTGGATTTTATAGACATTAATAAGTAATAAATAAATCTATGACATATAATATTGCCAGACATCTTTCCATAAATACCGGTATTGAAATATTTATCTAATAATAAAGCATAGGTAAATATAGAATGAACATATTTCTTCCTTTACTTTACAGTTGCTATAACAAGACCTGCAACTTTTCCAAGTTTGTCTTAGTAACACTGATTTTGGAACTTTTTTAAAAAAAGAAAAAGGAAACAATTAAATTATTTTTCTTCAAAGATAAATAAAATAAAACCCCACTATGTACTACGTTTAATTGAATCCTATTGCAGCAGAAGTATTGTTTTTTACTAGGAAAAAAAAAATCCTTCAAATCATCAGGCAGAATGACAGATGGCTTTCCACAATGTCTTTTGACCATGACAATTAACATTTCAGAGAGTCGAGCAGCTCCAGCTCATTAGTCAAAATCATATACTTGGAGCTTCATTATCACTGCTCCTAAGTTGAGTTTCTGCCATTATGTGAACAATAATATGATTAAATATGCATCCTGCAAAGTACTTTCATGGTTATAACTCTGTCACTTTCATACAAATCATAAAAGAAATTAATATAAGAGTTTGCTTTATATTTCGGTATCTAGTGCTCCTGCAAATACTATGTGCTCCTTTCACATTCGTTCATCACTGAACCTTTTCACGGAGGTTGTCTTGGGACAGTAGAGCAAAAGGAAAGTCTGCCAATGACAGAATGATTAAGTTCCTCTAGTTGCTTTACTCTAAGGAAATCTGGTAGTTGCAGCTGATGGAATACCATTTTTTAATACCAAAGGAAGAAAGGCAGATAGGAGAGTTTTAGTTCAGCAAGATCACAACGAAGGGGGGAAACAAAATCAGTGCTGGCTTTCAATAATTTCTTTTTAGGTAATGTCAAACTGATCTACTGTATGTCCTTGCTTGGTAACTTTCCTGTTATCTTGCACATATCTTCATTTGGTAAGTTTGAGGGGAACAGTTTATTACAACTTTCTTATTGATGGTGACATTTTAGAAAACAATATTTATCTGAAAATAATAAAAATTATTATCTGTTAAAATATAATATCTTCAAAAATAAGTAAGAGTATGAATAGTTCAACCTGACATGCTCTACAAAAATGAGCATGTTCTGTACCATGAAGCCTTTCTTTACAATTCTTTTTAAATTTTCTACTTAATATTTAAGAATTAAAATTTTAAATAGAACTCCACTATGTGTACATTAATACTGGGTTGGGGAGCAATGCATATTCTTTACTACCATTATGGAGTATTCTTTTTTGTTAGACTTTCTCAGAGACCTGATAAATCTGAGTTTTTAGTTTTGAGGAAAGGAGGCTTAAATACTTTTGTTATTCTTTTCTTCTATCACAAATAGAAAATCTGCCCTATTCTTCTATATACAACTCAAGGCTTTGCAGAAAGAATAAACAACATCTGGCCCACAGATGTGGGAACTCAGAATAGTCTGTCTTCCAGTCTATGTATAATTAAATGTTGGATATCCAAAATTTCATATATATTATTGAAGTTCAGAAATAGTAATTTTTGCTGCATCTCCTGCCATACATTTTACTTAATCATAGAAAACATGTAATGAATAAACTGCTTTGTGTAAGATGATTCCCTTTCTATGCTTCACAAAACACTTTTCTCATGAAAACAAACAATGCACTTATAATGGATGGGGTTACTGTTATTGACTGATTAAGCTTACAGTATGTAGTTGCTTAATTACCTTGATCTGTTTGCGTACATTGTAATTTTTCAGACTCATTGCAATTTCTGGAAGTTCCATAAACAAATTAACAAAAAGCATCAATCCTGATTCTTATTTTTTTTTAATCAGTAGAAAACTGAACAAGACTAAAAGTTTTCTGTGTCCTAAGTTGAGAAAATGTATAAAAGAAAGGATGTTGGGCTTCATAAGCGCCAGACCTACAGAAGTTAGGAACAAAATCATTTTAACAACATTTTCTCTATAGAATTCCTCAAGATTCTTCAAGAATGGCAAGGTTATAGAGATATTAGTTAAATACAAACTGTAATGCATTTTTAATTCTTTCCCACTGAACTAAGAAATAAAATAATGCTTGTGCTTTACACATTAATTTGTTGTCAAAATACTGTTGTTTATTCAGTATAAAGTAGTTATATAAGGTAAATAATGCTAATTCTTATCACTTATATTAACAATTTTGAGCTTCAATTATTATATAAGAAATGTTGATTTGTTAAGAAAAGTATTAGTCAAATGTATTAAACAGATTACTGGTAATCTGTTTTCTCCCCCATCTTCTAGGATTGCAAGTTCAATTAATCAGTGATTATATCTGTAAGCTAATTATTCTAAGAGAGCAGAACTAACATGATACAATGTTTAATTAAAGGAAGTGTACTGGTGATAATCTTATAATTTGAAAATAATGCATAAGACATAGCTGTGTAATATAGGAGTTTCAATATGAAATTTAAGCTGAATAATTCTTAATTAATTATTAATAAAGAATGGTTTTGCAATTGGCAATGAGAAAAAAATTCCACTGAAATCTGACTAGCAAAGGAAATTAATTAATTTTTTTAATGATTTATGAAAGCTACCTTTCACAAATTTAGCTTGTATTTAGAAATAGAATGTTTTTTAATGAATAAGTTTTTGATTCCCCTAAAAGTTGTTCTATATCCTTTTTAGAGCTGGAAACAGCCAGTATTGAACACTGACAGAGGTGTAACAATTTTCTTCTGTCTTAAAGCTCTTCTTGCACAAGAATACATACTAAAGCAAAGAAGCCAACTAACTGAGGTAACTATGTCACAGAGCCTGCTACATTATGCTTAATACTGATGAAGTCTTGATTTTATAACTAAAGACAGATCATTTGGAGCTACTGTATCTGATATTCATTGTCATGCTGCAAGATGTCAAGGGAAGGGTTATGAAGAAAAAAACTTCTCTCCAAATGCCCTTTGTTTTCACCATTATAGTGAAGTAGAGTTACCATTTGTTTTTTCCTCATCTTTTACCAGTTGTTTCACTCACATTCTGCCTTCTCCCTCAACTTTGAGGAAAGGGAATATACTACTTGAAGTCAATGAGATATTATGAGAAATAGATTGGACCTGGATATCAGAATTTCCTCCTTTGAGTTATATTTTCCACATGACCCTGAACTTTGCACAGCCATGATCTTTAACTGTCAAAGATTGCAAATAATTTCAGACTAACCAGGACTATTCTCATCATTACCGTTTAATCCTTTTTGTCCTGGCATGCATGTACATTATTCATGAGTCCTCAAAAATATACGTATATCCAAAAACTATACAGCACAGTTATTATGCTATATTTAATAATAATAATAATAATAATCAGACTGGTAGAGGGTGAGACAGTTATCATAAGGTTTTTTTACCCACTTCATCAAAGCTATATTTTCCGTAAACTTAAATTCTTCATTATTATTTAGAGCCACAATGGCGAACCTATGGCACGCGTGCCAGAAGTGGCATGCAGAGCCATCTCTCCAGGCACACCAGCCGTCGCCCATTGCTTTTCCAGGTTCCAGTGCGCAAGCTGGTCTTCGCACAAGCAAGCGCAACGGAAATCGGAAGACCAGGTGACTGGAGCGCATGTGCATGCCGGAAACCTGAAGCTCAGCTTCCCGGCATGCACATGTGCACCAGGGTACTGCTCTTCCGGTTTCCGGTGCTCCCCTGAGCACGCACGCACGTTCCCGTTTTGGCACTCAGTGCCAAAAAGGTTCGCCAACACTGATTTCGAGTCTATTGAGAAAAATAAGATTTTCTTAGAAATAATTAAAAAGAATTCAAACAAGACCTTGAAAGATTAAAAAAATTAAAACTTTTGTGATTAATACATTGTGATAATGGAAATTAATATATAATTCAAGATTAATGTTCTATTTCAAATGGTATTAAATAACTTAAAGACCAATTAACAGATTTATACAATGTGGAAAATAAAAAAGTGTAAGTTTCAAAAGAAACATGCAGTTTAATATTTTCCAATGTTAGATTGTATTACACACTATGGAAAACAGAATAGATAATATCTCCAAATAACATAACATCAATAATAGATGGAGAAGGTCTAGCCAATGGACCTACAATAGCTATTGTAATAGAAACAAAAGATGAAAAATCATCTGAAAGAACATGATCTGAGATGATATTTGTTAAAAAATTAGTGTCTTCTAAAAGCAAAGATAAGTCAAACCTACCTTACCAGTAGCACCACAATCAAATACTCTAAAGATAAGCATAGTAAAATATATAATTATATATGACAACATGATATATCGGGATTAAAAAAAATTGAATATAAAACCTGAACTAGTCAACAAAGGAAGGAATCTACCATTATTAATGTATTATTAATGTATTGTATTTAAATTAAAAAAAATCTCTGAATAGGAGGCCTGAAAAAGAAGACAGAATTTAAAATGCTTATACAAAACCAAGTCAATCTGTTAGTGTATTTATAAATTGCTATTGAAATAAAATGGCTGCAAAATTTGAGAAAAATTATCAGACTGGATCATTGGGAAGCATATGTAAAAAATCAATACATTTTTTTTACTATAATTTAAGAGGAAATTGGTAGAAAATGTTTTATAAATGGTACATAACTATAGTAGTTGTAGAAGGTAGAGATCAAAACATGGTTATTATCAGTCCTTTTGAAAATATACAGTAGCTCCATCATATTCTTCTTTCTCAACAACTCAGTTGTTAATTAAAATGATTTACTTTGGGATCAGGTAATGAGAACACTTCAGAATATTTAGTGTGGTAGCATCATAGACACTAGAATTTGAGGTTCTTAATGTATTGGAATCCTGATCTCTGGATCAGACAAACAGACTTTGGACATGCTACCAAATTGATTGTTCTTCCAATATCTTCAGTGGTGACATAAAACTGTGAGTAGTTCTGGCAAGAGAACTTTGAAGGAAAGAGGGATTATATGGAAGCCACATCTGAGGTTCCATGTTTTCTATTCTTTTTCAGAATCTTCTTATATTTCTCTATAAACCTCCTTTGCATCAGCTATCTTTATACACCCACCCACCCACAGAAACATTTAATGATACTGCTCTTTGTCAGAGCAGAAGTCTGACTTTTGATTTTAGAATTCCAATAATGTCTTACCTTGAAGTAATTAGATTTTTTTTTTACTAGAGTAAACTTTCTTTTGAAAGTAGATTTATTATTAATCTTGAATTAAGACTTTTATTGAAACTATGATTAAATAATAGAAATATTTGTTTAAACAGAAGTACTTATTAGTATATTCAAGTAAAATATTTCAAAATTTGGCTAAAAGGCCATGACAAGAAAGGATATGTTAATAGAGATATTCAGCTGATCATTATTTTTTCTGAGTTGAATGTTCAAGAAGATAAATTGCTATAAAATGACAATTTATGTAGATTAACTTTCTATGTGTCTACTCAGAAGTAATCCCAATGGGCTAAATGGCTCATCCTCTCAAGGAAGTAGATATAGGATTTCTGTCTTAAAAAATTTGATCAGTCTTTCAAGTACATTTTTCTTAGACTTACACTCTTTCCTTGACTGTCTCTCTTTGACACGACATGCATCTTATGAATAATAACAACATAGCCAGCAATGTCATTTGCTTTACTTTGTAGCAGAATAGCTCAGTATTTGTGTTTAATTATATAACAATTCTATTTTTTGATATCTCAAAAGCATTTGGAAGTACAAGTACAGTGTACAGTTCAGATCAATCAATCTTACTTCCAACTAGGCTTCTCACATGATTAAATTGTCAGCATCTAGCTAGTGTCTAAGCTTATGTTATTGTAAATATGCAAAACCCATCAGGAATTGCTCACCATATCACCGTACATTAGCCACAGCAACTGTGACTGTGAATTCTGAAGTACTTTGTTTACAATGTCGCTATCAGCAACTGCTTTACTTAGCTTTTCAGCGGATGCAAGTTCCAACATTTTTGCAAAAATATTAAATCTCATTCTGGTTTTCTAATGACATTCCTTATATTAGAAATATTTTGATTATTTGTTTGGTTATTTTATTACATTGGTTATAATTTTAAAAGAGCTGTAGGGTGCAGTGATTAGAATGCAGTATTGCAGCCTAATTCTGCTGACTGCCAGCAGTTCAATTCTGCCCGGCTCAAAGTTGACTCAGCCTTTCATCCTTCCAAGATTGGTAAAACAGGGATCCAGAATCTTGGGGCCAATACGCTGACTCATTTAGATAGAGCTGTAAAGCACTATGGAGCAGTATATAAGTCTAAGTGCTATTGCTATTTATATTTTATATAATTTATAATTTTAAAATTATAACATACCTAACCAAATAATAAAAAACAATTAAATTAAATAATGAAATTGTCTTTTATTTACATTAGGATTGGGATACTTCTGCTTCACAACAGAAATCTTAATCTCTTTCATTATTTGTGTTGTAACTTGAATTGTCCAACAAGCAGTTCTATGCCTCAAGCGGGTTATTGAAGTTTAGAAGTTCTATGCCTCAAGCGGGTTATTGTGGCTAATGGTGGGAAAGTTAAATTTTGTAGCACTAGCTTAATTGACTTGGACTATCTAAATTAGATTATTTTTAATAAATAAATGAATAATAAATTACTTCACTCTTTTTGGGGGAGGGTCTATTTTGTAAGCTGAAACCAATAAGTTAAGATCAATTTAACTCACACTGCAACTTTTTTATGATTTGTTACTCTCTTCTCATTCTTATTTGAAAGAAGAATGGGGTGGAGATTAGATCTATGTTGCATCTCTTGCTAATCAGTTCCATTGACCTGTCTAAACTTAATAAATAAATAAAATAAAAAAAAAAATAATATAAAAAATAAATAAATAAATAAATAAATAAATAAATAAATAAATAAATAAATAAATAAATAAATAAATAAATAAATAAATAAATAAATAAATAAATAAATAAATAAATAAATAAATAAATAAATAAATAAGATGTATTTAAATAAATACATCTTAAAAATCTTACTTTTAAAAGTACAGATTATGCAGTCTTTGAATTCTAGTCTGTTAAATGTAAACATTTACTTACTGTGTTCTAAAACGGAAACAGAGTTATGGCATGAATGTATGGAATTTTTGGGGGTTTACATCTACTGTGTATGCTATCTTTATGGTACATAAGAGATGATGTGTGGTAGTCATTCTCTCTTATTTTAATTGCAGGAATAGTTCTGCTATCTTTATAAATCAGCAAAATAGAACAAAAACATTGTTTTGCATTTGTTATGTTGTTTTATTCTTGTTTTATTTTTTGATATATTTCAAAATATTATATAATTTATTATAACTTTGAAATATTGAATTCAAAAGTAAAATATGAAAAGTGTATTGACTTATAAAGTATAACAATTATTACATTCCTCACTTGTGCAACCAAATAAATGTTTTTCTATGATCCAGTGTCCTTGCTGACACGGGACTACTTAGGAAATGTAATTCTTAGAATTAACTCTATTGGTTATTTTAATTCAGTTCCTCTACTAGAAAAATTAAATAACACAATTCTTTTTTGTACTATGCATGGAACTTAAAGAGAAAGGATAATTCTTTTCCTATTAACCAAACAATATATATTCACAGTTTGATGGGGTAATTGCAGAACATTTTGGGGGTGAGGAAGTACCCATTATAAATGTGCTTCATTATATCTCCATAGAAACAAGAACTTGGTCTCACAGAAAGTTCCTGATGCTTATATTTTCATAAACAGTGACAGTGTGCACAGAATTTTATTCAGCCATTTCTTTTAAAAAATAAATAGTTTCCTTTTCATGGCATTTTGGTCTTGGAACACTGAGAGCAGATATACTGAAGAAGCCTCTGTCATAATCTGCACAACAGTTAATTATGATGCTATAGGAATATTTATTGTCATGCTAATTTAATGCCATGGAAGCTACTATAGCTTACCTCCTTTTTGTATGAGTAACTTGATAAGCAGAAGGATATACTGGAAGATCATTTAAGGAACAATTATATAGAAGAGTTGTCACTCAACCATATAATTTATTGGATTTTGCAGAATAGGAGATTATTATAATTCTAGAAACCATCATGATAACTACCGGTAAAGATCTCATAAAAAAAAGTTTGTACATTTTAAAACATTTGAACAAGACCCGAGTAACCTGCATTCAGTTTTCCAGACATGGAAATGTATTAGCTATTTGGGCCTTGTTACTATCTCACATCTCAATGACAGGATTATTATTGGAATAAAACTGAGGAACAAGATACACGAGCTATGGAGAAAATATAAAACAAACAAACAAGGTATAATTAGTAAATAGAAGCATCCATATATTACATATTTTAAATATTAGTATTTCTTTTTTTATTGAAAAAACATTTTATTTTAAATAGATTTGGCCTTCCATTTTGTGTTTAACTTTGTAAACTTTAGCATTAATAATTAGATATAGATAAAACTGGTGATCATTTAAAGAAAGAGACACTAACATTTAAACACACTAAAATTATTTACTGAATTTTGACCACTGTTAACAGTACTACATGTAAAGTGTATGTAAAATGATATTTAATTTATGTAAATACATATAAAGAGTGACTGCCACTTTTAATAATCAGAAATTATGATGGAATTTTCCTGATAAAGATTATGACAAATGGACAACATTACAATGGAAATACTGTCATTTTACAGGCCGTTCACTTGGATTATAGTGGCATCTGACTTTAAAATATCAAGAACAGTTTATAGATTATGTCTACTTTTAGAGTTCTCTCATGAATACTATAGTGTAGTATTGTTAAAAGTTGTTGATACTGATTTGATATTGTTCAAACACATCTGAATATTAGGAATATCGTTAAACTTTACACAACATTTTATATGAAACATACGAAGAAGATACATTTACTTTCTAGATTAATTATCAATTTTGTTACACATAATGAAGATTTCTTAATATATAAAAATAACCATTTTTATTTCTAAAACAGTTTATGTCTTGGAACTTGTTCTTTTATCAAAGTAGCCACTGCAACTACAGTCCATCACTTTGCTGTTGATCATCTTCCAACTTTATCACAATAGAGCCTTCTTCGGAGATGTAGGTGTTTGCATAATGTATCCAAAGTAGGATAATCTGAGGCTGGCCTTTTTTTGTCTTGAATGAGACCTCCAGGTTGATTTGTTCAATAATCCATTTGTTTGTTTTTTTGGCTGTCTATGGTATTCTCAAAAGTGTCCTCAAATACTAAATTTCAAAAGCTTCAATATGCTTTCTACCCTGCTTCTTTAAAATTTTGTTTCTACTATTCTGATCTTTTTAATTATAGAAATATAAAGGCAAAAAACTTGCTCTACCAAGTGTTAGTCCACAGCATATTTCTTGACTGCTTATTCTTTTACAGTTGACTAAGTATACTACTGTGAAATAATTTCATAGTAAGATAGTAATAGACTTAGCAATAGCACTTAGACTTATATATCGCTTCACAGTGCTTTACAGCCCTCTCTAAGCGGTTTACAGAGTCAGCATATAGCAATAGCAATAGCACTTAGACTTATATACCGCTTCATAGTGCTTTACAGCCCTCTCTAAGCGGTTTACAGAATCAGCATATTGCCCCCAACAATCTGGGTCCTCATTTTACCGACCTCGGAGGGATGGAAGGCTGAGTCAACCTTGAGCCTGGTGAGATTCGATCTGCCAAACTGCTGGCAGCCGGTGATCAGCAGAAGTAGCCTGCAGTACTGCACTCTAACCACTGCGCCACCGCGGCTCTAATTTTAAAGATGTTAAAATTAGTGAAAAGGAAGAATTTATACAGACACCCAGATGTATCTATTATTTATATCTGTAATTATCTTACTATTTTTCCACTTTAAGTAAACAAATATACAGGGAGAGAGAAGAAATACTTAACCAATTAAGAAAGGTAGAAATATAATGTTACTGCCAATTTTGAAAATATAAGTGAGAAATGACTGGCAGTATAAATACTTCTAATCAATATTAACAGTACTTTAAATATGACTTAATACAGGATTGTAAATTGACTCTTAAAAGGTTTAAATAATGTCAATAGCAAAGTTTTTGTTCTCTGCTCGGTATATATGATAAAGTTGGAAGTCAGAAACCTCTAATACTATCTCAGGAATTTCACTGAGTATAAGGATTAAAGCTTACTGTCTCAGCAATGTGCTGAGCTGTTGATTCACATTTTTAATGCCACCAATTTGTATTAATACTTATTGTATTTATGGGTCCTCTAATATACAAATAGATGAGTTTAGATAAGTTTAGAATACATAGATTATATAGAAAAGAAAATGAAATGCAGGGGATTACAGTAAAACAGTAGTGATAAGTTCAGGTCAAATACTAAGCCACAATTGTTGATATTAATTCAGTTTTTCTCTCACTCATTCTCATTTTTTCTCTTCCTTTCTCTCTCATAGACAATGTATAAAGTCTGGGAAGAGTCAAGTTCAAGCCCACTCATATCCACGAAAATTGCTGGGTGATTTTGGACTAGTTACTCTTTCTCAATTTGACCTGTGTCACAAGCTTGTTGTTGGAATACCAATGTAAGACGAAAGCATATGAATCTAGCAATTAATGTAAGAGAAAATCTGAATGATCCAAACCAACATATAATTCTCTTCACAATAGAAATTTCCTTTTAGCTAAAAAGCAATTGGATGGTATGAATTATCAGATCCATAAATATAATAAAAACTAAGAGTATAAGTTAAAATGTTAACCATAATCTCTCTCTCTCTGATATATATGTGTGTGCATGTGTGTGTGTGCGCGCCTCTCTCTCTCTCTCTCTCTCTCTCTCTGTGTGTGTGTGTGTGTGTATACATGCCATGGTAGAGCAGTGGTTAAAATGCAGTATTGCAGGCTAATTCCGCACACTGCCAGTAGTTTGATCCTCACCAGCTCAAGGTTGACTCAGCCTTCCATCCTTCCAAGGTTGGTAAAATGAGAACCCAGATTGTTGGGGGCAATATGCTGACTCTGTAAACCGCTTAGAAAAGGCTGTAAAGCATGAAACAATATATAAGTCTAAGTGCTATTGCTGTTGATCTATCTCTCTTCCTCTGTGTCTCTGCGTGTGTTGGACAATTATGGACTTACTAAATTACATATTGTTCAGTGTTTCCTCTTAGCTTGGGAATCTGATTACATCCCACATACAATCTCTACTTTTATTTGAGATTCTTCTTTAACACTGTGGGTCTTTTCCCACATTTTTAGTGTCATAACATAGTAATTTTTAGCCTACTAATTATTGCTGCCTGTTTCTCTCTCAGTGATTTCAGATAGGTGAGTCACATGGAAACATACCAGGGGTGGGTTCTAACTTACCTCGCTGCCGGTTCGCTTCCTCCCGCGCCACGTGGCCGCGCCTCATGGGGGCGCTTTGCACGTGCGCACATGCGCAGTGCCAAAAAATAAAAAAGCCAAAAAAGCCAAAAACAAGATGGCAACACATGCGCAGTGCTGGAAACTCGGCTTCTGCGCATGCGCAGAAGAAATTTTTTTTAAAAAATCAAAACAATTTTTTTTCAAAAAAAAAAATCCAAAAAAAAAAAACAATTTTTTTCAAAAAAAAAAAAACCCAAAAAAAAAAAAAGATGGCGGCGCCCACGGACTGGCACCAACCGAACCGGATCCATGATGTCACCATGACATCACCAGCGGGTCACTACCAGTTCGGGCAAACCAGTCCGAACCAGGAGGAACCCACCTCTGAAACATACCTTATCTTTTTTGTTCTCAAACTGTAAACTGTTTTCCTTTGCTAGCATGTAGCTCTCAGCTACACCATTTTTCTGATTAATTTCTAATACCTGTCCCATACGATTTCTTCCTGAACTTCTGTCTTCTGTCATTTTTAGACAAACTTACATGCTTTAGGCTCAAATATATCTTTTCCTTCTCTGATCACAGTCCAAATACTAACACCATCAGCCATTTAAAAGACATCAGTAATCTTGCCTCCAGCCACCTTGCTTCTGATTTCTATCAGCAGTCAAAAAACATAAGATAAACTGTTTCTTCTGGAACAGTTGTGATCTATTCTATAGAAAAGACCCTCATTGGAAAAATAGCAGACTAAGTTGTAATTAGAAATAAACTATATGTCAAAAATATCTTTGTATATTTTTGTAAGAAAACAAAGTCCAATCTTGATTTTAAATTGGGAATCAGTTATGGTTTCTGCATATAAACCTGTAGCACATCTAAAGTGTGAGTTTTCTTAATGTAATATTACATTTGATAGGATCTCCTCTTAAGTGTTGTTTCTTCTTCTTCTTCTTCTTCTTCTTCTTCTTCTTCTTCTTCTTCTTCTTCTTCTTCTTCTTCTTCTTCTTCTTCTTCTTCTTCTTCCTCTTCCTCTTCCTCTTCCTCTTCCTCTTCCTCTTCCTCTTCTTCTTCTTCTTCTTCTTCTTCTTCTTCTTCTTCTTCTTCTTCTTCTTCTTCTTCTTATTCTTATTCTTATTATTATTATTATTATTATTATTATTATTATTATTATTATTATTATTATTATTATTATTATTATTATTATTATTATTATTATTATTATTACCCTTTTGCTAATTATTAATTTGATTTTCACATTGGTTTAAAAGTGGTAAATTGGTATAAAAATCACCTTTCTATGCAATACTACTGTAATATTATCATGACAATTCTTATTCAGTGTTATAAATCTGTAAATATTTTTGGTTTTGTTCCTTCCTATTTTCCTCTTTTTTCTTGCTTGAAAAATGACTGTTGAAATAAAATAAAATTATTATTATTTTCTTAAAAAAAGAGACTAACTTGTATTTTTCAGAAGCATAGTTTCTTTGTAAAACACCAGATGGAAAAATTATTCCCGTCAATGACAACTGTATTTCTCTTTATATATATAGAAAGTAAGAGCTTGCATGTTACAAATTCTTCTGTATAAGTTTTCCTCCATAAACTAAGGAACTTTTAACTCATATGAATAGGAAAATGGGATACATTTTTTCAAATGATTTTATTGATTGCTAGAGAAGTATATCACCATCAGAACTGTTTGTCAAGTAAAAAACTCTCTGACCCTCCCTCAACACTTTTCACGCAATACAAGAAATGGATTGTTTTTATTCAGTCCAATAGAAATTTTAGATAAACGGTTTTTCTCCTGAGTAGACATGTATAAGATTGCAGATAATGTACTTAAAGTTATAGTACAATAAAATGGGTAAAATATTTTAGTAGTGGCAGAAAGATGGATTATGAACAATAAAGGCTTAGGTATAAATACTTTTAAGCAACAGTCAGAAAAGCTAATCAGATGAGATAATATCAAGAAACAAAGTATTTGAGGTTTAGATTTTATACATCTGCAAGGAATATGGCAAGTGCCTTTTAGAAGATAAAATGACAAATGACAGGATGGTTACATATAATATATGTTAACATATTTTATTTCTTTGCTGGCTACTCTGTTTCTTCCCTTGTTTTTTTTTGAGTTTCTCTTGAATGGTTTGAGGACTGCTGAATAATATGAACTTCCAGCTGCTGAGTACTGGCTTTGTAGCACAGCTCTTACCTTGTTTAGGGTTACGAAAAGTCTGGCAAAAGGAGGACATGTCCTCCTTTCTATCCTTATGACCTCCATCCAGCAGTTATAGTATCAAAATCAAATTTTATCCAGATTTTTGAATATTCAACAAACTATCTCTTCTTAAGCAGCCTTTCTCAACAGCATAGCATAACAGAAAGCATAGCATTTTCTACTGATATTTGCTACTCTGAGCAATTTTAGAATTGGGTCATTAAGGAGATTTGTTCAAAAGCATCAATACTTTTGATAACCTGCTTCTTCAAAGTACAACTTTCACTTCTATTGAATGTTTCAAGGATTGCAATTCTGATCTTTGTAGGTATAGACACATCATCATATTTGAATAACTTTTCTAAGGCCTTCATGGCTGCTCTTCCAAGTGTTAATTTGCAGTATACTCCTTGACTGCTGGTTGATGGTTGATCCTAAAAGGCAGAAACTATATATCATTTCAGTATCTACATTGTAAGTTTTAAGGCTGTTTGCTTGTTTATTTCATATATATCATTTCATATATATTTATTTTGTTTATTTCATTTATATCCATTTCACTTGCATATGATTCTAGGCAACATGCACAGTTAAAACACAAGTAAAATCATAGTCTTCTAACATTAAAAACAAAAGCAGAAGAGAGTGCAATCTAACTATATATGTTTTAACCACTTAACGGATTCCATATTTCCTTGGATACCCAAGCTTCATGGTACAGCCAAGTTTTGTTGGCTTTCAGGAAGGCTGGCAGGCTTAGAGCCAATCACATGATGCTGTAGAGGGCAGATGCCCAGGCCAAAAAAGTCTTTTTTTGGATCTTTTCAAATGAACCTCCTTTCCTGACATGACTTGCAATACATTCCTTCTGCTGGACACATTTGTTTGGTTTTCTTTATATTTAGTTTTACTCTCATTTGTTTCACTCTGCTCCTTGACTTTCATGACATTTGCTTGGAGATCATTTGCATTTTCAGCTACCAGTATCAGAGTAGTAATCAGCATAGCATAAGCTATGGATGGTTCTCCCCCCCCCCGCCCCAATTTTAAAACCATGCACATCTTCTTCCATTCCAGTTTCCCTTAGGTTATATTCACCATATAGTTCAAATAAATAAGGGGAGAGTATGTGTCCTTCTCACACTCCTTTAGCAACTTGCCACAGGACTGTTTTACTCATTCTCACGGTACTAAGAACTTCCTGAATATAAGTCGCTCATGTAGATAATGAGATGTTTTGGGATTCGTATTAAAATGTTATATAAAATTATATTTACCAGGAATGGAGCAAAGGACCCAGGTATTATTATTTTTTACCAAGCACTACCAAATAAGTTAATGCATGTGAAGTATCTGTTGGAGAAAGCAAATTTTTTCAGTTCAAACCTCTTCAAATGCAAAGCACCTATTCTGAATTTGAAATGGCTAGGCTTTGGCACTTGCAGCTTCTTAAAGTATATTGGAAACATTTCAATCTAAAACAGAGCTGACTATACAATGCCTTATTTTGAGTTTGAAAGCCTTCCAAAATGTTGAAAGCAGAATGCCTTATGCTTGTAACAATTGATTCACAGCCAAAATGGGCTCTTTCAAACTCAGGAGGGACATTTCAACATTCAGATACTTTGAATTAAAACATTTAGCACAGTCTGTAGCAATAAGGACAGTAACAATAATAACTGCAATAGTAAGGGAATATGAACCTATTCATTCTGTGACAGATTTCCTTTTTTAAAAAAAATGTGAGCATGTATACAAAAAAGCGTTAAGTGCAGATTTTGAGCACACATAATTTATTTACAGTGAGGAAATGCAATCTTATTTATCATGTTCTATAAGTTTATTACACTACTGAAGTCTATTATTAAGTAAACAATTTTTTCCCAGTTGCCAGATTCTTATCAGCTAAATGGCAAATTCCCAATTGACTGTTACTGAAAATCAGCAAAACTCCAAGCAATTTAGACTAACCTGGGCTTATCAATAGGTTGCCAGCTGTGGTAATCCATCATGGATGCATTAGAACATTCAGAAGCCAGCAGGCTCTTGAACCTAGCTTGGGCAAGCTAATGGAAGTTATCTTCTTGTAATCCTCTATATAGCTGCTTTTGGTAGCTTAGAAGTAAAACTTGTTTTATTTTGCATATATTTAATTTGAGGTTACTATGCTGCTGAATTGTTTTCTTGTTATAAAGGATTACATGTTATAAAATAAGTCTTTGAGATACATTTGATAAAAGTAGCTTTTCATTCTTAATATTAATGATATTAATCTTAAATAAGTAATAAATAAAATTCATTATCTAGATGACTATCTTTGACAAGAACAAAATTTGGGCTGCAAACATCAGGCTAATCACTAGATAGCAGCAAAGACATACAATAAATGCTAATTCTTTGCTTGTATTTATGTAACTCTGTGCCTTTGCAGCTCAGATTGACTGAGAAGAATAGTTTTTTTTTAAAAAAAAGAATGTACATAAATCTATATATAATTTAAGAAACAAAAGAATCTGAAGATGTTGTGCTTTTCCCCAGCTTAATGCATTGCTGTGAGCAAAATAAAAACATGATTGTTGAAGGAGCAAATTCTAAAACCTGCAGGGATGAGCATTCACATTACAATAAAAGGCAGTGTTTAGATTTAATCTAGAATTCTGTCAACAGAACTATTCACTGTACTAATATAATTGCCCAAGAGCCCTTCAGTAACAACTAAATTTTTATTCAGTGCATCTAGCTTTCGGCTCAAGGTATAGGGATTTAAGTTAGCTGCCTAAAAATGAAATTGTAAAGAAAAGATCAATAGTTTGGGCATTATCATTTCTTTAAATAAAATTTAGTAATGGTTAGCTATTTACAGTCTGGCAACAAAAATGGATGCTTGAATCCTGTCCCTGTAATGATGTTCAGCAAGCTTTCAGCAATAGAAGAACTGATTCCCAGGTTCAAAATATCCTTCTTTTAAACATAGTATCAAGAGGGAAAAAGGTAACTGTGTTTAATAAAAGAATTAGTTTATTGTACAATAAAACACCTCCCTATATAATAGTTTGTTTAAATATGATAGTAGTTCTTTATGTATTGACTACAGTATATCCATAGCGAGCAACAACATTTGTCATTATTGGGAAGATGCCAGAGTTTATAAGAACATAAAAGATAGATTAAGTCATGGTTTAGTGCTAAATGAATGTCATATGGATTCACACACTCTGATTCCCACTCTCCTCCTGTGGTGTAGCTGTGAGCAAATGGCATCTCTGAACATCTGCTCCTATTTTCAAAAGAAAGCTTGATTTTTTAAAATAAAAAATTGCATAAGAATAACGTATTAAAACAAATCAGGTTCAAAACCCACTTTATGATTTTGGTGCATTAAATAGTACTTTAGCAAATAGGATTGTGTCAGTCAACCAAGATCCAATTCAAATACCAGTTTTGTGATTTAAAGGCGGCATTATTTAATTGAAGCTTGCGATTCAAGGGCAATACAATTCAACTCAAATTGAAGATTTTAGATTTGATTCAATAAAAGTTTCATGTGTTTTAGTGAAGATGCATCTACACATGTGTAACTGCTCCATTGTTGAGCAGAATGATATGGAGACCTGGAGAAATAATGTTCTTGTAGATGACAGAAACATAAAACATCAGCTAAATATTTTATAATACAGTTTTGAAATATCCCCCTGCACATCTTATAACACTAAGACCCTTCTCTATATATGTACTTTTCCTGGCAGGTAGATGGACCACTAACATTTGTTGAGAAAATAAATGCATGATGAAAATGCCCAGAAAAGGAAGTGGTCATAGGGCAATGAACTTTTAGATATTTAGTAAGAGTTTGCTTTGTAAACAGTTTTTGAATATTTTTATTTTGAAGCTGGAAAAATTTAATCTCTGCACCAGGACATTTGTTGTAGTCCTCTTGTTGACATTTGGAGGTTACTATACTGTTTTTTTTTTTTAATTTTTTGCTGTCTGTGAGTTCTTCTGAACCATATTGTTACTTGTCTCAGGTGTTGAAATTGTCTAGATTTTAGACCAGCTTCTGAACTTCTTGTCCTTATTTCAACTTATTCTTCAACTTCACAAACATACAGATCAGATTATTCTGTGTAAAGAGTAGTTAACACAGCCCTCAAGTGCTGCTTTCACTGCCTTTTTCACTTGTTCTAGAAACCAAGTGCTAACAGCTTTCATTTATGTGAATGGATCTTTTAAGACATGCGGTTTTTATTGATAGACATTTGTACAACTTCTCATTGTACAAAGAGAAGGAAGGAAGGAAGGAAGGAAGGAAGGAAGGAAGGAAGGAAGGAAGGAAGGAAGGAGGGAGGGAGGGAAGGAAGGAAGGAAGGAAGGAAGGAAGG
>QLTV01001370.1:65904-80463 GCA_003457575.1 Thermophis baileyi | reverse complement strand
AAAGAAAGAAAGAAAGAAAGAAAGAAAGAAAGAAAGAAAGAAAGAAAGAAAAAGAAAGAAAGAAAGAAGTAAGTCAAAAATTCCAACGAAAGGATCAGGCATGTTGGTAACTACTGTAGACAGATTACAATAGTTCATGGGAGAATTAAGATGTTGAGAAATTGTCATTAGAGCAGAAGAAGCACCAGTTATCTTTCTGTAGCAGACAATTAACATATGTGACTCCAGAATTCTCTCTGGGTTCGTGTGACTAAGTGCTGTGAAGCTGATTGGGTTCCTCTTCTACCTTAGAATAATTTCCTTTTAATTCTGATGTATGTCTTAGCTCTGATTGATTATAAGGTCCCACTTAAATCCTCACGGAGACTAAGAAGAGGCCCCTGGACACCATAGCTATCATAATTTTCTTATTAGGACTATATTATGGATAATTCCCAGAAAGTCAGCTGTAAACCTCAGCAGGTCTCTTCTTGGTGTCTTTCACATTTTGATAATTAGCTGAGCTTTTTGAACAACAGAAACATTATACTGTTCAGCTGTAAGAGTTCTAAGCTGATCAGCTTTACCTTCATCAGTACTTATCATTTTAACACTTGAAGGGGAATGTCAAGATGAGTCTAATCTTCAGGCAGCAAAATAAAAGCTTAAAAAGAGACTGACAAAAAATTTAGGTGGTAGTCTTTAATATTTCTGTTTTGCTCTTCTTTCTCTTTGCTCCTGCTCTTTTCACTGCTACCTGGACTGGATTTAGCCAACCTTCTATCTTCTGCAATATAGACAAGGCAAGAGACTGGAAAAAAAATATATCTTGATTTAGTCTCAGAGGAATAAAACAAAGTTTATGTATTCTACGCATTTTGAATAAGCAATTGAAATAAAATTGTAATGAAGTCTTTCAAGCTAAGACTATTTTGCTTAATTGTGCAATCATATATACATATATTCCAAAATGTATGTATTTTCTGAAATTTCAACATTGTTGTCAAATAAGTGGTATATACCGTTTTCCAACATCCTAAGATGTGACTCTACTATGGACATCACCATTGAAATCAGACTGATTATATACTTTGCAGCGAAAGATGGAGAAGCTCTATACAGTCAGTAAAAAGACCTGGAGCTGGCTGTGGCTCAGATCATGAACTTCTTATTGAAAATTCAGACTTAAATTGAATAAAGTAGGGAAAACCCCTAGGCCACAGATGTCAAACTCGATCACGTCACAGACTGGATCGTGATGTATCACGATGTTTTTTGTCTTTGTGGAGCTGGGCTGGGCATGGCCTGCACGTGACGTGTCCGGCCTGCGGGCCGCCAGTTTGACAGGCCTGCCCTAGGCCATTCAGATATGATCTACGCCCAATAAGTCATATCCCTACTGAATACACAGTTGAGGTAATGAAGAAATGTAAGGGATTAGATATGATAAGACAGAGTGCTTGAAGAACCATAAAGTAACAACATTTCTGTTTTTTTCTTGTTTCAAAACTCTGTACTGCTACTGTAAAATCTTGTAGGGCCAAATACCAATAAATGAAATGTTTTCATTTTATAAAACACTATTATTAATATTAACATTGAAAATAATAGCACAAATTAAGATAAATAAAGTTAGTAAAAACAAACATTATTAAGGTTGGCCCATGTCCAAGGAGTTTCAGTCCTAAAGAAATATTAAAGGTATATATAACATTGTGATTTTGCTTGAATAAGAATTACCTATATACACTGAATTATAATAAATACTAAGAAACTCAGGTTGGTTCTTGCTGTTGTTCTCATTTCAAAAAGGATAACTTGCTGTGGGTACATAATTTTTGCAGAACTATCAACTGGTATAAATTCTATAAATTTTTCTATCTCTGAAAACAAAAACAAAACAAAACTTTCTAATGAAGTAAATGGGGTATAGGCTTGTTAATACATACTTCCATGATAACATTTCTTATTTCCATGCAACAAAGTTACAATTTACAATAAATCTGTTAGAATTAAATGAAGTTGAATATATTATTGCAACAGGAACTACATGTGCAGAGAGTTAAAGGTAAATCTGTACTGCAGATTTCTTAGACGCAATTCCCAAACAATTAGAAAAAAACAAAACATATTTTACATTCACAAGAAGCCATAATCAAATTTCTAGGTGCAAGTTACATAGAAATATTACAAAAAACTTTAGGAACATATATTAATACTTCATGCCTGGGTAATCCACTGGAAGGAAAAACAATGCAGCTTACATGCTGCCATGAAAACAGAGTTGATCAAATTTACAAGTCTAGGATATACTGTAGTTATTGCATTTTGTATTTTCTTTATCCAAATTTATGTAGTTATGTTAATTGTCAAGTCCAACTAGTCAAAATATATTTTAGATATATTGAAAATAAATTTTCAGTAAAAAGCTCAAAAGCCAGACTAAGGTAGTGATTGAGTTCCAAGTCCACCTGTGGGATGAAGTCAGATGGATTAGTTTGGACCAATCATAATTTTTTTAGCTCTAGGAAGCAGGCAATGGCAAATAACTTCTGAAATCTGCCAAGAAACTCAAAGGCAATGTCCACGCAGTTGCCAGGAATCCAAAACTGATTTGAAGGCACACATACAATTTTAACATTTATTGAAAAAATATCCCCTTACTTAAAGGTTGTATTATTTGTCAGTGTGCCAAATGTTTTGCTTACAGTATATGCTTACAATACAGATTTTGTCCCAACTATATTTCTTCATGTATTTACAGTCTATTGTCTGTAAGCAAAACATTTGGCACGCTGACAAATAATACAACCTTTAAGTAGAGGGGGATATTTTTTCAATAAACATTATTTCTAGTCACATGGAATATAGAATACCATTGAAGTGATTTCTTCTTTATTTCACACATTTTATGTGTGCCTTCAAATCAGTTTTGGATTCCTGGCAACTACATGGACAAGACCTTGCAGTTTCTTGGCAGATCTCTTTTATTTAGAAAAACGTAATCTATGAAGCAGAAGGTATGCTACGAAAGATGCATTATTTATCTACTTTTGTCTTTTTAAATGTTCATAAAAGTTGTCTTTCATCAGATGATCAGATTCTTGGGATTCATTTTCTTAGCTTGGGTCCTGTGTTCAGAAGGAAACTTTTTATTCTGATTCAAATCCTTTGAACATTTACTTGGGAGTAAGTCTCTTCATGCTCAGGAGGACTTGATTCAATGTAATTATGCATACAATTCTGTTCTGTTTTCATTTGTTTTTATTAAATTAAATTGATTGATTGTCCAATCATTCTTTTACCTGTTTTTCTTTGCATTTATGTGGTTAAAAGGAAAGAAGAAATTTCATAGTGACAACTCTGTTTTTTCTGAGCTGTACACAAAGAATTAAAATATCAACATGTTTTAATCACTTATTATAGCTCAAACAATCCAATATTAAATCACATTTCTCAATAAGCAATTTGTAAGTAATAAGAGAAAGAAATTATGCATAATGTGGAAAAATGTTCCTTAACTGCAACTCATTAAATAAATTATGCTATATTATCTCATATTATTACAATGCTGAAAATAGAATGTAGCAATGGGGGTTCTGACACTTTCCTTTCCCGTTTACTGTTCATGTCATATCTGTTTGGAACCTAAATTATTTTAATCAAGCAATACTGTGTACTGCCAATTTGGTGCGACAACCTCTGAGTAGAAAGGCATCAGAAAGAAGCACTTTGAATTGCAACACTTTATTTTTTTTATGACTGATAGGTTACAACAGCCAACATGGCTGAATACTAAATTTTGAAGTACAAAGATGTTTGCATTTTAAGCATAATGCTAAACCCCATATTCATTGTGGTACTAATATCAAAGGTCAGATAGGGGAAGTATCTCCCCGTGAAATGGCAAGTCCATTAACTGATTCCACCAGCTTTTAGTCAGCACACAACCATCCATCCCAAAACCATTTTGAAGTACAGGAAATAATAGGCATGTCAATGAAGATAAAGAGAGCAGTGAGTTGTCAACAATCTAAAGCTATGCATAATTAGCATGGCTATGCACAATCAGATTACAGTGCCTATCTTATAGCCAGACACTTAAAAGTTAACAAAAATGGGTGCATGGATTGCAGAACCACTGCCAGGATGAGGTACCTTGCCTCATTAAGGCATATCAATATGTAGAGGTTAGGGTTAGAGGTTAGAGGTTAACTGTCTGAAGGGTGTGTATGGATGGGGGCAAATACAATTAGCACATACATGTTACTTGGAAAATAAAATTATGAATTTTTGGTTTGATTCAGAGGCCCACAGTCAAACAATCCATCAGGATTCAGGAAGATGGATTTTCTGTTGTGGCACCTGCTCTCTGGAATGATAGCACCACAAAGATCCATTTGGCTAACATACTGATGATATTCCACAAGTCTTTTAAAAATGGGCTGCTAAGAAAACTTTGGGATAGGGTGCCTACAGAACTGATGTCAGTTGTGTTTTATGGTGCATACAGATGCATAGATTTTTCTCTTTTTTGTATTCTCTTTATTTAAGCCCCTTAGAGTTTTTCTGGAGTTGGATGGTCTCTAAATATGAATAATGATAATGATCCCTCACTGATGCATTCATTTGAACTGGATGTGAAGCTTGCATGCTCCAAGGAGAATTATATCAGAGGTTCAACCATACTGGACATGTCTCAGATCCATATGAAGAGTGTTTCTCCCATAAACAATATGGTGACATGTAATTTATACACATCTTTACTACTAATCATCACCCAGGTCAACAAGGACTACACTAGATGTTGAAGATTTTGGACATCTGGTGACAAATGGATTATAGGACTCAGTTCTGGAAAGATCAACATCCAGAATCAGAAATAACAAAATAGAGGTTAACAGATCAATTTCAATTTACACTATGAAATAAAGTGTTCACAGAAGCAGTATTTAAATAACTGCAAAGGTCTATCCAGGGCAATAAAAGCCTTGCCAGAAATAACTCAGATTGTAGAGGCAAACCAGAAGGAGTCAGCAGTAGAGGAAGCCAGCATAGCTATTGAATCATTTTCATTCCCAAACCAGGCATCCTCTCCTTTGTCTTCTCTTCAGAAAGAACAAAGCCTTCTAACTGAGCATTTAGAACAGCACAAAAATAACAGAATAAGGAGACCTGCACTGAAACTTCTTTCAAAGAAACAGCTAGCGCAAATACTATAAGATGCCAATACTTCAAATATCAAAAATAAGTACCAGTTTACTGCAATAAACAAACTAATGCATAGAATGGCTACAATTATAACTTAAGATCTCGGTTGCAAAATCAACAAACAAGTTAAAGCCAAATAATGCAGCACTAAAATGGAAGATCAGGCTGGAAAATAAAACAAGTATGCTAAGATCAGATGCAAGCAAACTAAAAGAGATGAAAGAACAAGAAAACAAAGAATACCTAATCAAGAAATATCAACTAAAACCAAGGAAGATCTATTATTAGAAATAATAAAGCAGCAAATAATAACTAAAGCCAAGGCAGAATCTCCAATTGTAGTCAAATCAGAAATGTTTTTGCCAATTCATCAATGAAGAGATGGTAATGAACCAATCAACAACTGTCAAGTAAGAAACAGTGCAGTTCTGAGCATAGATTTTGGGACAACCCAAAGAAATACAACAAGAACGCAGCTGATATAAAGGTTGTGGATAAGAATAAAAAAAGGAGCTGAATTGATAAAACTTGTAATAACAGCAGAAATGGTGGTGAAAACAGGCAGGAAGGTCAAGTATTGGTCAGCAGCAGGTGCTGGTTTTTGGTTGAAATATCTAAGTCCTCTACACGCACTCATTGCCTAGCAGTTCAACAACATACTTCAAGGAGTTGAAATTGAAGATTGGTTAATATCTGACAAAACCTACCTGATAATGAAAGATCTAGCAAATGGAAAGAGACAACTTGCTGTGGCCAACTTGCCATGGCTGTCTCACCGCGGTCAACTCATCCTGGTCATCTCATTCCAGCCAACTCACCTAGCTGATTTGCTTCAGCCAACTCACCATGGGAAAACTCACCATGGCCAACTTGCCACAGGACAACTCGCTGTGGGACAATTAGCAAAAGTTTGAACCAACAGGAAAAGAAAAGAAGTCCAGTTGCCATGACTCAACTTTCAGACATTTTTTCAGCACAGATTTTGGTTTTTTATTTTATGGTCAATACACATACTTTTGCTTTCAACATATCATAATACATTTGAAGTTTCACTGAAGTCATCCTGACTTCAAAACAAGCTATATAAGATTATATTTCAAGAACAATCAATTTCAGCATAATTTCTTTGTATACAGGCTAAGATATGCAAGATTCAGATTCAGTCTTTTATATGCATATCAGTACAGAAATAAGTCCCATTGAATTCAGTGGCACTCATTTCTTAGCCTGGTCTGGACCAGCTTGTTTAGTTTCACACTTGAATTCTCCTGTCTTCTAGTCAGCAGCAGTATGGATAGTTGCCGAAGTTAGGTATACAGGATGGCATAAGAATAGGACAGGATTGGCTTCTGCTTAAGGGGTGGAAGTTTGTGTTCTGTTGCTTTCTGACAACTGGGCAGTGGTGTAGACCAACCGAAGCATGGATCTTGGAGAAGGATGGTGTGAAAGTTGAGGATGCAAATGCTATTGAGAAGAAACCAGAGAACCGAGGCCGAAATATCTGAAGAGTGGTAAAGAAGATTCACGGAAGCTACCCTTTATATAAGATGCAGATGAAAACGTACAATAATCTAGAAGTAAAAAATGTCATCCTGCAACTTGATGTGAGAAACAATACTCACAAATAATTCCACCATGTGGGCTTGCATATTTCAGAAGGGAGTTTCTTCCTTATTGAAAATAAAATCTATTACAAATTGCTACATGTAATCTCTTCCCCCAACCCAAAAAACATAGGGTATGTAGCTTAGTTGTGAACAGTTCTGCACATGTATTCTGTTAGAATATTCATGACTGGGAGAGCCATGGTAACAAGGTCAGCCAATGAATAGGCATAGCAACTAAGTCAGCCAATGAGAGCTTAAACACATCTGAATCTGTGCAGAGAATCGAAACAGAAACTTAAGAGAGATCTCTGTGTGTCTGGGCTTGTCTGCTGATCTGAAATGAAATGAAACTGTTCTCTGCTGTTGGTATTGTATATATATTCTTGTATATAAAGAAGTTTCTTATTTAAATCAATCCTGCTGAATCAGTTACCTGTGTGTGTGCTTTCTGGATTTAATTTTGCAACAAATTCTGACATATTCTAGATGAGAAGATTTTTTTTTAAAAAAAATCCCTAAATTATTAACAATCTCCATTGTGCTAACAAACGTTTTCTGTGCTGTATTTGTATATGCTTCTTTCAGTTCTTGAATCAGTAAAATAAAAATAAAATGGACTCCAAGAATACAAAAGAGATTCCATTTTGTCAATAATTTGTCTGTTTTCCTCATCTTCCAATAACCTTAATGATTTCATCTTACTGCTTCTGGTTTTCAGGCTTTCTTCTTCAACTAATCTGTCTGTCCCATACTACCTGAATCTTATCATTTCTGTTCATATATTATTTTCTTTCATAGAAACTGACATGAAAGCTCATTGTTCGGTAGCATTTCTAGCCAAATATCAATAGCAAAAATTCTATTATTAAATGTTTGTCACTATGAAGTTAAAAAGATTTGTTAAACATTTTGTAATTTCATATACAGTTGAAGGAATGATAGAATTGGATATAATTCAGCTCATCTCTTTCTAAGGTTGAAATAAAAACTTCTGTGATTAAAAATACCTGCTGAATTTAAGTGTTTGTTGACTTATGTTTTTCAGAAGCCTTCAGGAGCAATGCTGAGCTTGAAAGTTGAAATACATCTTCAGACTGATAAACATCTTGGAACAACCACAAGATTGTATGTTCAGAACAGTGTACTATATACTGTATGGTTCTATGCCTCCAACCCATGACAGGATAAAACAAGATGCATAGTTTTGTAGTATTGCTGTTACATGCCATTGTATATCGACAAATGAAATGCTGTTAAGGATTTTCTTACTTTTATAGAACATCTCCTTTTCTTTAGGCCTTAATATTTATAATCTTTTTTAATTTTAGTCAGTAGCTAAAATACTATTTTAAAAAGACACTTCTATGCAAAGATGTTTGAGAAACAGATTTATTTCCTTTCAAATATCAAAAGCATTGCTTGGGATAACCCTGAAGTGACATGTGACAAAGAAATACGTGCTAGAGTGCAAATAAAGTTATTTTATACATATGTGATTCTAGCAGGTAGATTTAATGTGCATAATACTTTTCTACACAAGGTCATCCAGCTGGCTTTCATGGCTAAGACGGGACTAGAATTCATGGTTTCTGGATTTCTGGCTTTCTCTCCTGGTACAAAACTGGCTCTCTTTTTTATGTATATGTACTGTATATGCATTTGCATATGTTTATATTAACCACTCTCTCTCTCTACTGCAGGGGTGTCAACCTCAAGGCCTGCCGGCCGAATCCGGTCCACAGGGTGCTTAGATCTGGCCCATGGAGCCGCCCTGGAAACAGCCAAGGACTGTCCCATGGTGCCTCTGCCAGCAAAAACAGAGCTTGCAAGGGCCACATGTGGTCCTCCTGAGCTCCATTTTCACTGGCAGAGGGTTGCAGGAGGCCATCACAGCCAAAAATGGAGCTTTCAAGAACCGCATGTGGCCCTCCTGAGCTCCATTTTCGCTAGCAGAAGGTTGCATGAGGCCATTGTAGCTGTAAACGGAGCTTGCAAGGGCCACATGTGGCCCTCCTGAGCTCTGTTTTCTCTGGCAGAGGGTTGCAGGAGGCCATCGCAGCCGAAAACGGAGATCGGGAGCCCGTTTTCACTGGCAGAGCACTCGGGCCACCACAGTGATAAAGCTGGCTACGCCCACCCTGGCCATGCCCCCTTAACCCCCCGAGATCAAACACAACCCTGATGTGGTTCTCAATGAAATCGAGTTTGACACCCCTGCTCTACTGGTTAAGTAGCAATTGATGATTCACCACATCTCAAAAACAGTCTCATTTTCTTAGAACAGCACTAGTAAAACAGTCTTAAAATTTAAAAACAATAGCTTTATAGCACTGCTAAACATGGGAAGTCATAATCAGCCTTTAGATTATATTATCTTCACAACACAGAGAAACCATTCAGTTGACTGCTTGAGAAATAAGTCATGCAGTCTATGCATGAATAGCTGATGGAATGTCAATATTTCACATGCTTTAGAATGCGTTCTTGTTTGATACTATGATAAAATAGTACCAGGGATTCTGTGGAGATCCTGCCTCAATGTCTGCAGGCTGTGAGGGTCTGGGTGGGGAACAACAGGCTTTGGCTCAACCCTACTGAGATAGAATAGTTTTAGGTCTTATGATACTGTGATTCAATAAGATCTTCTATGCCAGGGGTGCCAAACTCGTGGCCTGCGGGCCGGATGTGTCACATGCTGACCCCGCCCCTGCCCAGTTTAGCGAAGGGGAAAAAAGTCCTGATACATCATGTGATGCCACCATGACGACGCGAGTTTGACACCCCTGTTCTATGCCATCTGGGGATCCAACTGGATTCATAGCTCCTCCCTGATGAACAGTTGGCAGCTGTGGCTGGGGAGTGTCTGTGTGTGTGTCTCTCTGTGTGTGCGCGCGCTATGCACAGTTTTGTGCTGTGTGGGAGTTGCACCTGTTCTGGATCAGGGGAAAGGGTTTTGTTCACAGTCACTTACAGTCACCTCCAAAGTGGACTACTGAAATGCATGGAGCTGACCTTGAAAAGTATTTGGAGATTTCAGCTGATGCAAAATATGGCAGTTATTGATGCTGGTTATTTGGGATATATGCTTTTGCTCTGCTGTCTTGGCTACCAGTATGCTTCCAGGTACATTTCAAGGTGCTAGTGGTTACCTTTAAGGCCTATCATGACTTGACATCAGACTATTTATATATTCGTCAAATTAGATACTGTTTATCTCATATCAGAGTGACTCTTGGTGGTTTACAGCTAAAAGTATAAAAACCATATAAAAGCACAATACATCAGTAAAATAGGAGCCATATAAAAACAAAGGTAGAATAAGTTAAAAAGTGTGGGGGAGCATTTTCAAGGCACTAACCACTTCCAGGGTTGCAAGCCACCCTATGAGCAAAGCCAGGTTTTCCTTGTAGTCTGGATGCCCAGGAGAACAAATGGGCATGAAGCTTAGTTTGGTCGGGAAGAAGAGAGATAATCAGGTTCTTCCCAAGCAATTCTCACAGTATATCTTTAGTTATGCAAATAGTTGCTTTATTTTCATGGGATTTCTATCTATAGGTGAAGAACAATAAAGGAAACTGCTCAGAAGTAATTCCATGTGTCTTTCCTGGTTCTTGGGGCCTGAGAACATCATTTTAAAAGGCCAGGAGAGAGTGGGCTTGCTTCACCTCTGAGAGGAAAATATTACAGAGTGTGGGGACAATGGCAGAAATTATTTACCGTATTTTTTGGACTATAAGACTCACCGGAGTATAAGACGCACCTTAGTTTTTGGGGAGGAAAATAAGAAAAAAAAAATCTGCCTACCAGCATCCATCTGGCTAGCGTCCTTAGCAAACAGCCTGGAACAGATATATTAGCCTTGCAAAGCTCCATTTGAGAGGCTGCTTTTTCAGCCTTGCAAAGCTCCGTTTGAGAGGCTGCTTTTTCAGCCTTGCAAAGCTTCGTTTGAGAGGCTGTTTTCAGCCTCCGAAAGCTCCATTTGAGACGCTGGGCGGGGCTACATTCGTTGTATAAGACGCACCCAGATTTTCACCCTCTTTTAGGGGGGAAAAAGGTACGTCTTATACTCCGAAAAATACGGTAACTTATGGGATCTGTAACATACCTACCATTAAAGTTGCTTTGCATTAAAGTGTCAGCTTTGGAAGCCATATTAGCATCAGAAGCTTCCACGCTGCCACATTCTTGTGCTTGGGAAATTAGGAGGGGGGAATTAGTAGAGGGAATGTAGTTAGACATAATAGCATTCTTCTTTTCGGTCAAGGTCATGGTATTCCTGCACTGAAGGAGGAGTGGTTGAAGGGATGGCTCCAGTTGGGACGGATGGTGATTGGACCATGTCATGGACTGATGGGTGCAGGGGGTGGATTTGAGGTTTTGATTTACTGAGGGAAAACCCAGAACTCTCAGATTTGGGTTTTCCCAGATATACCAGTATACCTACTCTAATAAAGGGGAAGTTTGAGAAAATGCCTGTCTTGGAGTTTTTTATGGGAGTTTGGTTCTTCAGGAACGCTGACATTAACCCGAATCCACCCCCTACACCCATCAGTCCATCACATGGTCCAATCACCATCTGTTGTTATCTTTAAAGTTCTTTATGGAATTTTGTGGCCAGATTACTTATAGGATTATCTCTCCCTAGTGGTGTCTACCCATCTACCCATACTGTTAGATCTGGCAGGAATAGCTCCCATCTGTGACACATTGTAATCTGTCAGGATCCAGGAAAGAGCCTTTTATACTATGGTGCATGCCCCGGAACATCATCATCCCAGAAATTAAACTTGCCCTGACCCTGCTGGCCTTTCACAAACACTAAAAACCTGGCTTTGCCATCAATCCTGGAGCCCTAACAGTATGGATAAGCCAGTGTCATGGCTTGTTTGAATGTTGAGAGTCTTCTCAGATGCTATTTTTTGTGTTATCTTGTTGTTGTTTCACTGTTTTTGTTCTTTTTCAAATATGAGCCACCATATGTACAGCAGGCATCTCCAACCCCTGCGTCACGGACTGGTACCGGTCTATGCTTAGTTTAGTTTAGTTTACTTTATTGTCATTGCACCTCATACAACAATATTTAATGCCATCTTCAGTGTACATTATAACTATAAAAATAAAACACAAACACACATCCGTCACATTCTATACAATTGAAAACCCGATATTGCATTAATATTGCACTATACAGTAGAATTCAATATAGTTACTGCCCTGGGATAGAAGCTGTTTATCAGCCTATTTGTCCTTGTTTTTATTATCCTGTACCGTCTGCCAGATGGTAATAGTTCATAAAAAGGGTGCCCAGGATGAGATGGATCTTTAAGAATGTTTTGAAATTTCTTAAGGCAGCGGGAGCTATAAAGCTCTTCCAAAGAGGGGAGAGGGCAACTAATGATCCTCTGGGCAATGACTTTAACCCTCTGGAGTGCTGTCCCACTGTGCAATTGTCAAACCATACACAGGTGCAATAAGTTAAAATACTCTTTATGGTGCAGCGGTAGAAGGTCACCAGCGGTTTTTCATTCAGTAGTTGTTTCCTGAGAAGTCTCAGGTAGTATAATCTCTGCTGGGCCCTTTTGACCAGTGCTGCAATGTAAGCGCCCCACTCACATTGGCCTGTTAGGAACTGGGACTCACAGCTGTAGGTGAGTGGCAGCTGGGTGAGCGAAGCTTCATCTGCATTTGCAGCTGCTCCCCAGTAGTAGCACCACTTCAGATCACCAGGCATTATATTCTCATTCGCTACTGCACATGTGGGAGATCTAGGTTTTCCATGGACCGGGGAGTCCTTCTCCCCCCCCCAGTCCATGGAAAAATTGTCTTCCATAAAACCGGTACCTGGTGCCATAAAGTTTGGGAACTGCTGATGTACAGAATGTAAGATAGGCAGTCTCTAAATTTACTAAATAAATATATAAATAAATAAAATGTGGCAGTGGGACTTTAGAGGCAAAATTGTTGCTATTTAGAATATATATTGTGAAAACAAAGAATACCCTTTTGAGATTTGTCAGTAAATCTTCTAAAAAAAAGAGAGAGAAAGAAAGAAAATCATATGACACATAGGATTTATTTTGTTTGGCCTGGATAATTCCAAAAGGGAAAAAGAAAATTAAATAAATAAAACAGTGACATCCAATAGATGGCAGTGTATTCTTTATAATACATATTCCTTTGATTTCATTAGCATAGAGTATCACACATAGTTTCTGTTTCTGTTAGCAGATTAAATTAATATAGGAGTCTCTCTTTTTGTGACATTAAAAAGTTATGTGATAAAAACTCCACTAGGACCAACTTATAATGGTTTCTTATAAGTTGTTCCTAGTGGAGTTTTTATCAGTGTTTTATCAGTTCTGCCTAAAACCACCATAGTTAGTTTCTTTGAATTATTTTTTTTATTGTCACTAGTCATATAAAATAACAGTTTGGATCGCTCAAAATGATCATTTGTTATATCATTTATAAACAGATGTTACAAACTCCCTTCTTGTTAATCAAAGTTTCTGCACATAGATTGGTCATAGATGTGGATAGGACTGTGGGACATACATTTGTCTTCCTACTTTGTTTGAAAATAATATTATTTAATTAATATTATTTATTCACTTCTGTGTTAACACTTTGGGTATTTCTGATCAGAATGGGAAAATAAGGTACAAATAATTTTATAAATAGTGTGGGGGCATGCCACTTTTTCATATGAATCAACAAAATGTATTCCACCTTTATTATTTTTATAAACAACTCAAGACAGTGAACATATCTAATTCTCCTTCTACCTTCTATTTTGACTGCAACACAACCCTATGAGCTGAGTTGGGCTGAGAGAGAATGACTAGTCTAAATTCACCCAGCTAGCTTTCATGACTAAGGCTGAACTTGAATTCATGTTTCCCAGGTCCTAGCTTGGCTCTTTAACCACTAGATCAAACTAGCTGAAATTAATTAAGATTTAATCAATACATTATTAATTTGTTGTAACAAATATTATATATCATTATAAAGGTAAATGAGCATACTTAATACAGGTTCCCTTGTATGAATTTGTGCACTGCTTGGCAGGAGTCGTAGAAGGGAATGCTTGAATCATGGAAGGAAGAGATTTCCTAAGATATTTGGACAATTAATAAAATAAAATAAAATTTAACAGTTTAGTATTATTATTGTTCTATACCAGTGAACAGTAACATTTATAGTATACCACGTCAAAATCCATTCTATAATTTATCAAAAGTTTTCTTTTATGAGAACTTTGCTTTTCTATATTGTTTTTTTTTATACTTGGAATATTATTTCATATTTTGTTTAGTGTTTTATGTCATTTGTGTAAATTTGAGAACTGCTTTCTCATCTATATCTTTTCCTCACTTAGAAGACTTACTAACTGTCCATGTTTTCTGAATTGAAGTTCTATAGAAAGAGATTTCCATTTGAAATGTAGACCACATGGAAAATCAGGAAAGCTACAGATTACTAAAAAGACAATAGAATAGAATAGAGTAGAGTAGAGTAGAGTAGAATGGAATGGAATGGAATGGAATGGAATGGAATGGAATGGAATGGAATGGAATGGAATGGAATGGAATGGAATAGAATAGAAAATAGAATTCTTTATTGGCCAAGTGTGATTGGACACACAAGCAATTTGTTTTTGGTGCATATGCTCCATGAAAAATTTGCAGGATCCAACCTGGGTCGGTCACCAGAAACAGAGGTTTAATCTTCCAAGCTTTCAGACCGACGCTGGAGCCTCATC
>QLTV01001370.1:14902-43255 GCA_003457575.1 Thermophis baileyi | reverse complement strand
CTGAAGGCATGCAACCAGCTTTTCCTCTCTTCGCTTTGAGATTTTTGAGCCTGCCAATTCAGATGCTAATAAGTCCTTTAAAAGTCTCTGAAATTAATCCTCCCTTAACAAGCTCTGAGTGAGAGGAGAATATCAGGCAGGTTTCTTTTGTAAGCAATAAAATTTAAAAGTTTGAATAGACGTGTTGGTTCTGGGCAATGCCATTAATCCTTTTTTACTGTTCTGAATCAAGCGTAGATTGGTTGTGCTATCATCAGGCAGCTTAACAAAGACGCAATGGTACATTCAATCAGATTATATTTTATTCTTCAGGCATCCTCTGATAACACTCACGGTTATGTATAAGTTCTTCTGAATCTACAGTCATAATCTGGAACCATCACGAATATTGTAAAAAAGGATTAACGCTTCCCCATCTCCTTGTTGCTACATCTTTTCCCGGTAGATTCTTGAAAGTGACTTCCTTTGGGATAGCGTACTTCAATTACTCCCGCCCCCCCAGGCATACTTCAATGACCAATAAGAGTACACAGTTATGATCATATGCCATGGACTACATGGCATGGACTACATTCCCCAGAATGCTATGTCTTAAAGAGACAGTTCTTAATTCCAGGCTAAACCCTTGTAAGCCAGCACAAGTACAGAATATTGCTTTTTCTAAGATGGGTAAGTTACACTTTCCCAAAAGCTATTCCATAATGTCTGGAATAATATCATTTCCCCCTAGTTTTCAGTACAATTCTTTTAGTTATCCCCATGCAAACACAATAATAATTCCTGATAAACAGTCAGCTTCCAAAGCTTTTATATATAAATCAGTGTCACATTAACATCTTTATCATGTAAAGATTTTCTCATAATTCAACTTACGGTATCGTATATCCATTAATAGAATAGAATAGAATAGAATTCTTTATTGGCCAAGTGTGATTGGACACACAAGCAATTTGTCTCTGGTGCATATGTTCTCAGTGTACATAAAAAGACAAGATACATTCGTCAAGAATCATGAGGTACAACACTTAATGATTGTCATAGGGTACAAATAAGCAATCATGAAACAATTAATATTAATATAAATCGTAAGGATACAAGCAACAAGTTACAGTCATACAGTCATAAGTGGGAGGAGATGGGTGATAGGAACGATGAAAAGGTTAATAGTAATAGTAATTCAGACTTAGTGAATAGTTTGACAGTGGTGAGGGAATTATTTGTTTAGCAGAGTGATGGCGTTCGGGAAAATACTGTTCTTGTGTCTAGTTGTCTTGGTATGCAGTGCTCTATAGCGTCGTTTTGAGGGTAGGAGTTGAAACAATTTATGTCCAGGATTCCAAAATAGAATGTATCATATGGGTCAATGAACCCTCAAAGATTTCTACTTTAATCATATTTTTAAATACAGAAATGGGATTCACTAATGCCATGGATCTATTTATTTTAAAAAAAGCATCTCAGATGTCTCAGAAAAAGCCAAAGCCCATGGCTCATACTGAGCTGTTAAACATGCTTAAGTCAAAAATATTTTCACTGCTGTGAACTAGGAAAATCATATTCAATTTGAAGTTGGAAGAAATCCTCAAAACAATCATTACATGGCAATGTGTTTAAAGTTTTAATTCTGTATTCTACCCAAACTTTCCAATAAAAGTTTTTTACCATCTATTTTCATACTAGAATTTTCCAAAGAGTTAAATATTCATGAGTCTAATTATCAAAAGCATTCTATGTTCAATATGGCCTGAAGATTTCTCACTACCCACACTCCTTGAAATAAAACACCTTTTCTACAATATATTATCCCAAGAAGTTGCTATGATTGAAAGGGAAATAATAATTAAAAATATGTTTGTGTTTTTAGGGTACATTATGTTGGTGTTCTGTGTATATGTTGCATTTTTTCCCTAAATTTAAATAAGAACATTTATTTTAAAAAAATGAGACTGAAAAAGAAAACATTTGTTTGAAATGCACACAGGTTTTGACTAGAAGCAACATATTATCTCTCAAGGGAATAGTGGTAAACCATTGTCATATTCTGTGTTGTGCATAACTGCCTTTCTTTTGGATCTGTCAGCCACATAATCACACCTAGGTAATTTCATTGATTAAGCTTTGATATCATTGTTAGAACAACAGGAAGGACTGAACAGTGACCAAAATGAAATACGTTGACTGTGGAAAATGGGAACTGCATAGGAAACCCAGACCACAGCAGCAGCAATTTCATTTTGTCAAATGGCCTGAGGCTTGAGTTTTGCTAAGATTTTATTTGCTTACACCACAGTAAAGAAAATAAATATAAGAATTTGATGGAGACTGTTATTAATGTAATCTTTCTAGGATTTTTCTTTGTAAGTACTTCTTTATTTATGTTATTGTTAAACCATATGATTCCCAATGCACATTTCAACCAATGAAATATTTCTCTTTATGAACTGCAGATTTGCAAATGCTTCTAACCTGACTATCTCGATGAACCGACATGAAGGTCTTAGAGACTGCTTTTAGCCAAGCATTGCTGAATGTAGACTAGCCAACAGTTGAATGCAGTAAATGCCAACTAATCTGTGCTCACACATTTTGTTGCAAACTGACAGTGTCCCCCAAAGTTTCCAGAACTTCCCTTTCCTTGCATTAGTTTGTTGTTAATTTGCATAAAGGATTGCAGATCCTTGCATTTGATTGTCTTCTATGGAGGCAGCTACAAGAAAATACTGCAACACAGAGATTGGTATTGTATCTGCAATTGAGATTTCTTAATTCAGTGAATTCAAAGACTTAAAAAAATACAATGCAGAACTTATTGTCTATATGTACGATGCTATATTAACACATGACTCTCGTGATCAGCTGGCCAGGAAAGAATGGCTTTCTAGTAAAAATCCTATCATTATCTGACTGCATAATGGGGACCAACAACTTTGGATTTGGTCAATGAGAAAGAAGCTGAAAATGTTTGAATGTGTGTTTGTATGTGTGTATGTATGTATATGTGCACTGCATATGTACACACACACACACACACACACACACACACACACACACACACACACACACACACAAATTATTAGGTGTAACTAGTAGCTCAGAAACTTAAAAACCTTTAAGAGTTTAGATTGCGCCATCATACTGACTATTTTTACTGAACCCTGTGGATGTGCTGCATTTGATGATAGTTATACACCTGGTCATTTCCACTCCATTTCAATGTGATGCTACTATGTGATTTTCATTACAATTTTATGTGGCTGCTAGGAATCAAAATGGCAAGAGCGGCAAAGTTTATTAAACTTTGGTATACTTTTTGCTACTTAATATTGCAGGAAAAATATGTAATCATTTCTTTAAGACATATTTTAATAGTGTCTGCTACATGTATTCCTTAATTAGGAACATATGACATCTGTTTTTTCATGTTTCCATACTTAAATTGTATACTTAAATTAAATTTCCATGTTTAAAGTCCATACTTAAATTGCCCCATAAATATACTGTATATTAGAAAAAAGCTGACCAATACCAAAATAGTAAGAAAAATGAAGATAAAAGTTACATATTACTAATTCATTAATGACCACACTTAACACATGTCTAACTGGATCTCCATTATTGTCCAACCAATAAAGACCTGAGTCAACTGAACAAGTCAATATGTTCCAATATGATACCTATTAAATCACATTTCAGAATGTCATCATGTTTTGCATTTTGCAATAATCAGAGCTCTCAACTTCTTTCTGGCTGAAAACTGAAAACTTTTTTTTAGTGGATAATAAGATAAACTGTCGAGCCCAGTTTCAAGGGTCGCCATACGTGGGGGGGGGGGAGATGAGAAAGCTGCGGACCTAACAGTGCTAAAATACAAATGGCAATACGAAGGGTGATAAATTCCAGATCCAGGCAGCTCCCACGAGGCGCTGATGGATGACGATATGATGTGACCCAAAGTTGAACATCGGCTGGCCGGGTACTTTGAACATTAAAGGAGGAAACCTGCATGCAGCCGGGATGAAGGGGTGGGGCTATATCGTGGCGTTGACGGATGGTGGTTAGGGGCTTATGGATATAAGCAGCACTGGTAGGCGGAAGCTCCCAGGGCTGACTTTTATTGACTTATTTATTTATTTATTTATTTATTTATTTATTTATTTATTTATTTATTTATTTATTTATTTATTTATTTATTTATTTATTTATTTATTTATTTATTTATTTATTTATTTATTTATTATATTTGTATGCCACCCAACTCCCAAAGGACTCTTGATTATCAAACTCATTGTGTTCCGAAGTCTTGGCTTGTAACAGAATAAAGCACTTTACAGCTGCTATACTCTGAAGGCTTCTTTACTTGTACACGCCGTGCCTGGACAGGCTGAGACAAACATTCTGATTTTTTTATATTTACAAGTTCTTGTACTGATCTGGTTTTGTTTCACAATTTTATTGTCTCAAAGAGAGAAAAACATGCAAAATGAATTTGTGAACTCTGTCTTGAACTGATTCTTCGTAATTTAAATTAATGTACTAGTTTTTCCTCAAAAGGCCACCAGTTTATTCAGTGACTGTTATTAATTGTTGGAACTGCAAATAATTATGCAAACATTAATGCATAATGTTTACTGGTTGATAGTATCACTATATGAACTCTGATACTTTTAAAAATATCCCATCTAAACATGTGATATTACCCATACCAAGTTAATAAACATATTCTGTTGATGATGGTGTGTGTATGTGTGTGTGTATGTATATGTATGTATGTATGTATGTATGTATGTATGTATGTTTGTATGTATGTATGTATGTATGTTACTATACAGAAGCTAAGAGGTTGAGGCAACTTGCTAAAATCTAATGACTTAACAATTCCCTGTTTCTCATTACATATCATGTTATATGATGCCAATGGACTTCATATTTGATAAAATTAATAACGGCTAATTAATGGACAGTGAAAGATGATAATATATTAGACAGTTACAAATTGTTCTAGTGTCATTTTCTTCCTTCTGCTCCAATGGCTGCAGATGAATAACTAGTCAGGTTTAATTTGTTCATTTTAACTAAATTCCACATGAATAAATATATGTTTCATTGAAATAAATGTGAAAATGTCTGGTTAAAAGAGCAGTTAAGCTTTGATCTGATCCTTCCCCTCTGGATTTTCTGTTTCTGTTTCATCTTTTATATAATATTTTCATTATATAATATATAACATTATATAATATGTTCATGTTTGTAGTTGTGCATAGCAAGATTAAACCTAGTTGTGTTTCTGTGTATTTGTGTGTGCATTTGTAAGTATCAGACTGTTAACTTCAGTATCTTGAGAAGCATGTCATTCCAGTTAGCTGCCGCTCCACATAAATATCTCCAAATGCAATCTCAGTTTTGGTAATCTTTAAGAGAAGTTAAGAAAGTGGAAAAAAGATACTACCGCTGCCAATCCTACTTAAAAAAAAAAAGAGAGAGAGAGAGAGAGAGAGAGAGAGAGAATAAATAAAATAAAATAGGTATGACAGTGACACTTTCCAATAAGCAGCTTTTGCTGTATTACATTATATTACATTCAGACAACCGTCTTGTAAACTAGAACATTTTAATCATGTTCATATTGCCAGAAAAGAGTTGTAAAATCAGTGACCAACCCAAATTCGATTTCGCATCATTATCTTGGGACACGTATTTTTGGCTTCATTTGTAAATTGTAAAACTATTTGATAAGTTTCTTACAGCATATTTTTCTTTAAAGCAGAGCTTGTACTATTTGAGAGACTGTACTTGTACTTGGCTTGTACTATTTGACAGCTTCTTACACTCTGTTATGGGATGGAAGTATCTATAAACAAAGATTTCCATGGGTTGGTTTTCATTTTCATTTCATTAGCAGTGCAAGAACTTGCTTTAAAAACTATTATTGGTTTACACATATTGTTTTATTGGAAGTATGATCCCATCAAGTCTGATTCAGCATATTTTTCACTGCATGGCAGAGGTTGTCCAGATACAGGATTCAAGATCCCAGGGATTAAATTAGTCACTTTCCATGTATAATATATCTGGAATGCCCTCCCAGACAAGGGGTTTATCCAATATCCACACTGTGAATGTATGATGCCTTTTATATAGGATATCCACGAATTCCACACAGTGCTAATAAGAGAAAAGAAATGTCTTAAGCAAATTAGATACAATATTAGTGATTTGCTAAACTTAACCTATGCTGACCACATTTTTGTGCATGGCTTTTTGATGGAAGTCACAATTAGCTCTAAACTCTACATTAGTTTCATGGGACTTAATGCATTAGCAGCTTGTTTACCTTGTATAAGTCTGGGATGTTGACACATTTTATTAATTCAAATTCAAATAGCGATGATCATTCATAGCCATGCATTCTCTGTTTTAGCTGTTTGTCTTTTCTGACATGTTTGTGATTAAGAAATGTGTAGATTATTTTAGATGATACCACAGAAGATCTAGTTATTGTTTGCTTAGGCCTTTATGTCTTGAATCAATAGTGTTTCAACTTCCATGTTGAAACTTTTAATTATAAGTACAGTATCTTCTAAACCTACCATTCTTATGTTTGTTGTACAGGTTAAATGGATATAGAACAATGTTTCATTCCATTAATCCCTGTCTTGTTTTGAGCCATTCTGTTCTCAACTCTCAATTGATAGCACTTCACTGTTATTATTCCATTAAGAATAATCACATGAACTGCACACCATCAATATGAACACATTTAATTTTATAGAGTGATCTACAAAATCAGAATGAAATAAAAATAAACCTATTCCTTAAATTGTCTTTCTCTGCCTATTATCCAGAAATACTAGATAAATCATATTATGCTCGTCTGCCTAGTCATTGGATATTGCTTTCTCGTGTTCTTCTACCTAACAGTTTAAGCATGTTTGTGTGTGCTAGAATCAGTATCAATACAATGGTTTAATAATGTACACATTTTCTTGCATTTTCCTTCATTTCCAAACTCCAGGCTCTATTATTTGTTAATGTAAAACTGTTAACACTTTAACTGCAGCTTGAAATACTTAATGGATATTTTATCTTCATCCTTACAGTTGGATAGCTGGTTTACTCATATCTCTCTTTGCAAATGTTTCTGTCATTCTATGGTTTTTCTTGTAAACGTTTTCAGTAAGTTAAAGAGTTAATCTTCCCAAAGAGGTAGCATAAACATCAGTATTGGGCAAAGAATAACAGACTAAATTGATGGAGTAATGGGACTTTATTGTGTCTAACTTCTTTTAATGCTTAATTGACAAAATAATAAAGGAAAGTTGATAAATTGGTAAAAAGTTTAAGAATCTTAGGGCCTCAAGATTGGAGCTTTGTCTTGCTTTCTGTGTCTACCTCCAGTACTTATGCTACCAGTTCTTCTAAAGTCATCAGCTCTAATGTGAAGAAGAGTTTACAGAGATTAGATTTTTCTGCCAATTTTGTAGTGTTAGGTATAACCTATTCTGGGCATATGAGATCTTTAGCAATAACAATGATCTCAAGAAAAAATAAGAGTAAAAATTGCTTGAAACATTTATTAGAACTTTTATTGCATTGTGGTTTCAGTGCATATATTTCTGTCTGCCTAGATAATAATTTATTTTAAATATAGCTTGCCATATACTAAATGTACATTGTCATTACCAATGCCCAAATGAAACTGTGAATCATCTTTGTTCTGTACTGAGCAAATCTGGAATTTTTTTGCCATGTTGACATCACACTGCTTCTTACTGCAGCTCAGAAGAAGAAAGCCTCTAATGTGAAGGAACAATTTTAGCATAAATTGATATTCCCACATCACTGCCATTACTTTATTGTTGAAATATTCACAGCCATTGTTTCCAACTTGCTTCCCATCTCCCCTTGTGGCAAGTAGTAAAAACTGGGAAATGACCCTCATGATAATGCTGTGGAAAGCAAAACATTAAGGCAATGTCATTATCTGTTTATATACCCAGTAGGAAATCCCATATTTCTCAGCACATCAAACAATAAAGGAGAGATATGTAATATGCTACCCAAGGGCCAAATGAAGCTTGCTGCTGCATCACATAATGTGGGTTCCAGCTGCCTGATTCCTGTAATTGAAGAATGAAGACACAGGCGGTACTATGTGGGTTTATAGAGCTAACGGGCTAAACCATTGAGCTATTTCTTTCATCTCTGCTAGGTGAGAATATATAATTGCAAAACCTATAACTCCTTACATTTAATTTATCATAACTGCTTAAGAGTAGAAAAGAAATAATTGCTGATTAAGTTTCATGGCTCACTTAACTGAAAATATTACAAGAAAATGACCAATATGTGAGGCAACAGAATTAAGAGATGCAGAGTCAGAAGTTATTACAAGTGCGGTTTTGCTTCTGTCTTTACACTCTATTCTGAGTCATCAGTAGCAACAAACAATTCAGACCCCTAATTCTTATGCTGTTACATTTCCTGATAGAAAAGCCAAGGGTCAACAAGATAGCTTTTTGAGAGAAAAGTTTTCCTTGAAAGTAGCAGAAGCATTAAAGAAGTGAAATGATAGAAGGGGTTGAAGTTGCAGGAACTTTGTGGGAGAATGAACATGCCATACTGGAATTCAACATAATGCAGGCACAAGTAATTGAACAAAATCAAACTAGTGTCTAAGACTTTAAGAGAACTGACTTCAACAAACTAAGAGTGCTTAGGAAGGATTCTACAAATGGAAATCCTAAAGGGGAAAACAACTCAATACCTTGGAAACTCAAGCCAATCTAACACAATACTACAGAGAAATAAAAACAAGATACACCAGATAACCCTGGTTGTATAAAGAACTCTTTTAAAAACTGAGAGACAAAAAAGACAAGTATAAAAAATGGAAAGAGAGACATATAACTAAAACAGAATATAGCAAATAGCCCGAATCTGCAAGAATGGAGTCAGGAATGGTAAGGTTCAAAATGAACTAAGACTTGCAACAAATGCCAATAATAATAAAGTTTCTTGTAATATGTAAGAAGCAGGAAAAAGTCAAGGAAATGATCTACAATGGGAAAATATGGCAAGGAGATGATAAGTAACAGGGATAAAACAGAATTGCCGAATTAATTCTTTCCATCTGTCTTCACACAAAAGACAAAAAACAATCTAACCTATCAAAAGCTGCACCTTAGGAAAAGAAACAGGAATGCAAGTCAAAATAGGCAAGAAAATTATAAGACAACACCTCTCCACTCTGGATGAAGTCAAATTGGATGAGATGGATTACATTTCAGGATTCTGAAGGACTTGGAAAGTGTGACCTTGGAACTACTGAATAAAATCTTTTAGACTTTCTAGAGCAGGGGTGTCAAACTTGCGTCGTCACGGCAGTGTCATGTGACGTATTGTGATTTTTTTCCCCTTTTCCTAACCAGGCGTGGACGTGGCCAGCACATGATGCATCTGGCCCATGAGCCACGAGTTTGACAGCCCTGTTCTAGAGCATGGGAGAACTACCAGAAAACTGGAAAACAGCTATTATGGTTCAAATCTTCAAAAAGGGGAAAAACTTAGATCCAGGAAATTACAGACCAATCAACCTGACATCAATATCTTGGAAAATCCTGGAAAAGATAATCAATCAGCAGATTTATGAGCACCTAGAAATGATCAAGACAATTACTAGAAGGCAGCATGGGTTTATTAAAAGCAGATCATGCCAGACAAACCTTTTTGCCTTATTTGACAAAGTGCATCAGAAAATGGTATGGACATAGTTTACTTAGACTTCATTAATGCATTTGACAAAATGGACCACAGCCTATTTCTTGGTAAAATAAAACAATGTGGGATAGATAGTACCACCACCAGATGGATTTGCAATTGGCTGACCAATTGCACTCAGCATATACTCCTCAGTGGATCTACAGCTACTTGGAGGGAAGCATACAGTGGGGTACCTTAAGGTTCTATCCTAGGCGAAGTATTCTTCAGCATCTTCATACTGTGAATGATTGAGATAATGGGATATAAGGGGAACTCATCAAATTTTCAGATGACACCAAATTGGGGGGAATAGCTAATACTTTGGAAGATAGACTCAAGATTCAGATGGATCTTTACAGACTTAAGCATTGGGCCCTATCCAACAAAATGCAATTCAGTGGTGAGAAATATAAATCCTAGGCAAAAAGACAAATGCACAGATATAGAAGAGCCATGGTCATGCAACGGTTAAAATGCAGCATTACAGGTTAATTCTGCCAACTGCAAGCAGTTCGATCCTGACCAGCTCAAGGTTGACTCAGCTATCTATCCTTCTGAGGTTGATAAAATGAGGATCCAGATTGTCAGGGGCAATATGCTGACTCTGTAAACCACTTAGAGAGGGCTGTAAAGCACTATGAAGTGATATAGTATCTAAGTGCTATTGCTATCGGTGATATATCTGCCAAAAAGCTAATGCAGTTCTAGATTGTATTTACAGGATAGTATCAAGATCATGTGAAGTGATAGTACCACTTTATACAACAATAGTGAGACCCCTCTTGGAATAATGTGTCCAGTTCTGGTCACCATGATACAAAACAAAATATTTATTAATTATTTAATTATTTAATTTAATTTAATTTAATTTAATTTAATTTAATTTAATTTAATTTAATTTAATTTAATTTAATTTAATTTAATTTAATTTAATGACCTCCAGGCCATAAGCATGAAACAGTTGCCAAGCGTCTGCATTTCGATCACGTGACCAATGGTCATAAGTGTGAAAAACGGACACGAGTCACTTTTTTCAGTGCCGTCGTAGCTTCGGACGGTCGCTAAATGAACTGTTGTAAGTCGAGGACTGCCCAGCCACGAGGTCCTTAGTTGTCAGCCTGCTAAATTTCAGCGGGTTGATGCATCCTGAGCCGCAGATTGGACGGTGGTTGGATTTTTGTGTAGGGTTCAAAACGCCTAATGTGAATCCCGTTAATGGCAAGGCATCGGTCACTGTTTTTCTAATTCCATACTGCAAGGGTGGGGCCTGGAACCCCAGGAAGTCATTACACATGACTTATAAAAGTCCCAAGTCAGTTATGTATGTATGTATGTATTTATTTATTTATGTATTATTTATTGAATTATTTATTGAATTTATATTGCCGTCTATTCGCCCATGGCGACTCAAGGCGGCTTACAGAATGCAAAACCACATTTAAAACAATAAAAACTAACAAAAAGAATCAACTAAATTAATATAGTACAATATAACCTTAACCCCCCCAACCCCTGCCCCGGCAACAGCAGATCACACGAGCCATTTAATGGGCTCCATCCCACTCTGGGTTCCCCAAGCCCGCTGGCAGAACCAGGTCTTCAGTGCCTTCCAAAAGAGTATTAGAGTGGGGGCCATTCTAATCTCTGGGGGAATAATGTTCCAGAGAGAGGGAGCCACCATGGAGAAGGCCCTTCTTCTAGGTCCCACCAGGTGTATCTCACTTGGGGATGGGACCTGCAACATTCTCTGCCTCCCCTCTCTGATGGGTCAGGTAGATATGACCGGCAAAAGACAGTCCCTCAGATAACCTGGTCCCAAGCCATGAAGGGCTTTAAAAGTGACAACCAGCACCTTGAATTGCACCCGGAAGCAAATAGGCAGCCAATGCAGCTTCCGCAGGAGAGGCGATACATGTGCACACTGGGGTCTGCACAAAACCATGCAGGGCACTGCATTTTCACCAACTGGATCTTCCGGATGCTTTTCAAGGGCAGCCCCATGTAGAGCATGTTGCAATAGTCAAGACGGGAAGTGACTAGGGCATGAGTGACTGTGAGTAGGGATTGTTGGTCCAGGAAAGGGCATAACTGGCACACAACCCACAGTTGTGCAAAGGCCCTCCTGACCACAACTGCCACCTGCTCTTCAAGCAGGAGTCGTGAGTCTAGGAGAACCCCCAGATTATGCACAGGGTCTGTTTTGGGTAGTGCCACCCCATCCAAGACCAAAAGTGTCAATTCTCCCTGAGCCAACAAATCCCAAACCCAGAGCCACTCGGTCTTGCCAAAGTTTAGTTTCAACCCGTTGCTCCCCATCCAGCCCCTAACAGCCTCCAGGCACTGCGAGAGGGAGGACACAGCATCACTTAACTCACCACGGACCGAGACATACAGCTGAGTATCATCAGCATATTGGTGATACCTCAGCCCATGGTGACAGATGATCTCACCCAGCGGCTTCATATAAATATTGAACAGGAGCGGACAAAATACCGAGCCCTGTGGAACCCTACAAAGCATTGGGCGAGGGCTGTATCTCTCCCTTCCTATCAACACTGACTGAGAGTGACTGCAGAGGAATGAAGTGAACCAGGATAGCATAAGGCCTCCCACTCCCATCCCCCGAAGCCACTCCAGGAGAATACCATGGTCGATGGTATTGAAAGTTGCCGAGAGGTCAAGTAGAGCAAGGATGGATGCACTACCCCCATCCCGCTCCCGCCAGAGATTATCCAAAAGTGCGACCAATGCCGTTTCTGTCCAAAATCCAGGTCTGAATCCTGACTGGTAGGGGTCAAGATAATCCGTTTCATCCAGAAACCTCTGGAGCTGCCGCGCAACCACCTTCTCAACCACCTTCCCCAAAAAGGGAAGATTGGAGACAGGTCAGAAATTATCCAACCGGGTGGAGTCCAGTGATGGCTTCTTAAGAAGAGGGCAGACTACAGCCTCCTTAAAGTGCTGGGGCACCTCCCCCTCCTGTAGGGAAGCATTAATCACCACCTGTCACCTCCTGGGAAGCTTTCACAAGCTAGAAGGACATGGGTCTAAAACACAGGTGCTTGCATGCATACTCCCTAGGATCCTGTCCACTTCCTTGGGAGCAACAGGGTCAAACCGTTCCCAGATAACAGGGCAAGAACCTGCCTCAGGGTCTTCCACCGGACCAGCAACCATGCTGGCATCTAACTGGGAATGTTGAAACCCTAGGAAGAGTTCAGAGAAGAACAACAAAGATGATAGGGAGCCTGGTGGCCAAAGGTCGAGGGAGGTTGTATGATCAAAAGGTCGAGGGAACTAGGTATGTCTTGTCTAACAATGAGGAGAACTGAGGTGACATGATAGCAGTCTTCCAGTAGTTGAGGGGCTGTCACATAGAAGAAGGGGTCAACTTATTCTCCAAAGCACCCAAGGGCAGGACAAGAAGTAAGGGGTAAAAGATAATAAAAGAGTGATCTAACCCAGAACTAAGAAGAAATTTTGTAACAGTGAGAACAATTAATCAGTGGAACTGCTTGCCTCCAGAGGTTGTGAGTGCTCCATCACTGGAGGTTTTCAAGAAGTGATTGGACAACAGTTTGTCTGGCATGGTAAGAGTTGGAGCAGGAGGTTGGACTAGAACAGGGGTTGGCAACCCGCAGCTCTGAAGCCACATGCGGCTCTTTGGGCCCTCTGCTGTGGCTCCCAGTCCCATCACTGGCTGGCCCCGCCCCTCATTGCTTTTAGTTCTTTTTTTGGATATTTTTGGAAATCCGGGCTGAGGAATGATCACCAGCCACGGCCGTGGCTTCCCTTCGGGTGATCCTCCTCCTCCCCCTCCTCCCCTCGTGATCCTCTGGCCGGCTGTGGCTGAGCCAGGAGCGTGCGCAAGTGCGGGGAGACTCTCCTCAAGCAAGCGCCAAAGCGCCGGAAAGGCGCACACAGGGTGGGCGGCCGCTCGCTTAGGGAAGGTCTCCCCGCATGTGCGCACACTCCTGGCTCAGCCACAACTGGCCAGGGCGTCATGAGAAGGGGAGGAGGAGGAGGAGGGTCGCCGGAGAGTGCAGGAGCAAAGCGCCCCTGTACCTGTCTTCGCTGCACGTAAGGCAGCCTTCACTTCCTACCGCTTCGGGCTGGAGTTCGCGCCCTCCGTGCTCGGCCAAAGAGCTGCTGGGGGTGGGGGATGACATGGCAAGGCGATGGCCAGAGCATTCGTGCAGGAGAGAATCTGTGTCCTGTTAAGTGCAGCGCCTTGAGCGCCTTTCCCCACAAGGGGATCTCCTCAGCCCTGGCTTAACAGACATCAGGAGAGCAGGAAGAGAAGCGGGAGGGAAGCTGGATTCCCAGTCCCCTTTCCTGCCTCCTCTCTAGGCGCAAAAGCATTGCAAGGTTCTAGGTTGCGAGAGGAGAAGGAGGGGGGGAAGATAACGGTCGGCTGAAGGGGTTCCTCTGCCAGCCCAGATTTCCAAAAAGAAGAAATAAAAGATATAGTGAAGCACCCCAAACAGAGATGGCTGGCTTGGCCCAGCCACAGCAGAGAGAGAGAGGGGGTGGGGAGAGACAGAGAGACATAGAGAAACACATACAGAGTGATACACAGAGGGGTGAGAGAGACAGAAGAGACACACACAGTGATACACAGAGAGAGGAGGAGATGGGGAGATAGAGATACAGAGGTAGAGAGAGAGAGACACTGTGTGTCTGTGTGTGTGTGTGTGTGTGTGAGTGTTTCTCTCTCTTGCTCCCTGTGCCTCTTCTCACTGTCGGAAAGCCCTGTCGCCCTGCCTGCTCTATTTCAGGCTTTTCGCCAGCTGTTTTTTCCCCTTCCTTTTGGAAAGCCAGGCTGGCGGAGCAATGAGTGCAACCTCCGGCGGAGCCTTCCCTCCTCCTCCCTCTCCTCCTCCTCTCATGTGCACCCTCCCGGCCTCACCACAGCCGGTCAGGGGGGCAGCACAGGGGGAGGGGAGCCTCCACCGCAGGTTGTGCTCATTGCTCCGCCAGCCCGGCTTTCCAAAAGGAAGGGCAAAAAAAACAGCTGGCAAAAAGCCTGAAAGAGAGCAGGCAGGGCTTTCCGACAATGAGAAGAGGCACAGAGGCAGGGAGCAAGAGAGAGTGACACACACACACACACACACACACACACACACACTCACAGACATAGAGAGACACAGAAAGAGGGGGAGAAAGAAAGAGAAAGAGAGAAAAAGAGACAGACAGACAGAGAAATGAGAGAGGGATGCAGAATAAAGAAGGGGTGGTGGGGGAGGAAGCGGGGCTAGGGCCGGGGCCACTAAAGCAGGGGAAATGGGGGCGACTGGGGAGGGGATGGCGGGGGTAGATAGGTGGAAATTCAAAAAAATTTCCACAAAACCTGGGTAGGCGTGGCTGGGGGGGGTCATGTGACTGGGTGGGAGTGAGTGACATCAAGTTGGCCACGCCCACCCAGGTTTTGTGGCTTCGGGTGTTTTGTTTTCCCTGGGAAACGGGCCCAAGTGGCTCTTTGAGTGTTTAAGGTTGCCGACCCCTGGACTAGAAAATCTCCAAGATCCTTTCCCACCCTGTTATCCTATGTTCTAAATAATGTTTGTGACAGGAAACTATCTGTGTGCCATATATCCAAATATCTGTTTTCCTCAGGTACACTCCTTGAATTTTATTTGTATCGCACTCATACCTTTGTCCCATTCTGTTTGGGTTCTATATTGTACAGATGCTCTTAAATCATAGACTGAAAAATTATTTTTTTTACTAATGCCTGTTGTGAATAGATTTGTTTGGTCCTTAATTTGACTGACTTCATTATTCTCTCCTTTCTTGAATTTTGTAGGACAGATGATCTTTCCATACACAGTCTACATCAAGTAACTTTTTTTCCCCACTGGCCAAGATTAAAAGCTGCAATGTTTCCAAAGAGTCCTGTTTCACATTTGTCAATTTGCGATAGCTGATGGCAATTGAGACATGATTTATGCAAATAAATATTGAAAAAGACAATTTAAATTGTTTGGTATCTAACAATTTAATGACATCTATTTTTCGTCTCTTGAGTGGCCATTATTTGTTGTTCTGGCATGAGAACAACCTTGTACAATCTGCATTGCACCAGAGAAAAGTCTTCACACATTTCATTTATAGTTTTCTTTTCCAGATAGTGTAATTGCCAAAGACCCTGCAGCTAAATTGTGTAATGTAACACATTGTAAAGATTGAGTAAGATTAGGAAAGCTATGGAATAAAAATGTATATGTTTGCAAATATATGTAAAATGAATGAATGGCAAAGATTGAATTATAAAGCAAATACTCTATGTGTTCTGTCATGAAGAAAATATTGAAACCATATATACAGTATTTGTATTTATTCAGCTTAACATTTCTACTCCATTTATGATCTTGAGTTTGATCTGATTTGCTGACCTATTGGATATTTAAATATCTCTGAAAATTGTTCAAGAATCACCATTTTCCTTTTTTTCCTTTTTAAGCCATGTCTTTTTATATTTTGTAAGTGTAAATTTGTGATTTGGTATTTATAATTCATATCACATTTCTCTCTTGCATTTTAGGGTCTTGATAATTTCTGCTTTTCTTTCTTTTCCTATCTGTTAGCTTTGGGAAGCTAACTTTTGGCAAGTGCTATTTTGTGACAGGCCACAACCTACAACCTAGGACAAAATTGCAAATTGAAGCCACATGTCTAATTTTACTGTCAGTAGCTCTACAGAATGTTTGACCAAAAAAATAATAATAATATCATCCACCATTCTATTTTTTTTAAAATTAGAAGTGCCAAGGACTGAAACCTAAATTACCTGCATAGAAAAATCACCTTTACTACTGAATTGTAGTAATCATGGCCTTGAATCATGACTACCTTCACTAGTGAAAGCTAGTACAAACTAGTTTTCAGAAGGAATTAAGGAGGGTCCCCCCCCCCATAGTATCCACTATTTCTTTATCTCTACAAGAAAAAGAATATGGAAGATGTAAAATAACAAACACACACACACACACACACACACACACACAAAGGGGGGGGGGAAGGATTCATGAAGAAAAAAAGATATGATATGGGATTGTGATATTGATTCCTTTAAATCTAAACTTCCAACTTGATTAAATATCATCAAAAAAAACTACACTACTCCACCATCAAGGGCATTGCTAACAGAAGCTGTACAGACTTGAGCTATTTTCTCTCCAGCTGTTTCATAGTATTCATAGTATTTTCAATCTTGCAAAGCCAGCCTTCTACGACATAAAATAGCATTTTTTGTTGCTTATTATTCAAACTGCTTTTGAGATATGTGTGGAGGAAGGAAAGTGTTGTGAGATACTGTTCCCAATCTGGTGCCATCCAGATATATAGGGTTACAGATTTCATTGCATAAGTAACATTGGCCATAAAAGTTGCAACAGAGGGACTTGTTGAGAGACCAGGAGCATGAAATGAGATTGTTGTAAATGCTGAGTGAGGGTTCTTATTTTCATTTTATCCTATCCTTTTTTCTTTAAAAATGGAATAAAAAGTAAACAACTCTATAAATTAATAACGTTGAACATGAAGATTATTCAGACCCATTATTTTTGTCCTATTGTTTTAAGGCTTCTCTGTGACTCTTGCTGCGTATTAACTACCATAGAAGTCAATGTTCTGGAAGCTGTAGACCAAAGTGCAAACAATTTATTTGACTCCTCTGGCCTTTAATTAAATATTTTGACAGGACTTACAGTTCACTGCGTTAAAGTGATGCCTCTGAGCAAGAAATTAATTTATGCTTATTTTAATTGCTGGATTCCATTACAGAAATTGCCGCATAAAAACAAAAACAAAATACAGTACATAAATAAAATATGAGTTCAAACAAATGAGTAATAATGACTATATCAGCTTAAAGGCAAATGGTGTTTAATATAAGAGGATATGTAAAATGTGCAAATTAAATCAGATGTATCCTTCTGAGACAATTTTGAATATATTGGTTTTTGTGTATGTACAAATCATTTTTCATACACATTGCTATAGTCTTGATTATATGTTTTCCAGATTTTTTGTGTATACTTTTCATATTTGTATGAAGTATCTGCTTTAATATCAAAGCATCCTAAAGGCAAGTATATTTATTTCCACCAACTTAAGTTTTTTTTCTTAATTCTCCAAAGGATTTCCATGCAGATCTCACTTACTATGTGCATAATCCATCTCCTACTTGGAGTATTTTAACATGTTAATTTTATTTCCAGCTAGCAAGCAGAACAATTGAGGCAATTATATAAAATTAAATATAAGACCCTCCTAAGTCTTTTTCCAATATAAGATATTAGAAAAGAAGGAGAAAGGTTTGAATTTGGTGATATAATTTTAATTTATCTTTATCCTCCCATTTGTTTTTACTGGGTGTAGCCTAGAAGATTGCAGTAGATTGAGAAAAATAAATTTGGTTCAGACATGCAAAAGTTGCTAGCAGAAATAAGAATGTTAATTTGAATAGTAGAGATTTGATCACCGAAGTCTTTACCTGAAAAAGCAGAGTAAATACCATTCCTTGGCATAGTAAGGTAATAGACCTAAAGGCTAAGTAAGTGATAAAGTGGCTGTTTGTCAGATACTAAAAGGGAGGAGGTCTGTGCTAAACAGAAAAGAGATGGGAAAAAAAATCTTAGAGACCGGAAAGGTATATAGCTTTGGAGTTATAGGTGCATATGGACATATTGACACAGACAGACCAACTTACACTCAGTAGGATGAGAGAAACAGATGTTTATCTTAGAGTCATGCCTAGGAAAAAGAATTTAGATGAATATAAAATGAAGCACCTTACAAGAGTGAAAGAAAATAAGAAATAAGCTTTAACTGGCAATGTAAGACTACTTGTAAGAAAGAAATCAGCAAAAATATGTTTCTCTTTGCTGCACTTTGCTCAATTGGGATTCCACTTCTTGAAGCTAACGAGCAAAGAAGAGGTGGTTGGGGGGCAGGTACCAAGGATTCAAGACTGTCAGTTCCTCACTTGGCCATCAGGAGTTGAGAAAGGAAGGAACATTTCACCCAAGAACAAATCATTCAGTGGATCCTCTATGGCAGGGCTGACAAACTCCCGGCCCGCAAGCTGGATGTGTCACGTGCTGGCCACATCCACGCCTGGTTTAGCGAAGGGGGGAAAAGTCCCGATATGTCACGTGACGCCGCCGTGGCGCCATGAGTTTGACACCCCGATCTATGGGAAGTTTAAAGCTTGAAGCATTAAGAGGCAGACAAGTGGGCTAGATTCAGATTGGAAGAGATCAAACCCACAAAATGTGATTTAGTAGGCATAAAATCAATTACATAAATGTTTTTGTACAGATGGCTGATTGCTATGAGAATAAAGTTTACTAAATAAGACAGTTTATTTAAATATGCATTGAGCTTCTCAAATATAATACAGAACAGAACAGAACAGAACAGAACAGAATAGAATAGAATTCTTTATTGGCCATGTCTGGCTGGACACACAAGGAATTTGTCTCCGGTGCATAAGCTCTCAATATACATACAAACAACAAAGCAATAAGTTATAGATTATAAATTATAAGATAAAATCCTAAATCATAAGATACAACAATTGATAAATCATATTATACCAAGAAGAGAAGGTAGTAGGAAAGATGAGAGGTGAGAAGGATGACAAGGATGACAAGGATAATAGCAATACAGCCTACTACATGAGTAAATATATTTGGGCAGAAGACAGTGCTGTAGGAGTTAGTATTTAACAGAGTGATAGCACGTAGGGAAGAAACTATCTTTGTGTCTAGTTGTTTTGGCATGCACTGCCCTATAACAGCATCTTGAGGGGAGAAGTTGAAACTGTTTAGGACGTTTTTCATGCATTGTATATGCCTTTCCACTCTCTGCCACAAGGACAGTTACCCCTTTGAATTCAATAGCTTGAATTATTTCATATGATTTGTTTAGTTATTATTTATATATTATTATGTACTCTTTGAGTACAATGACTTTTATTTTCCGATATTGTCTATGGGTCCTAATAAACAGGATGCTAGAAGATTGTATTTAATCATGTAATAATACATCAACTCCCCATTTCTTTACATTGGGCATACATAAACCTGTTACATCCCTCAGGCACTGGATGAAAATGTAGAGTATCATATATAAAACTAGATCCAAGATACAAATCATAAAATTCTCAGATTGAAATCTGACATTTGAAAAGATTACTCTATAAAAATGTCATGTCCATGTAGCCAGAGAAATATGGCAGTGATTGCTGTTTTAATGGTGAAAGTTTATTTGAATTAAATTGAAGTCCTACTATGATTTCCCCCCAGTGATTATAAACTGTATGTTAATTATTCTACCTTAAAATGGATTGTCATATTAAATTCAGCTACTGTGTGTTATCAACTGGTTCTGCATCTGTATTCATGCTTAGAGATGTCTATATTCATTAATGGATTTCTTTAGCTTAACAAACTTTGGAATTAAATGCAACCCACAAAGCAAGCATTTATCATTTGGAGATGCAACTGAATGCTAGTTCTGTTAAAGAATGTATTGTTTCAACCATTAACAGTCCAATCTGATTACAGGACACAATCTGTTTTTTGTGGAAGTCACTGCAAGCACAACAGCATCATTACCATCTGTGTTCTCAACAGAGACTTCATATCTGAGTACTTAGCATTTCAAAAATCCTACAGATGTTGATAATGCATTATTCATTTAGTGACTGCCACAGCTGTGTTCTTTCAGTGCATTTTTAAGCAATCTGTCCTCCGATTCTAATTTGAACACCATGGAGAGGAGTAGAATAATGAAGCTTATGAGAGGGCTAGATTTCAGTGAAAGCCAGTACAGAAAAATGAAAACCTTAGAGGAACAAAGGATATATCCAGATTTACTTTTCATATTCTATTTGTAGTTTGATGACCAAAAAATCTGTATCGTAATCTTGCAATGTTCTGTGTATGCATTACTGGGCATCTGAAGTAATAGAAAAAACAGAAGAGAGAAGAAAACCAAAGATGAAACAGAAGTGAAAAAGGGGAAAGTTATCCATAAATTAAGTTGCAGTTTTAAACATCTTTTTTTTTAACTCATTTTATTTTCTTCTCTCCACTATTAATGGAGCAGTTGTATCACAGCCACCCTCGCTTGAATCTTCAAGGGTGAACTAATTTCTGACTGCAGAATTTAATTAAACAAAATTGACTTCACATGTTTTAGAGAGAAATGTGAGAGAGATAAGCCATGGTTGGTTTTTTTTTTTTTTTTTTAAGAATAGGTTTAGTTTGCTTGCCAAGAATGGCAATATCTGGCCATCAGGGGTGGGTTCCGAAAATTTCCACTACCACTCTGTGGGCGTGGCTTAGGGTTACGCGCGCGCGCGCTCCCCCGGTGCAATTCTGTGTCTGCGCATGCTCAATCACTATAATCTGCCCGAAACACAGCTGAGGAGCTGATCAGCTGTGCTTCGGGCGAAGAAGCAGCAGAGCACAAACGCCACAAAACTTCACAAATTTGCAAAAAATCCTCGGAAAAAAATGGCGGCGCCCACAGACCAGCACCAACCAAAACAGGTCAATGACACCATTGTGACGTCACCAGCGGCTCGCTACCGGTTCGGGCGATCCAGTACGAACCAGGAGGAACCCACCCCTGCTGGCCATCCTGATATTGTTCAGCACCAATTCCATCAACCTTAGCCAGCATAGTGATAAGGAATTATGATAGAAGATTTTAACATTTAAATTTAAAAGAAGCATATAACACTGCACTGAAATCCTGGTAGTGTTGTTTTCAGTTGCTTAATTATACAGAAAGCTGAATTATATATATATATATATATAATATCAGGAACTCACTAAAATACAGCTAGTCCTTGACTTACAATCATTTGTTTAGTGTCCATTCAAAGTTACAAAGGCATTAAACAAAGTGACTTATGATCATTTTCTATTCTTACAACCATTGCAGCAACCCCATGGTCACATGATCAAAATTCGGATACTTGGCAATTGGTATTTATGACAGTTGCAGTGTCCCAGGGTGGTGAGATCAACTTTTGCGATCTTCTGACAAACAAAGTCAATGGGAAAGTCAGATTCAATTAACAATCGTGTTACTGACTTAACAATTGCAGTGATTCACGTAACATCTGTAGCAAGAAAGGTTGTAAAATGGGGCAAAACTCACTTAACAACTGTCTTGGTTAGCAACAGAAATTTTGGACACACCTGCGATGATAAGCCGAGGACTACCTGTGGAATAAATGTGGATAAAAACTGACAGTGATCTCCTTAGCCTCAACCTATGTATATTTGGTGGCGCAGTGGTTAGAGTGCAGTACTGCAGGCTACTTCAGCTGACTGTTCAGCAGTTCAGCGGTTCAAATCTCACCGGCTCAAGGTTGACTCAGCCTTCCATCCTTCTGAGGTGGGTAAAATGAGGACCCAGATTGTTGGGGGCAATATGCTGACTCTGTGAACCGCTTAGAGAGTGCTGTAAAGCACTGTAAAGCGGTATATAAGTCTAAGTGCTATTGCTATATAAGTCTAAGTGCTATTTGTTTGAATTAGTAATGCATGTGTAAGGTCCTGAAGAACATGGTAACTTAATGGACAGAAGAAAACAGCATTCCATCTATGTGCAACACAGCTATAACAGCTATATTTCTAAGTGTCTGTAAAGTCCAGACATGGCTCTTTGAATGTTCAGTTCTATTAAATGTGCTAATAGTCAAAGAAAAATAGACATTGGAATGCTTGTTCAGCTCCTTGTTCTTCTTTGTAGACTCACAATTTTTTACTTGTTAGTGTTCTTTGGCTAATGAGCTCCTTGTCAAAAACAAAGAGAGCTGTGGGCTTTGCCAAATAGGATCAGGGGTTTATTTTTTATTTTTATTAAGGAGTTGCTGATTTCAAGATGAATTTGACAAGATTGTGGCTCTTTCTTTTACTCTCCATTCTTAATTTCTGTAGGAGAGTCAGAAAGGTGATTGGCTAGCAGGTACTTAAGTTTATGCTTTTAATATATTTTCAAACATTAAAAGAGGACCATGCAGGATGAAATATCTATGGAAGTTCGGAACACATTTCCAAAATCTTAATGAAAGCAAAGTTATGTTCCTTTTAGATCCATCACTAAAAACAAAGAGAAGAGTACCTGTTATGGTTGTGAAACAAACAAGAAAATTTAGCAATTTATCAGGCACAAATAATGAATTCAACATATACAGAACCTGACATATATGACAGGATTTCTTCTAATTGAAAAACCATTTCTCCTTTGTAATGCCAGCAATTTTGTCATTTCATAAATAATGTTTCTGAATTGTCATGCCTTGTTAACAGCAGAAATAAGTCTTGCATTTCCATTTAATTATATATCAGCTTTTTAAAAAGAATACTCCTATTGTTAGAGTAAATTGCACTATGTCTTAGTACGCTAGCATTTCACCTCTTGAAATAAGAGTCACAAATGAAATGTGTGCAGTATCATCATCACTTTTATAGATATTGGTTAAATCAAGAAACAAAAGAAAGCCCTTTTGGTTAGGAACATTAACACAATTAATGGCCTTCTTTGAGTTAAATGTCAAGGCTAGAATGACAGTTAAGTTTTATTGATATGCAAATAGAGTTGGATGGTAAAATTCTGATGTGGATCTTAGCTGGAAAGATCCTTTGCTCTAGCACAGGGGTGTCAAACTTGTGTCGTCATGGCAGCATCATGTGACATATGTGACTTTCTCCCCCTTCGCTAAACCGGGTGAGGGTGTGGCCAGCGCATGACAGCTCTGGCCCGCGGGCCGTGAGTTTGACAACCCTGCTCTAGCAGTTCCTTCACTCTGGAATAAGGTTGTCCCTGAGATTTCAAAAGCCCCTCCCCCAAATTGGTATTTCAAAAGGGCCTGAAAACGTCTCTTGTCCAGGTTTTTAGCAAGGATGACTGACCGCCCTTTTTTCCTTTTCATTGTTCCCCTCTGGGTTAGTTTTCATTTTCTGCCACTTGTTGTTCTTTTGTTGGTTTTTGTATTGTACTTTGTTTTTAAACGATGTTAATGGTTTGTAAAGAATTTATTTTTGTTATCGTTGGTCGCACAGTCAGCCAGATGTTTAGACTGGATTTGATATTTTTTAATCACCTATTAAGTCCTTCCCAGGGATCTGAGATAGGCATATGTTGTTTAAAAGTGCTAAAACTATTGTCACAAGATATAGGCTGTTCCAACTAAAGCTGTTTTTTTTTTTTTTTGGCAATTGACTGGTAGTGGTTTTGTCAATATCAATGGTGTTCAAATGGTGCTCTAGTTGTTTTAGGCTTGCACCGAAGGCACCTATTACTATTGGTACTATATTTGCCTTTTTTGCCACATTAATTTTATTTCTATTTTCAGGTCTTTGTTACAAGTAAACACCTTTTCTTCCAGTAGTTCTACAAGTGCTGTCTCTGGTTGCTCAGCCAATATTCCTGAGTCCTATAATCCTTTTGTCACCAGATGTCCAGGAATTCCACAAGTTAGCCCAGGCCGTGTTGACTCAGGTGATGACCAATCCAATATGTTAACCTGCTTTCTTTCAACTGTATGTCCTCACCAATTTTTCAATACTGATATATGATAATTTTTATACATGTTTCTGTGAATTATTTTGACAACTGTGTCATGTTGTTGTTTCTGGTCCGTTTGTGTGATCTTCTTGCACAAGTGAGTATATGAGCTACTGTTTCCTCTGCTTCTTTGCCCAGTCTGAACTTTCTATCATTTAATGATTTTTCAATTCTTACCTTAATTGCATTGAATAGCTTCTTTTGAGCAGCCAAAATAAAGCTGTTAGGTTTTTTTTTAACGTTCTAGGTGTGAGCCTTTAACAGGTTTTATCTTTATCCACTTTCCTAGCAATCTTTTGTAAAAATTAACAATTCATGATTTTACTTTCCAGCATTCTGTTCATGTTTTTTATTATATTATTTCAATATTCACTTTTTGTTTCCTGAACATTTATTACATTCCAATTTTTAACTTTTATCAACGGTTGTTCTTAACTGTCTTTTAATGCATGCTCTGATATCTATGATTTCTTCTTTGGCTTGAAGTAAACCTTTGCGTCCATTTAATCAAAGAATTTAAACAATATAGGCTTTTCTGTTAAAACCTCTCTAGCATGGGTAACTCTCCAGTAGAATACACTACTGCCAGCATAGCTCTCAAGTTCATCAGAGCATCATCAACCCCTCTCCTATGTGAAGAAGCTGGCTTAGATTGATCCACAAATGCAGTATAGTTTTGCAGGGAAGCACATTTTTAATTTTATGGAATCAAAGTGAATATTAAACAGGTAGTCCTCAACTTACAACAGTTCATTTAGTGACCATTCAATGGCACTGAAAAAAGTGACTTATGACCGTTTTTCACACTTACGACCTTTGTATCATCGAATTCAGATGCTTGGCAACTGACTCATACTTATGACTATTACTGGGTCCCAAGCTCATGTGATCCCCTTTTGCAACCTTTTGACAAACAAAGTCAGTGGGGATGTCAGAGTCGCTTAACAACCGGGTTACTAACTTATCAATTGTGGTGATTCACTTAACAACTGTGGCAAAAAAGATCGTAAAATGGGGGCAAAACTCACTTAACAAATGTTTCGCTTAACAACAGAAATGTTGGGCTCAATTGCGGTCGTACCTAATCAACTTTTAAAATCAAATTGCAAGTGCAAGTGGGATATTTCTTATTTATTCATATCCACTACAATCCACTACAATCCTTGACAGAACCTGGCTGAGTTACATGCACCCAAAATTATTCACGTGAATTCATTGTAACGCTTACATTTCTTTTTATGGAAATCTAGGCTATGCTCCTATAACTTATTGTACTACATTGTATTGTAAATGATATTAAGTTTCTAAGCTTTTTATTATTCCTGTAAAGCATCAAAAGATTACTTAGAATTTTCAGAGAGATTAGAGAACATTATCTTCTTTTACCTTCTATTGAAAAAATGGGAGCTTTAAGCTATGTTTTAACATAAGCCTATTTTTATTGTACAGAATTCTTCTACTTGTCTTCCATTTAAATGGCAGGCATAGTAGTTCTGAGCAGATTAGATTTTGCAACTTTAAGGCATATTGAAGAAATATATTATTTTACATAGACATAGTTGCATAATTGCTAATGAAACAAGGAAATGGCATGGCAAAAGTATAAATACATCTCTGGAGGTCTAGAACATAACTCTTTGCTCACTCATATTCACTGACTTAGTAGAGAATGTTCACAGGGATAAGTATGTTGATATCTTACAAATGACTGAAAACTTCCTAGAGATGCTAAACTAATATACAGAGAGTTTATGCATATTAACTAGAGATAGCTATTGAGTTGTTGTTGTTTTTTTTGCAGTGTTTAATAAAAATAGAAATTTCAAATCTATGAAGCTAAAATGAAACCGAAATGAAATCACTTTCTGATAGGTGCTTCTTAAATATAATTTCAGGTTTTAATATCAGTTTCTGAAGTAAAGCCTCTAAAACTTGGTCATGCTCTAGATAGTACCTGGTTCCTTTCAGTCTTATTGTTCCATGACTGTGGATTTCTACAATTTCAGTGAAAAGTTGCTGCATTTCTCCAGTTTAATATGTCACTGGACTCAATAGACAATTGCATGTGTTTTGCCTTTTTTTTATAATTAACTATCATGAGCTTAGCAACAGTACTGTTAAAAGTCAAATTGTCCACTTTTTTGCAAATTCATGCTAGAAAACAATTTACTGAATTCATCTTTCTTTGGTAATTGATTATGCAGATATTATTTATTGTGTCGCTGCAAGCACATCTTTGCATAAATTGGATGTGTTTTATCATTCTATGTTGCACTGTATTTACAAATGTTCCATTCTCTGCTCATCACAGATGACTTTATTCCATGGTAAACTGATCTTCATTAGACAGTTTCTAGGCATTAGCATTTATCAGTAAGGGAATTTAGAGAAAACCCCCACAATGCATTCATCTTAATCACATTCCTTTTTCCAATAAATACTTTCTCAAATCCCCAGGCAGACTTTACTGTTTTTCTGCATGTAAAATTTTAATACACAAAATATCCTTTTCCCCCACTTCTGCTTTCTCATATATTTGTTATTGTTAAAAGTAGCATTTAAGTTTCAAATAAGCTATTTCAAATAAGCCAATTAAATTAAAACAACATAGTTTATTTTAGATGTGGGTACAATTTGTTTTGAAACAAACTCGATTATATCATTCTTGTTAAGGAGAAATATATTTGTCAATGTAGTAATTTATTTGCTGAAGTGTGGATTGGATAAACTATTCTCATATTTATCTATTCATCTACAGTATTTGTCTCTTATGGTAATAGCAACCTTACATCTGTCTGAGAGGGCTCTTATTTTAAGAGAATCAGATCTCTTGAACAATTTTATGAAAGAATAGCATGAGATGAAGTCAAAAGAATATTGTATTAACAATGGACGTAAAGAGACAAAGATGTGAATGCTGTCCAATGAATGACAAGATACTTAGATACTGAGCTCAGGGTTTTGTTGAGACCCTACTTGTTCTCTCTCTGTCTCTCTCTCTGTCTCTCTCTCTCTCTCTCTGTCTCTGTCTCTGTCTCTGTCTCTCTCTCTGTCTGTCTGTCTCTCTCTCTGTGTCTTCCTCCTTTACCCTCTCTATATAATCTTTTTATATAGATACATATAGTCTGTCTTTCTGTCAATCTATCTATCTATCTATCTATCTATCTATCTATCTATCTATCCATCTGCCACAAAGAAGAGAGAGTCAAACTATTCTCCAAAGGACCTGAGGGTAGAATAAGAAGCAATGGGTGGAAACTAATGAAGGAGAGAAGCAACTTAGAACTAAGGAGAAATTTCCTGACAGTTAGAACAATTAATCAGTGGAACAGCTTGCCTCCAGAAGTTGTGAATGCTCCAATACTGGAAGTTTTAAAGAAGATGTTGGATAACCATTTGTCTAAAGTGGTGTAGGGTTTCCTGCCTAAGCAGGGAGTTGGACTACTCCAAGGTCCCTTCCAACTCTGTTATTCTATTTTATTATATTCTATCTATCTATCCTATCTGTTAGATAGTGGGTAGAGATGACAGGAGACAGACTTCCAAAGCAGCTCTTTATTTCAGCTCTTGTATCAGCAACCAGCAAAGAGCAGTCTGACAGCTTGCCCTTTTATAGGGAGCTGTCAGACAGACCAGCCAATAGCTTTTTCCCGCTCAAACGCTGGACCTGGTTGGAACCATGCAACACAGTTGAAACAGTTAGAACGTAACACCCCTCCCCTCCTGGATGGAGCTGTCCAGCATACGTAATCACGCAGGTAGGCGGGGCGTTTTGGAGCCCTACTAGACCTGCGCAATTCAGTTGGTGGTGAGGCAGCGGCCTGTGCGGACAGGTCTGCTGCCGCTCCGGGGCTCGAGCATGGAAGCTCCTGGAAGGTACTGGGTGTGGCCTCCACGGCCGAAGGGACCGGTTCGAAGGGAGGACATCGCTGGCTCTCGGCTTCCACAGGTAGGCCTTCCGAGACACCCGGGCTTGAGTTAGCTAGGGGAGGAAAGCAC
>QLTV01001367.1:95157-107280 GCA_003457575.1 Thermophis baileyi | reverse complement strand
TAAGACTTGTGGACTTCAACTCCCAGAATTCCTCGGCCAGCTTTGGGAGTTGAAGTCCACAAGTCTTAAAAGTTGGCAAGGTTGGAGACCCCTGCGCTAAACCTCAGTCAAGCACCTCCCCTGTACATCCATATAGCATTTTTGTAAATTTCCTTTTTCAGTCTTTCCCAATCCTTAAGTCCCCTTCGTTCTTTGAGGGAACGAGAGCTAGAAGGGTACTGAATTCAAGACGTTAGAAAGGGACACGGCTGATGAGTTCCTTTAACTTTCTGCCCCTGAGGAAAGAGGCAAACCGCTGAACATGGGAGCGCGGTGGCTCATGAGGTCAGGAAGCTCGACAGACTCGTTCATATTCGACCCGCGGGTCGATGTGATTTCCCGCCCCACGCTGCAGCCGACCAGGCGGCTTGGAGCCGGCGGCCACGAGTAGATAACTGGGACATGAAAGCCCCCATACCGGGCAACGGTGATGTTTACCGGCCAATTCTCTTCTCTACCCAAAAGCGCTTCGGTGCTCCCGACAAGACTAATAAAACCATTGCAGCTGCAGGGACTTTTGCCTACAAATTGATGCCAGGGGCCGAAAACTCAAAAGGTAGAAAGGAACACAATGGAAGCAGTACAACAACCAGGCTCTTTTGAAGTGAAAGCGTAGGTGGCTCTTAAAAGAGCCTTTGGGGTATAATAGCGAAGTCTCCGAGTGAGGCGAAGGACTTTTAAGCTCTCTCGCCGCGGATACGGCGAGCCAACTGGATGTCTTTGGGCATGATGGTGACTCGCTTGGCGTGGATGGCGCAGAGATTAGTATCTTCAAATAGCCCCACCAAGTAAGCCTCGCTGGCCTCCTGAAGGGCCATCACAGCCGAACTCTGGAAACGCAGGTCGGTCTTGAAGTCCTGGGCAATTTCACGCACCAAACGCTGAAAAGGGAGTTTGCGGATCAACAGCTCGGTGGACTTTTGGTAGCGACGGATCTCTCGGAGAGCCACAGTGCCAGGACGGTAGCGGTGAGGTTTTTTCACGCCTCCGGTGGCGGGTGCGCTTTTCCGAGCTGCTTTAGTAGCAAGCTGCTTCCTCGGTGCTTTACCACCGGTGGACTTCCGAGCCGTCTGCTTGGTTCTGGCCATCTTCCAAACAAGGAAACTTCGCTCTCTAAAAGTTAGGGTGAATGAATTTGGCGGCCGAGCTGGTGGATATTTATAGGCAGTGTCCCGTCTTCCTATTGGCTGAGAGTGGCAACGAAGTCGTTAATTCTGTTTGAATTTCTCGGGGTTTGCCGTGATTGGACAATAACAGCTTAACTCTGATTGGTCTCTTTTCCTCCTACCGCAGCCAATCGCTATTCTGTTATTTTAATTGACTCGAGGTATCCTGTCTCCCCGTCGCCCGCGTTTATCGAATACAGTACTAAGAGATGATTTCTCCATCCATATTGGAAACAATAAATCTTGTAACCAGGATTTTACAAAAAATGAAAATGCAGCCATTGGAATTTATTCCATCCAGTAATTTATTAGCAGGAAGGAACTGAGTATTAGTAATGCTTTGGTAAGACCATATTTGGAATACTGTACCCAAAACAGATGGGAAATTATCAAAGCCTAGAACTAAGGAGAAATTTCCTGCGGTGAGAACAATTAATCAGAGGAATGGCTGGCTTTCAGAAATTGTGGATGCTCCAACAGCTAAGGATTTTAAGAAGAGATTTTGGACAGCCATTTGTCTGGAAAGGTTTCCTGCTCAAGCAGGGAGTTGGACTAAAAGAGATCCAAGGTCCCTCCCAACTCTATTATTCTATATTCTCTGCTTTCTATTGTGAAATGCTTAAGGCATAGTAACTCAGTATATTATACAAAGGTTTATTCACATTTCTTTCTGCTAAGACTGCAATCTAACGCCATTTTCTTAGAACATAACATTTATTTCCTCCATATGGATTGCATTCAATATGGGAAATGGGTCAAACTAGATGTTTATTAATTGCAACACTGCCTCCAAATCACGGTGTCTGATTTCCTAATCACAACTGATTTCCTAATCATAAACTGGGAGACTATTTAGTAATATTCCTTTCTTCATACTCAGCAAATGTCAGCAAAAGATGCTCCTGAATAACTCCATGGCTAATTTTGCCCCAAATTGGAAATAGGGATGTTTAAAAGTTTACAAATTACAAAATATTTCATGTATAAGCACATGCACAATTTCCCTAGTCTAGTTCCTTCCAGATATGTTGGATTTCAATTTCACTTCCAATTCTGGTAGATTTGGTGACGGGAGATTGGAAAAAATGAAGAGACTTTTGCCTTTTCTGCTATGTGGAAGAAGGATTAGCAATTTATATAGTAGATTTAAATATTACCAGAATGGCTCTTTAGAAAGCAAGAGGATATTGCAGTGAGAGTTTAAACAATGCACTAAAAGAACTATTAAATCCTTGCTACAAAAAATGTCCAAAGCAACCAGATAAAAATAGAATACTTTATGCCCATGAAGCGGGGGCGGGGGGGGTCCTATCTAGGATATACTTTTATTAAGAGGTGAATCTAGTCCTGGAGTGAAGCATGAGTCCTACACCAGTAAGAGAAGCTTAAACAAGCTTTAATATTCTCCCAAACTCATCAAAATGGGATAGTAAAAGCCATAACAAAAACTCAGGCCTATACTGTAATTATCAAAGGAAGAGAATGATTCCTTACTTGGTTCTGGAACAGAACTGGCACCCATTTGTAATCTTAGTCCACCAACACATATTTTTAAAGACCAGGACTACTTCCCCCTCCCCCCCCTTTCATCAATCACCCAGTGAAGGCAAACGACAAACTCTTCAATCCACATAAATTAACAAAAAGCAAAAAAAAAAAATCCTTTGCATTGTTACTGTTCAGCTTTAAGAGACAGTACAGTATTGAAACATCTTCCAAATTAGACCCACTGCATTAGGGCTGCAATTTTTATTCCAGACTAATTCCCACTGAATTCAGCAGACTTATGTTAGAAATATGCTGTTTCAAAATATCACTTCATTTATTTGACATCGTAGTCCTTATGTCTTGTTTCTTACACAACTCTTTCTTAAAGAATCAAAATGCTGCAAAATGCTGTATTTTCATGTTAGCATTATTAAGGAAAGCCTAATTTGATACAGGGGTTGAAAGCCAGAAATCATGAGCTCTGCCTCAAGCCAGATTTTCTGGGGGGGGGTCAATTTCTCACAACTCCTATTGAAACTAAAATAGCAGCAACTTATTTCAGGAAATCTTGGATTTAAAAAAACTGCAGGAATTGAATATATAGATATATAGATATATTATTTAAGGCAAAAAAGAAAAAAAATCTAAATAAAAGCCAGCGAGATTCTTCTTCCTTTTGGAAATGAAAAACATCCCTTCAACACAGGGTGGTAAGGGGAGTTATGTCTCCCCACCCAAGTGGAAAGGGGTGAACAAACTTTGGTGCTACATTGTAGAAAGAGAAAACGAAAGAGAGGAAACAAAAGAGAGAGAGTGGGGGGGGAAGTCCTTTTCAATTTGATTCTACCTCTCACTGTTAAAATACTTGGTGCTCTTTTATTTTTTAAAGAAGTTGTAATTATATATACATATATATATATATACATATATTTTAATGTTTATACCAAAATTCTGGTTACCAAATCAGCAAGCAACACAGCAAATTCTGTGAAAGATTTGGCGGCCCTGAAAAGGACCTTTGGGTTTTGTATTCGGTTAATTCAACTTTTTAGCCTCCGAAGCCATACAGAGTACGACCTTGGCGTTTCAAGGCATAAACAACATCCATCGCAGTCACAGTCTTTCGTTTTGCATGCTCGGTGTAGGTCACGGCATCACGAATAACGTTTTCCAGAAAAACCTTCAGTACGCCCCGGGTTTCTTCATAAATCAAGCCAGAAATACGCTTTACTCCCCCACGGCGAGCCAAACGACGAATAGCAGGCTTGGTGATGCCTTGGATGTTATCGCGGAGCACTTTCCGATGCCTCTTAGCGCCCCCTTTCCCCAGCCCTTTGCCGCCTTTCCCACGTCCAGACATGCTTCTCTTCAACTACCGATCACTTCGCTTGCAGGAAAATAAATGCTGTTATCGAACGAATCTCTCAGCTTATATTGCGTAGAGGCCGACCAGAATGAAAACAGCAAAGACCGACCAGAATGAAAACAGCGGGGGAAGTTTTTTTTTTTTTTTAAACGAGCCTTATTGTTCCTCTGTCCAATGAATGACCAATACGGAATTAAACTGTCCAATCAGAATACAGTAAATAGTACTCAAAGCTATGCACGATTTTGGCGCCCATTTTTTTTTTTTAAAAATTAATTATGTGAGGCGTCTAATTTAGTTATAAACACCGTGTCAAACCTCTCATAATTTACCTATTAAACATGTATTGTTATAAAATTTAAAACCGAATAAAGGGATAACTTTTTTTTTCAATCTACTGGGAATAATGTTTTAAAACGTTTATTGAAATATTTTTGCTGATTGCTTCAGAAAGGTATTTATTTTCCAGCTCTTTTGTGAGACAATTCACAAAATGTAAAAGCAAAGGTGAAAAAGAAAGCAAAGAAGGCAAATGTTGCCTTGCATTTATTACTTCATTTTTGCAACTAAGTTGCCTTTTGTGCAATTTAGTAGAGGTTTTCTCCTTCATTCCTCTCATTTTCTGTGCAGACATGATTGAAAGAGAACAAGAAACATAGTATTATTGGTAATCCTCTTTTGAAACTTTCACCCCACAAATGTAACATCCATTCTTAGAATATTGAATGGATTTTTTTTCCCTTTAAAAAATAGGGTTGACCCAGAATGGATCTAGAGGTGGGCTTTTTGCATTCCTTCAGATATTTTGGATTTCAACCTTCATGAGTTCAATAAAAGGACTCTCTACTAAATGTGGAAGAGAAATCAAGATGGCAATACACATAAAAAATAGGCAAAGCTTCAATTACACTGTTGTGACTGATATTGTGACTCTTTGGATCATACCCAGCAGATACCTCTGTTCTATACCCAAAGCAAGGGACTGGGAGGGTTTTAATTTAAAGATCCTCAGGTTCTCTATTTCTGTACTAATCAACTGTTTCTTGGGCTCATAATTCTTCACCTATTTCTTAAGAAATTCAGGCTTACTGCTTTGAGAAATTTGTTCGACACCTATACTAATATAGAAGTAAATTTTGTTTAATAGAAAGGGGAAGATATATATAAAATCATGGATACAGTTTGGAGTAATGGTTAAGATACTGGTCTAGAAACAAGGAGACTGACTTCTAGTCCTGCCTTAGACATGTAAACCAGCTGGGTGACTTTGGGCCATTCACTCCCTCAACCCAATCCACCTCACAGGGTTGTTGTTGGGAAAGTAGGAGGAGGAAGGAGTATTATGCATATTCACCACCTTGTGTTACAGATAGTCCTTGACTTATGACAATTGAGCCCAAACTTTCTGTTGCTAAGCAACACAGTTGTCAAGTGAGTTGTGCCCCATTTTAAGACCTTTCTTGCCATGGTTGTTAAGTGAATCATTGCAGTTGTTAACTTAGTAACATGGTTGTTAAGTGAGTCTGGCTTCCCCATTGACTTTACTTGTTAGAAGGTTGGAAAAGATGACCCCGGGACACTGCAACCATCATAAAGACTAGACAGTTGCTAAGCATCCAATTTTTGATCATGTGACCATGGAGATGCTGCAACGGACATAAATGTGAAAACCGGTCACTTTTTTTAAGTGCCATTGTAACTTCAAATGGTCACTAAATGAATGTTTGCAAGTCGAGATTACCTGTACTTATAAAGTAAATAAAGGAGGATTAAAAAAATTCTTGGCAGGATGAATGTGGTTTGCCTTCTTCTGAGACATTTTTTCAACTTCCCAATCTAGCCTTTTTTCTTTTACAATTCTGGTGCTATCCAATTCAAATTCTAAGAAAGCCTGGTTCTGCTGAGCTCCTGAGTATGAGACTGAGTGTATGGGTATAATGCGTATAAACTCTCCTTCTCACTTATGTTTTGCTTTTGGGTGGTAATTTCTGAAAATTTTTATTGGCATTCCAGGATTCTTTAAAAGCACAAACCAGAATCCAGTGGGAGCAATTTAAACTGCTTAATTACCAAGTTATTTAAAACTTTTTGCACAATTTACTTTATTAAATTTACTTTATTAATCAAAAATGACTTGCACATGATTCTGGAGTTGCTAAAGTGTGTGTGTGAATTTGACTACTACTGTTAGCCTACAGATAGGATGTGTAACATAGATGTGTTAATTATGGAAAGTAGCTCAATTAGCCAAAACATATTGTACCAGCTCATATAATAACTTATTGGATAAATCATGGTTAATCAAATCCTGAGTTGAGGTGAATATTGCCCATTTATAAAACCTTTCTGCCAATTTAGACAGGTTTTCCATCAAGCTTAATCTTGGGATTCATAATAAAGAACCGGGAGAAAGAACAATAGAAAGTGCGGTCCTTCAGTGGCGTCACCACTTTGTCCAATCCGTGCCATGAATTGAAACATGCTATGCTGCATTGCGATTGGCAGAAGTACCCACGTGTTCCTAAATAGATCCTTCCATTTTTCTGCTATGAGCAATGTAAAGGGAGGGAAGGGGGCAGGAGAAAATACCTGCCGTCTAGATTAGAAAATGTGAGAGCAATTACTTTTTAGTGGCAGAAATAAGGGGGAAAAGAGGCTATTGAAAAGATGGCATGAAATGAGAACCAGTCGGGGGGGGGGGAATCGAGCCATTCGCATTTCTCTTCATAGTTGGGGATCCAGCAGGGAGGTCTCGATAAACGTTTTTGTTATAGTTTCCTGGAAACGGATTTTTTTAAAGGATACTTCGTTTTCTTAAGTGATACATGAATGGACCGAACATTTACATTTTAACAGTTTCAGATGGTGTCACTTTCTTTTCAAAGAGCTTGTATCAATTGCTGAGATTACAATGTTCCTCTGAAGGAGTTTCCCCGACTAACACCAGACCTGATTTTTTTTTTTTTTGCCACCATGGACTAATATGGCTCTTCTACAGTGTTCCTTCCAGTACTTCACATACAATTTACACCCACAAAGGGAACACGTTCAACATTTACACTTGTATACATAAGCGAACACAGCTCTTTTTATGAATGCGTGGGTGGCCCTGATAAGGGCCTTTTTAGGTCAATAAAGATGAAATGTATACACTTATCCACCAAAACCGTACAGAGTACGACCTTGGCGTTTCAAAGCATAAACAACATCCATCGCAGTTACAGTCTTTCGCTTCGCGTGCTCGGTGTAGGTCACAGCATCCCGAATAACATTCTCCAAAAAGACCTTCAGTACACCGCGAGTCTCTTCGTAAATCAAGCCCGAAATACGCTTCACACCTCCACGGCGAGCCAGACGGCGTATAGCGGGCTTGGTGATGCCTTGGATGTTATCCCGGAGCACTTTCCGGTGCCTCTTGGCGCCCCCTTTTCCAAGACCCTTTCCGCCTTTCCCACGTCCAGACATGACAAAAGCGATCAGTAGCCCTTTCCGAACGAAAGGTAGAGCAATAGGACAGTCGAGCGCAAGAGCAACGTTTATATAGCACTTCACCCGACCTGAGTGAGAACTTGAAGAGGGGCGTACATCACTTTCGGCGCCTCCTCCTTAAGTATAAGAATCCGAACTGGAATGTGACCAATCAGGTTCTTCCTTTATAAAGAAACGTGTTACAAAGTCGCAACTTTTCTTTTTATGCTCACAAAGCACTGTAACTTCATATACAAGCTGGTGTACAACTTTTTTTTTTAAAGTAAGTTACAAAAACGTTTTTGAGATCGAATGCACTTCAGGAAATCGGGAGTTGTGAATTGTAACAAAGCCAAGGAAGATTTTAAAAGCATGCTGGCAGAAATATTTATTTAATGTATTGTATTTCTTTTCGCTTCCAGTACTCGGTTCCAACATTTTATTTCGGTGTGATGGCCAACGGTGCCTCAAATATCCTTAGTAAAAAAAAAAAAATCATTTTTATTTTATGAAACAGTTCTTCGGTAATGTTTACTATGCAATTTTTTTCTTCCTTAGACTTAAGGATGCCTCAAATAGTTTCATGCTTGAATAACATTGTCTCATGATCTTTCCCGAAAATTGGGTTACATCATATCAGCAACACCGATCACTTTCACATCCCTTCGTTACATCGTAAGGAAATATCGGGGGGGGGGGGGGACAGCATTGCAATTAGATCATCACAATGCGCAGTGCCTACGTTAGGCCCGATTGGTTAGAAATGAAGTCACCACCCAATCCCTATGCAGCCCGGGTTATTTTTTTTAATGAATCATAGCTTTCTCAACCAATCGGCAATTTTAAGGAATTGCAAAGGTTGCAGTAGTTCTGTACATCTGCATTCATTCATTTATAGGCGTTCTCTGGACATTCTCTCCCCTCTGTCCTCCACTATCGTGAGGGTATATATTAAAAAAGATAAATTAGGGAGGAATATCCGGGCAACTGTAGTCGCGGCAAGAACGAAGGGCAGCGCTCTCGCTCTGGTTTTGCGGGAGAATATGGATTCCGCACCCACCCACTCACGCTTCAATATCCAAAAACGCCACCGGGAAGACACGAGACTTTGGAAGGCGCTACGACCTTCCCAGGAGTCCTTGTGGAAGGATTTCAAGCAGGCAACTTCAGACGTACATAAGTGATCCCCCATTAAAAAGAGGGTTGACTTAAGCACGGCGAGTGCTTGGACTCACAAAGCTGGCCGAGGAATTCTGGGAGTTGAAGTCCACAAGTCTTAAAAGTTGGCAAGGTTGGAGACCTTGTTTAGCGTATCAATTTTTCAGTGTCTCAAATGAGGTCAGCTCTTTTCAAGAAAAAGTGGGTGGCTCTTAAAAGAGCCTTTGGGATCGGAAGTCACGGAAGCCGCTTCACTTCTTCTTGGCCGCCCCCTTCTTGGGCTTGGCCACCTTCGCCTTGGGAGTCTTGGGCTTGGCAGCCTTTGCCTTCGCCTTCACCGCCTTGGCTTTGGCGGGACTCTTAGCTGCCTTTGTCGGCTTGGCCTTCTTGGGGCTCTTGGCCGCCTTCTTGGCTCCCGCGGCCGGTTTCTTGACCGCCTTCTTGGGGCTCTTCTTGGGGGCCGGTTTCTTGGGCTTCTTGGCGGCGCCGGCCGGCTTCTTGGCGGCGGGCTTCTTGCTCTTGACGGCCGGCTTCTTCTTGACCACCTTGTCCTTGCCGCCTTCCTGCTGCTGCTTCTTGTTGAGCTTGAAGGAGCCCGAGGCGCCCGTGCCCTTGGTCTGCACCAGCGTGCCTTTGCCCACCAGGCTCTTCAGCCCCAGCTTGATGCGGCTGTTGTTCTTCTCCACGTCGTAGCCGGCCGCCGCCAGGGCCTTCTTGAGCGCCGCCAGGGACACGCCGTTGCGCTCCTTCGAGGCGGCCACCGCCTTGGTCAGCAGCTCGGTGACGCTGGGCCCGGAAGCCTTGCGCGGCTTGGCGGCCGCGGCCGCGGGCTTCTTGGCTTTCTTGGCCGGCGCCTTGGCTGCCGGCGCAGGGGCCGCGGGGGCTTCGGGCGCCGTCTCGGACATGGTCTCCTCCTTCGGGCCTCTCGGCTGCCTCTCCTTGGCAGGCAGGCAGGCGGGGGACAGGCGCTCTCGGGGCAGCGGCGGCTGGCTGGCTGGCTGGCTGGCTGGCACAGGGTCTCTCGGAGCCGAAAAGTAAAGTCTGAAGTGAAGCAAAGGAGCTGCCTGCTATTTATAGGGGCGGAGCTGCGCCCTGATTGGTGCGTTCGCGGGCGCTGCTCTCCGCCAGCCAGACGCGGCTGCGGCCGCTGCAACTTTGTGTTTCTTGGGTGCCACAAAAGCGCCCCCAAATTCGCGCCCGGGGCGCGGGGCGCGCCCGGTCCCGGAGGAAAGGGGGCAGGGGGACCCGGCCTTTCGGTCGGTGGCGGCGCCCGGCGGGGCAGAGGTGGCGGGCGGGAGAAAACCGGGCAGAAGCGGAGCGCCTTTCAGCTTCGCGCGTCTTCGATTTGGAAATCTTGGGCGTTTTCGTGTAAATTAAAACCTTGTCTTTCGAGTGCGGGGCCGGGGAAGGGGACCAGGCCGCTCTTGGGGGACTCCGGGGCGGCGTGGGGAGAAAAGGCTCTGTCCCCGAACGGGCGTTTTGCTGCAAAAGCCGCTTGAATTAACCCAAGTAACACATTCATTCATTAACTCTGGAGTCGGAGGGACCGTACTTTGGTGGCCAAACTCTTCCAATTTAGGACTTTTACTTTTATTCTTTCAAGAAAAAAGCCTTGTTGCTTTCTTTCTTTGACAGTGTCGATCACCCTTAATGTCCGGTTCCTCAGGCCGGCCGCAGAATTTTAGTTGTCTGTCAGACGCCATCAGCATTGCAAGGGTGGTATTTCTAGCAAGGAGTGGCTCGTGGCAGCTTCAAAAGATTTAAGGTTTCTAACTATCTCCTTTCCTACAGTTGTCATTCTCCCTGCGGTTGTTTAATCTAAAAAATCCTAACTTTAGAACCAAAATTTGGTGGAATAAGTAATGGCATGAAGAATATATTGTGGATGGACCCTGGATAAATGTATATTGATTCCTATAAAATTCCGATGGCATAAAATGGTGAAAACTAGCACAGTGCTTAATAAACACTTCATCTGTTTATTTTATTCAAAGTATCTCACTTTTCAGAAATGTAGTATAGTAGGAGCAGTATGATATGTAATCACTAAAAGTTGAATAATAATAGAATATTAGGATAGTAAGGGGTCATTTAAGCCATGAATTGAACCTCCTGCTCAGAGAAGGAATCCAGAAATCATTATTCCTCCTTCTACCCTCTGAAATTATGCAGAACAACTTCTGGCAACTTTACCTGTGGGTCTCTAGTTGCTTGGAAATGTTATATCCGATCCTTCATCATTATTGTCCTTTTTAAATGGTAAATAAACCCCATCCAACCGTTCTCTCCTTAAAGGATCTACTTCCTTTTCTCCTAATCATTCCTGGTGCCTTTTTTCCAGACTGTTTCATATTGGGGTCCCAAACTGGACACTGTATGCAAAGTGCAATTCTAAAATCCAAAACAAGTATGAAGAATGCATGAGTGTCATGAAATATTTCTAAATAATTGAACCAAAGGCATTCATTCTTTAACCTTCTTTCCTTTATTTGTGCAGTTATTAGTTGCTATTGGATCACATCATCCTAATATAAATCCATTGAAATATCACAGGATTCCAGTTGAGTGAATGCCAAATGCTCATTTTTTTGCCATTAAAAAGGGGGCACCAAATCATATTTCTGACTGCCTGTACCTTATAGCCTACGTCACTATAAGAAACATGGAAAAAGTGGATCCATGTAGAAAGGAAACTATATCCTTTTCAGTGCTGATATAAACGATCAATGCATTGACCTGCACAAATTTTAATAGCAATTGATCCCAGTTCAGATGAGGCGGTTTCTTGAAATGTCTTTCAAAGCAACAACATGAGGCTGTTTCTTTCAGTCTGATTTCTCTTTGGGGTTCTGCACATGATTTTGTCCTTGGTTTCCCAACCCTCTTTGCCTTTCATTGTGTCCTCATCAGTGGTGGGATTCAATTTTTTTTCCTACCAGTTATGTGGGCGTGGTTTGGTGGGCGTGGCAAGGGAAGGATACTGTAAAATCTCCATTCCCTCCCCACTCCAGGGAAAGGATACTGTAAAATCTCCATTCCATCCCCACTCCAGGGGAAGGATACTGTAAAATCTCCACTCCCTCCCCACTCCAAGGGAAGGGTACTGTAAAATCTCCACTCCTTCACCACTCCAGGGAAAGGATACTGTAAAATCTCCATTCCCTCCCCACTCCAGGGGAAGGATACTGCAAAATCCCCATTCCCTCCCCACTCCAGGGGAAGGATACTGTAAAATCTCCATTTCCTCCCCACTCCAGGGAAAGGATACTGTAAAATCTCCATTACCTCCCCACTCCAGGGGAAGGATACTGTAAAATCCCCATTTCCTCCCCACTCCAGGGAAAGGATACTGCAAAATCTCCATTCCCTCCCCACTCCAGGGCAAGGATACTGCAAAATCTCCATTCCCCCCCCACTCCAGGGGAAGGAGACGGGCAA
>QLTV01001367.1:56034-90305 GCA_003457575.1 Thermophis baileyi | reverse complement strand
ATGGGAGGCACGTGCGCATGCGTGGTGGAAGCTGAGCTGGGTGACGGCTCGCGTGCCCGCAGAGAGGGCTCTGTGTGCCAGCAGTGGCAGACATCCCATAGGTTCACCATCACAGCTCTAGATGTTGTTAGGATGCAACCTTTGAATCAAGAAAGTATCTTAGTGCTTTGGTGGGAGAAGTAAACTATACTGTAAACAGCTTGTGTGAAGAACCCTACTATCCCTCTGGAACTAATTTTGAGAGAAATAAGGAGACCGTTGCTATTTTTTTCCTGCTCTCACCTCTTTTTTCCCTTGAAGAGAAAAAGTTCCTTGAAATAGGCAAATATATTATTTTTCCCCTTGTGCAAAATCCAGATGGTTAGCTTTAAAAATGCAGAACACCTTAAACAAATGGAAAACTCAATCACTGATGGCAATTGAGGATATGAGTATTTTTACTTGATTCCTTATTATTCCAAACCATAACTATTCCCTGGAGATATTATAGTACAGTAATAGCAATAGCAATAGCACTTAGACTTATATACCACTTCATAATGTTTTACAACTCTAATTATTTTAGGGAGTCAGCATATTGCTCCTACCGTAACAATCTGGCTCATTTTACTGACCTCGGAAGGATGGAAATGTACCTAGACAATGGACATCAGTTTCACCACTATCAAGCGTTTGAACAGTTGCGGAGTATATTGTAGTCTTTTCACATTATTATACAGATCTTTTCATGAGGGGCTTTGCGGGGCGGTGTGTGTAATCGGCATTCCTTGTCCTCTGCTGCCATCTTGTGGAAAATTTCTCACATAAATCTCACGGTTCAATTAAGGTTTGAATTTGCCGCGAGGCAGTACTGACTCTTTAAGGCGAGTAATTAATCTACATCCCCTTTTCCCTTTTCTTTTGTCCCCCGATGAACGTGGAAAAGATGTCGAAAGCTTCATTTCACCCGTCTCCCGTAATAACTAGTCTTTCCGGAAAGACAAAAACATGCGATAAGCCTTGAAAATGTACTTTTTAAAAAATGATAAAACCTTAATAAGCCTGTTTTCACAAACCTTAAAAAATTAAAAACGAAATAAAGCAGTTTCATTTGCTCAGTTATTTACTAACATTGTCGATTGCAATAAGTTTACAGTAGTTAGTTAGGGGTTTTTTTCCTCCAAAAAATGAAAACAGCTCTTTAAACTGACTGGGTAGGTGGCCCTGAAAAGGGCCTTTGGGTTGCTTTGTCAGCAGTGGAAATGTAGCTTTTTAACCACCAAAACCGTACAAGGTGCGACCTTGGCGTTTCAAAGCATAAACCACATCCATAGCAGTCACCGTCTTCCTCTTGGCATGTTCAGTGTAGGTAACCGCATCCCGGATAACGTTCTCCAAAAAGACCTTTAAGACGCCTCGAGTCTCTTCATAGATGAGCCCGGAGATCCGCTTCACTCCCCCACGACGAGCCAAGCGGCGAATGGCGGGCTTCGTGATGCCCTGGATGTTGTCGCGAAGGACCTTACGGTGCCTCTTGGCACCTCCCTTCCCTAAGCCTTTCCCTCCTTTTCCACGACCAGACATCTTACCAAGTAAACCACCAAGCCGATAACAACTGAAAGGCGCTGTGCCAGGAACTTAATATAGTCTGGAGACGGACCAGAGTGGAAACTCTGAACGAGAACAGTCTACTCCCACTTCGCCCCGCCTTCTGTTGCCAACCTGTAAAAACGTCTGGTCGTCTTAGCCAATCGATGCGAAGGATGACAAAGCTGTCCAATCAGATCTCATTGGAAAGTGTCCAATTACAGCTCAGAGAAACTTAAATATATTCCAGCACATCTGGTTACTACTTTCCATGACTCCAAAGGCTGCTTTCTACCGTAAATAAGAATGGATAGAAGATTTGATAGAGTTTTTAGGACATATAGGTGTTTAAACAGAATAGATGTGTTGACATTTTAAGGTGTCACAATATTACAGGATTTTTCTTAATGGAGATTATTATAAATCCAGGCAGTCTTGTCTGAAACATATTTGTGCCTCACATCCTGGCTTCATTAGAACTCAGATGAAACTTCTTTGAAACATTTAATTCTTTTGCTATCTTTGTCTCGGATGTTAGAACTCATCAATGCAAAGTTGACAAGGTTTACTGGATACCAGTGTCAATTTTACTACCGGTAGGTGGAATCCTCCCTAGAAAAACATTTGAGGCAGATGCCACACTAGTGTTACTTTGCTTTCTCCAAATGCACTGTTGATTTGTGAAACATTTAAGGCTCTTCAGCTCATTTCTGTCCTGAAAGCTTCCTTGCAAACAAGGCACAGTAATATCTAGTGAGTTGTAGTCCCATTTTAGGCATGAAAGCCAGCTGGGTGACTTTGAGTCAGTCACAGGAAACTGACAATTCTAACCCTGTCTTAGGCACGAAAGCTGGCTGGGTGACTTTGGGCCACTCATTCACTCTCAGCCCAACATACCTCACAGGGTTGTTGTTATGGGGATAATAGGAAGGAGTATTATGTATGCAAGGTCCAATCTGGGTGGGTCACCAGGATCAGGGGTTTAGTATAAAATGGAATAAAATAGAATAGCCTAAAGCACACATTCTGGTAGAGAGAAGTTCCCTGAGGATGGGCTCCAGCATGAGTCTGAAAGCTCGGAAGTCTAAACCTCTGGTCCCGGTGACCCACCCAGATTCGACCTTGCATACATAATACTCCTTCCTATTATCCCCATAACAACAACCCTGTGAGGTATGTTGGGCTGAGAGTGAATGAGTGGCCCAAAGTCACCCAGCCAGCTTTCGTGCCTAAGACAGGGTTAGAATTGTTAGTTTCCTGTGACTGACCCAAAGTCACCCAGCTGGCTTTCATGCCTAAAATGGGACTACAACTCACTAGATATTACTGTGCCTTGTTTGGATCCTGTAACATTATCCTGGGACATGTATATTTACCTTCATCTGTGAGTATTATGTATGTTCACCATCTTGAGTTACTTATGAAGTAATAAAGGCTGGATACAAATCTATTAAATCTGTTCGTCACAGAATAACCAATGCTGTGCCAAGTTGTAAGAGAAATGTGATCATATCACAAATCAGGCAGAAGCTCTGATGTATGTGTGTTGTGTGGCAATGGCCTTAGGGGAGGAAAAACAATCTTCATAATCAGGTAGGACCAGAAAGAATGAACCTTGGAACGTTCTAATGCAGAAGAAGAAAACAAAAATATTTTTTCTTCAAGGAGACACCAGCAGAATCTTTGAAATTGAGATTAGCTGTATCTGGTGTGTTGTAAGGAATATCCTTCTGGGTTCAGTTCCAAGTGGGGAAAAAGACACTGGATTCATGGAAGTTGCTTGTAAAGATGGTTTTAATGGAGGAGAGCAGGACCACATGGTCTGAGGTCCTGGGGAAAGGGGGATCACATGCCTCGAAGATGTTGAAGAAGAGAAAAAAGGCTGAGATGCTGAGAGTGCCCTAGTTTATACCCTCTGTTGGGCCCCACCTTGAGAGTGTCCTGTTCCTCTAAGTGCTATTTTACCCACCCCAGCAGGAGGGAAGGCGAAGTCAACCTTGAGCCGGTGAGATTTGAACCGCCGAACTGCAGCTAGCAGTCAGCTGAAGTAGCCTACAGTGCTGCACTCTAACCACTGCGCCACCTCGGCTCATAAGAAATGTAAGAAATGTATCCCATTGGCTGCCAGACTCCCAGGGGGCGGGGGGCAACTCTGTAGGCTGTCCTGAGTCCAGGTTTGCTTGAGCCTTGCTGGCTGATGCAATCTTCCCAGGTGCCATGTGGTGAGATGGGTAGAGGGCTAATCCTATCATGTCCTAAGGGTGAAGGTCTTAATCCCATCGCCCTGGAGCTGAAGGCGGTGGGGCAGGGAGCTGCAGGAAGCTGCTTTAGAACATGTTCCTCCTTTTCTCATCCAGGAAACCATATTCTTCCTTTTCAATATTTCCTAGGATATTTCATTTTTCTCAGAGAGGGGTGGGTGCTAACTTCCTTCAGGTGGTTGAGATGGATCTTCTTCTTCAGGACCCTAACCCTACCTCATTTTAGAAGATTTTAAATTGCATGGCAGCACCTGGTGAATTACATAGAATTATTGTCCCGAAGGGAAGCTAAAAGGAAATTTAAAAGGGAGAGAGGGGAAGGGTTCCTGCATTCAGTTTCAGATGCTGTTTGAAAATTGCCAAAGCAGTTAATTATGGAATCAGATGTCCTTGACTTTTCTCTGTGAAAGTGCTAAGAACTTCTGAGAAATGAGGTTTGAAACTCCACACCTTGGAGCTGACCTTTCCACTTATTAAAAGCTATCTCGTCCAATCTGGCATCCCTCCGATTTCTGCCATTCCCAATTTTGCCCTTGTGTTTCCTGCAGGACTTTAAACGGAGAAGACAATCCCAAATGGAATTATCAGGCTGATCTGAGGATATAGACGAGTGCCTGCTAAAGTATTCAAACTCAGGACCTGAGATTTCCAAAGATAGGCAGAAAATGTCAGAGTGGAGTCCTTACAGGAAACTGCCTATTACCATCAACATTTGGTCAGATAGTCAATATATGACCTGGGTGGCAATTTCAATAATTAGGCGGTTTAATGCATTTCCCACTTCCTTCAGGTGCATACCAAGAGGAGGTGCTTAATGGAAGAAATGAGGAGTCCAAAATGCAGTGGGTATGTGCAAAATCCAATTCCATGTTACATATGAACAGATGGTTGGAAAAGGGAGGGTGCAGACCAGGAGTGGGTTCTAACTTACCTCGCTGCCGGTTCGCTTCCTCCCGCACCGCATGGGCACACCTTGTGGGCGCGTGCATGCTTTGCGCATGCATGCACGCATGCGCAGTGCCGAAAAATCCCCCCCCAAAAGAAAAAAAAGCCGAAAACAAGATGGCGACCGCATGCACAGTGCCGGAAACTCGGCTTCTGCACATGCTCAGAAGAAAAAAAGAAAGAAAGAAAAAGCCAAAAACAAGATGGAGACTGCATGCACACTGCCGGAAACGGCGCCCATGGACTGGCACCGACCAAACCGGTTCCGTGACATCATCGTGACATCACCAGTGGGTCGCTACCGGTTCGGGCAAACCGGTCCAAACTGGGAGGAACCCACCTCTGGTGTAGACTGGCCCTTTCATGCACCTGCTGCCTGGGGTGTTTGTGTCTCTGCACAAGAATACAGCCAGAATCATCCCAGACTTCTGAATTTGGTTTCCTCAATTTACAGCCAGCAACCATTCAAAGTTCCAATGGACAAGTATTTAAAACCTAGATTCAAAATTCTGATGGTTCTCCCCCCCACACATACACACACCGATCACAACTGCATTTTGTACATTCAGCAACTGAGTTGCATTTACAGCCATTTGCAGCATCCTGCCATCATAGGTCCGTGTTTTATGATAGTTTTGCTGAAAACCCACATATATTTCCAGTTTACAGCAAAACCCCACCCATAGCAAGCTATTGGTTCGCTTATTGACTTTGGTGTTCACTCAACAATCGTGGATTTGCTTAACAACTTTGGTGATTCACTTAACTACCTCAAAAAGGGTCACATAGCTGTTCCATTTTATGACTGCCAGAAATTATGATCATGATGGGCAGTGACTCAAGGAATACCTGTAGTAGCAAATCTTGGGCATTTTGATTCATTAAGGATTAAAGCTATGAATATATTGTAACAAAGAAGAAAATAATCTTGTGACAACCATGGAGCGTTTGTGAAGAACCACGTTTTCCTTTTAGATTTCCCCCCTCCGTTTTCCGCCCCGCCACATATAGCTCCAGGCGGCAAACATAGATACTTATTTTCCTAAGAAAAACAACCCTGTGCAGTGAGTTGGGCTGAGAGAGAGTGACTGGCTCAAAGTCACACAGCCGGTTTTTCATGCCTAAGGCAGAACTAGAACTCGTGGTCTCTTGGTTTCTAGGACAACACCTTAACACCAAACTGGGCCAAACTGGCTCTCTCTGCCTTGCTGAACATAAAATAGGAGATTATCTAAAATAGCCTGCACAGCTTATCTCTCAGAATAGAAGACAAGGTGAGAGATGATAAATACGCTGCAAATACCAGGCTAGACACTAAGAATCCATGAGCTCTAGACTCTCCTTAGCCATGATGCCAACTAGGTGACCTTGGGCCAGTCACTCTCTCTCAGCCCTAGGAAGTAGGCAAGGACAAACCACTTCTGAAATGTTGCCAATAAAACTGCAGAGTCTTGTCTAAGCAGTCGTCAGGAATCAAAACATTGTCTTGAAGGCAGACACACACAGAGAGAAATGGAATTGAGATTTAATTTTGGGAGAGTCAAATTAAAAGTATTACAGAATGACTTTGAGTACTGATTGGTTTCACCGAGTTGCAGTTTACTGATTAAGCCACAAATGGTTCACCTTCATACATATGAAGCCCGAAATCATGATTTACAAACTATAGTAATTGAGTTCACACAGCAAATGGTGCAAACCAAAGTGTGCAATGACTTAGCATGCTAGAAGAACCCCTTTGTATCTAGAGCACCACAAGGGATAGGAAATTGTAACAACAATGGAGATTCTTTCTTCTGCCTCTTTCAGTTGCTTGTATTTTCTAATGTGTATATGCTGGAAACTTTCTGAGAGATTATGCTTGTAACCAAGGTGAAGTTTGGTCCAGCCGTGAGATAAGGCACACACCATTTGTGGCTGCCATAGTTACTGTTGCTATGGGGGGGAAGCTTCAAACCACATCAATACAACCTTCAGAACACACCAAGCCAAAGTTAGCTTAATCATGATTTACTGGGGGGGAAAAACCAGCCACCCATTAGGTCACAAACAAGTTGATCACATTTTAGCTTTGTGGACTGTATGAACCCACTCGTAGTATTTTGTTGTGTGCACAAACAGAGCTGTATTGCCTGAAGCAGCTAAAACAATGATTGAAAAATCAGTCTTATTTTCTCCTTCAAAACCTAGATGGAGAGTTCCTAACCTTTTAACATGTAGGGTCAATGCAGGAAGTCATAAAATCAAGATGGCGGCCACAGCCGCACTATCAAAGCCATGCATCCATGTCATGTAAAAAAGGAACAGGGATGTAATTGTGTTTTCACAGTCAGTCACTATCTTGGTTTCCCCCCCCCCATTGCCTCTTCAATAGCCTTTTAGTAGCCCTTGCATTATGTCTTTACTTTTCTTCACATTGTCAATTCCAGACAGAAAACAGAGGAATGGAACAACACATTTGTTGGACATAGATAGTGCTGCATTCAATTTTTGATATTGTTGGCAAATTCTCCTCCTTACTGTACCAGCAAGACAGCAACTTTTACAAATCATAAACACTGCTGCAGATCTGAAAGCTGCTATTTTCCAGTGAAAATGTTCCAAAGAGACATTTATTCCAAAATTGTTGATGTAATGCTAAATGCTTCAGCTACTTCCAATTGTGGATGTTTGGTAAATCTTTCCCAATCTGGGAAATACGATATGTTGGAATTAAAATTCCCAGCAATGCACTTTTGGGCCAGGAATTCTGATACAAGTAATCCTCGACTTATGAGCACAATTGGGACCAGAATTTATGTTGCTAACGAAGGCGGTTCTTAAGTGAGTTGCACCCAATGTTATGACGTTATTTTGCCACAGTCGTTAAGCAAGTCACAGCAGTGGTTACTCGTGCCATCATTAAGTGAATCCAGCTTCCCCCCCCTATTGACTTTGCCTGTTGGAAGCCAGCTGGGAAAGTTGCATAGTGATCAAAGGACCCTGGATCACTGCAATTGTAAGTAAATGCCGGTTGCCAAGCGCCTGAATTTTGATCATGTATCCAGGGGGAATGCTGGGTTGATTGTAAGTGCGAGGACCAGTTGTCAGCTGTTTTTCAGAGCCATTGTAACTTTGAACAGTTGCTAATTTGCTTTTAATTGATAAACATTCAATTATGCTTGTCCATTGCTACACATTGCACAGACAAGTCCAGGTACGCTTTCACTTACGACCACAATTGAGGCCAAAATTTCTGTTGCTAAGCAAGAAGTTTGTGAAGTGAGTTTTCCCCTATTTTACAACCTTGCCTGCCATAGTTGTTAAGTGAATCACTGCAGCTATTAAGTCAGTAACATGGCTAAATGAATCTGCCTTCCACACGGACTCTGATAGTCAGAAGATCACAAAAAGGGGATCACATGATCCTGGGACACTGCCACAGTCATAAATATGAACCAGTTGCCAAGCGTCCGATTTTTTAAACCACACGACCATGGGGATGCTGCAACGGTTGTAAGTGTGAAAAACAGTCATGAGTCACTTTTTTCAGTGCCGTTATACTTCGAATGGTCACTAAACGAATGGTTGTAGGTTGAGGATTACCTCTAGTGCATTTTGTGAACATTTGGTCCATCCCTCTCCCTTTTATATGCCAAAGCTGTGTAATAAATGAGACAAAGGTATCGCTCCCCTAGACTACGGGTGGCAAACTATAGCAACTCTACCACCTGTGGACTTCCAACTCCCAGAATTCCTGAGCCAGCCAAAAAGGCAGCAGTTGACACATACGTACATCTATCCAAAGGGGGCTCTTGTATGACTTCTTCCTTGTCACAAACATATCCAGTAGTTTCGTATTTGGTATAGCGGTTAAGGCACCAGACTATGTGTTCTAGTCCCGCCTTAGGCACAAAGCCTGCTCGGTGACCTTGGACCACTCACCCTCTCTGTTCAAGGATGCATTCTAGCCCAGGGGTCTCCAACCTTGGCAACTTTAAGACTTGTGGACTTCAACTCCCAGAATTCTTCAGCCAGCAAAGCTGGAATTCTGGGAGTTGAAGTCCACAAGTCTTAAAGTTGCCAAGGTTGGAGACCCCTGGGCTAGCCCATGGCTAGAGTTTAGGTTAATCCCACAGATCATTCAGACACAAGGTGAGCACACTGCTGTGTATAGACATGCTGTCACTTAATTTAATTTAATATATTTGTATGCCGCCCAACTCCCAAAGGACTCTGAGCCTTATGCCCGGAATAACAAACATCGAGGGGGGAAAAAAAGATAGTTACATTAAAAACTGCAAATGCTAATCCATATGTATATGATGCAGGTTTAATATAATGGTAAATTAACAGAAATACAATACTGGCCAGCCATATTGGAAAATACTTCAACCAACTAATCTAGGTGATGGCTTATTTCACTGCCCAGGTACTACTGATGGATATATTCCACTCCCCCCCCACCTTCTCTCTCTTGTGGTTAATTATCTTGAGACCAAGGTTGAAGTAGATAAGCTTTCAAGCAGAGGACAGGTAAAGTAGGCCCCTTGGCCATATGAACTGGACAGGTTTTGTTTCCAAAACATAAGCAAATACCCACATGTGCACTTATTTTTTTCAATAAAACATAATACAGAAATGCCCAGATACAAGGCTTACATACCACAGAAGATAAGGAACTGGAATTTGGTCAGGAACGTAAGTTTATTAGATGTTCAAGGACCTATCAAGGACTTAAAAAATGAGGGGGGTAAAAAACCAGGAGAAGATTCAGCTGTTGGTCACCAAACAATTCCATATTGGGAAGGGTAAGGGCTACTCCATCAGAATCCAGAATTTGTAGGGAATGGAGAAATGAGCCTGCCCAGTCAGGAAGTCTTATGGATGGCAGCAGACAGGCAAAAGAGTATGGAGCAAAGCCAACCCAGTATTAGGTTTTCAAGAACATACAACTCTTCACTATGTTCTAATTTCTTGTTTAGAGCAGAGGTGTCCAATCTTGGTAACTTTAAAACGTGTGGACTTCAACTCCCAGAATTCCCAACCAGCCATGGTGGCTGGGGAATTCTCGGAGTTGAAGTCCACACGTCTTAAAATTGCCGAGGCTAAATATCCCTGATTTAGATAATATGCCTTGCTTTTTAGTTGCGTATTTAATTATTAACCACGTAAATGTGAGCTTTCCTTGTTCCCAGGCCATCTCAATCTTTGTGAGATGCTACTAGGCACCTAACAAAATTAGCAGTTTTAAATATCATTTTGAAATTATACAGAATCTTAGGCCAACTCAAAATTTCACCCTTCCTACAGCCAACCATGAAGAAGAAATATACCAGCTCCTCAATATTACCATTAAATGACAAATACTCTTTAAATTATTTTGTTAAACATTGCCTTCTATTGAATACTATGTTTCTCTGCCCTGAAACTTTTCACACCAAAGCAAAGGCACCTGTTTGGCCTTTACAGTTTTCAGAAAGGAATAGCAGAAGTGTCCCAAATGAGCATTCTTCTGGCTGATAAGTTAAAACAAGGAGAAAACATGTCATATCACAAGATTAAAAACGGGAAACAGAATTCACCCTCCTCAAGCTGCACCAGAGTCCCTCATAAAATTGTTGTTGTGAAGAAAATTTGGACAGTGTGTGCTAGAAATGCTGGTGGGAGCTGTAGGAAAAAGATGGGAGATAAATAAAATAAATATAAAAGGCTGATATTTGGAGGAGAGGGGGGAAGAGACAGGCTGTTAAGTTTTGTGATTTTTTTTAAATCAATGGTGTGAATTATTTTTCAATACCTAATATCCCTTTTCTAATATCCCTTTGGTAGCATATATACCGTGAAGTAAAAGTTCTCAAATCTTGAACTAGTGGGCTTCTCTAAATCAAGTTGAACCTTTTTGGAGATTCTCAATAAATTACAATTATGACATAAACATGTTACCCCTATTTAACCTTGGAGATAATGGTTATTATGAGGGACGTAAGATTTCTCTACCTTGAGGAACAGAAAGTACATCTAACTGTGGTCCTATCAAGAACAGAATGGCAAAAGAAAAAGGAAAGAAAACTACACAGACTAAAATATGATGCCTGTTAGATTTGTGCACATTTATCTTTTTGGTCAATTGTGCTGCCTTTTAGTACAAGGTCCCAGTACTAAAGTGATTGGGAAATACTGAAGGGTGAAGAAGTACACTGCCTCTTTAAATATCCAGCAAAGTTTTCTCATTCTCTGGAGAGAGAGAATGGCTCTGCCCCAAATCTTTCTCCAGGATTATTGGCCAAAGTCATTTCAGCACTGTTAAGCTCACCCACACACAAGTACCTTCAGACGTTAGACCCTTAACCAAGGGGATTTTCCTTCTTCGCATGGCTCCGAATATTCCTGTTCTGAAATCAAAAACTTTCTGGAACCGATCAGGGCAATAAACAGGGAGATATTCCTCTCTACCCGACACACCTTATAATTTGCCAAGCATGTGCAATGTATTCTATTAACAGTAGTGGAACATTGGTAAATAATAATAATAACAATAACAATAATAATAATTTTTATCCTTTCATTTTAAGTCCTTGCCCTAAAGTACTGAACCAGGAAGGAGGGTGAAGGCAGGCAGAGTTCGAGAACATCAGGCAGAAGTCTACCTCCAACACGGGAACATCTGTGGCTGCCACTGTGGGTTGGAGGTAGTGCTGGGGAAGGAGGGTTATTCTTAGGAGTTCAGGATAGCCCTCCTAGTCAATCCCCCGGTGCAGCTTGAGATGGCGGGAGAGGTTGCTCAGGGTGATGAACCCCTTGTGGCAGACAGTGCACTTGAAAGGACGCTCGCCACTGTGCAACAGACGGTGCCTTTTCAGGTAACATTCATGCCGGAAGAACTTGCCGCATTCAGTGCACTGGTAGGGTTTCTCACCGGTGTGCACCAAGACGTGACGGTCCAGATCTCGGGGACTGCGGAAGAATTTCTCACATTCGCTGCACTTGTAGAGTTTCTTGCCAGGCTGAGTCGGGAATGTCCGGAGATCCAGCTGGGGCAGCAGGTGACGTTCTAGCTCGCTGCCCGGGCCGGGCACTGGTGCTGTGGACACAGCGTGGCTCAGCTGGTGCTCCTCCAGGGCCTGCAAGTTCACAAAGGGCTGGCCACATATGCCACAGGTGAAAGAGGGCTCGCCTCCGTGGGCAGTCAGATGAGCTGCAAGGGTGCTGCTGTTGGCAAAAAAAGTTCCACACTCACACTGGTACAACGTGTCTTGGGGGCGAGTATCAGGAGAGTGGCAGGATGGACAGCCTTTGCTGTGCCGCTGCTCCTGCTGCCCCAGCTCCTGCTGCTCACCTCCTTTTGGCTGTTCCTTCATGCCCTTCAGTTCCAGCATCCTCCCATCCCTCTTCTGAGCTTTCTCGGAGCAAAGCTGGCATGGTGGAGGCCTGTCCTTGGCATGAGTGAGTTTATGGCGTTCCAAGAGGGACGCAGCATTGAAGTCTCTCTCGCAATCCGGACATTTAAAGGGTTTGATGTCGGTATGAGCCAGCCAATGACGGCGAAGTTCAGAGGCTAGCTGGAAGTGCCGCCCGCAGGCCCCACAACCAAAAGGGGCAGCCCGGCCTCGGCCAGCAGCGCAAAGGTGCCCCAAGGGACTCTGCTCTTTGCCGCAGGCCAGGCAGCGCGGGGTAGGCGCTTGAGGGGCTGCGGTGGCAGGAGACGCCCGGTGCTGGCGCTTGAGGTGGCGGCCCAAACTGCTGCGGGATGAGAAACGAAGCTCACAGATATGGCAGCAGTACGGCTTCTCTCCAGTGTGGACTACCTGGTGGTGAAGAAGTCCCGTGGAGTCCCGGAAGCCTTTGGGGCACATGGTGCAGCGGTAGGGGCGCTCCCCGGTGTGACTCCGGATGTGGTTCACCAAATTGAAAGAGTGCTTGAAGCTCTTGACACAGTGAGGGCACTGGAAAGGCTTCAGTTCGGTGTGTCGGGCAAAATGGCGGCGCAGGTCCGAACGGTAGCGGAAGCTCTTGTCACATTCGGAGCAATGGAAGGGGGCTCGGGGGCCTGCTCCATTGACCGTCAAGAGTGAGGGGTCATCCTCGGCATCCGAATAGAGAACAGCACATTCTTCCTCAGTTCCAGGGGCTGCCCGAACATCTCCTGGAGCCTCCTGGGAATGCTGGCCCTCTGGCCATGCTTCAACATGGCTCTCCATCTATCCAATGTACTTCTAGAGAGCAGTAAGAAGAGAGAGAGCTGAAGGGGTTCACAAGCAGTTGAGTTCAAATCCCCAATAAGGACAGCCCCCTTCTCCCAATGTACAGGTAGCCCTCAACTTATGACCACAATCACCGTGGTGGCGCAGTGGTTAGAGTGCAGTACTGCAGGCTACTTCTGCTGATCACCGGCTGCCAGCAGTTTGGCAGATCGAATCTCACCAGGCTCAAGGTTGACTCAGCCTTCCATCCTTCCGAGGTGGGTAAAAAGAGGACCCAGATTGTTGGGGGCAATATGCTGACTCTGTGAACCGCTTAGAGAGGGCTGTAAAGCACTGTGAAGCGGTATATAAGTCTAAGGGCTATTGCTATTGGGAATAGAATTTCGGTTGTAAGTCATTCCGGTCACATCCATATAACTGAACCTTATTTTTTTACCGTTTTTGTAGTGGTTGTTAAGTAAATCCATTCTCCCAAATGCGATTTTTTTTTGTTTTGCCAGAAACTGTTGCAAATTACAGTTGCATGACTTCAGGACATTGCAGCCGATGTGAACCAGTTGCCAAGTACTGGAAATGTTGCCATGTGACCATTAGGGGAGGGAATTTTATGATGGCCAGTGATGCCTTACAGCAGGGGTGTCAAACTTGATTTCATTGAGGGCCGCATCAGGGTTGTGTTTGACCTTGGGGGGCCAGGGTAGGCATGGCCATCTCGACGTCACTCGTGTCAGGGGTACCTGTGGTGGCCATAGCGCTTTGCCAGCAAAAACGGGCTCCCGAGCTCCATTTTCGGCTGCAACGGCCTCCTGCAAACCTCTGCCAGTGAAAACGGAGCTCCTTTTTCACTGGCAGAGGTTTGCAGGAGGCCGTGGCAGCTGAAAACGGAGCTCAGGAGCCCATTTTCGCTGGCAGGTCCTTCGCCGTTTCCAGGGTGGCCCCGCGGGCCAGATCTAAGTACCCCACAGGCCGGATCTGGTCCCTGGGCCTTGAGTTTGACACCCTTGCCTTACAAGCTGTAAAGCATCCTTTCTAAAGTTGTCATAACTTCGAACAATTGTTAAAACAACTGGTCTTAAGTTGAGGACTACCTGTAAAGCCATCATCTAGACCAATAAACGGCTCATGAAAAGTATCTGCATAAAAAAAAATTCGGGTAGCTCATTGAAAAGCCTAGGAAAATATTGTAAGAAGCTCTACATATGGAATTGTTGGGTTAATCTGAGTGTCCCTTCTCATGCTGCAATGGTTTAATTAAGGTAAGGCAGAAGTTAATGCTTTTACTTCCAAACAATGGAAACAAGTCAACGGTTTTTGGAAAAATCTCAATTCTTGTCAATGCCATCAGATTTCCTGAACTAGCAGATAATATTAAACATAGATGTAGGTATTTGTTCCTGGCTATGATAGTTGAGTTGATTCAGGAAAATCTTGGTATAATAGGGCACTGGTAGAAAACCAAAATTTCCTATAGAAGCAATACCACAGAGAGATGTGATGTAAGAGAAAAGTTATCAGGTTTCAATTCCTCATTTTCTTGAGTGGAATTAAGGGTTCTAGGTTTTTTGGACACCCACAAAATCATGCAGACTTGATTTTGTGCTTACAAGGTTTTAAGCACAAAGCAAACCCCTGCCCTGAAAGTGTCCAGAACTTCTCATGCTACACAACCAAATTTTTCTCATCCTATAACAGGAGATCCTTACAGCTTTTTTTCTTTCAAAAGTTGAAGCCTGAAGTCCTATTTCCTATTCAGGATGTTCACCTTTACACCAACCACAATCTTCTAACAGATGCACAAGAAGAAAGAGAATAATTTATGAAGTACGATCTTTGCTGTCTTCCAGAGTTATGTACCTCGAAGGAGGGGGGAAATAACTGAAAGGGGACAAAAAATTTAAACAACGCCTAAATAAACATACACATGAAATACTAATTTTGCCTAAACATACTGCTCTTTCTTGAGCAGTCTGTTGAGGTGGCAATCTGCTTCTTTTCCAAGCTGAGGCAGTAGAAAAAATATTTTAAGAACAAAACCAGACCACTTATGCTTTTATTTTTTGAGAATTTAAAGCCCCCGCCTCCTTATGTTATCTGCACTTCTCTCAACCTTGGTAACTTGAAGATGTGTGGACTTCAACTCCCAGAAATCCCCAGCCAGCAAGGCTGGCTGTGGATGTCTGGGATTTGAAGGCCACACATCTTCAAGCTGCCAAGGTTGAGAAACACTGGCGAATGCTTTTTCTATCATTAACCCAGAGGAGAAAAACTCAAAGTCAGTTTAAAGCAATGATGGCCTAGAAACTAGAAGCAGCATGAAAAACTGGCTGGGTGACTTCGGGCCAGTCCCTCCCTCTTCTCAGCCCAACCCACCTCACAAGGTTGTTGTTATGGGGAAAACAGGAGGAGGAAGACTGTTTAGTTACGTTCCCCGCCTTGAGTTGTATATGGGCAAAATAAAAATCTTTTTTAAAAAAACCCACAAGCCAACTTCCGGGATCGTGACCACCCATACCACTTATCCGAAGAAATTCACCCCTTCCTCTTCTTCAAACGAAAAGACCCTCCGAGCCTCTGCGCTGAAGATGCCGAAAAGAGTTTTTGCACCCTTCCGTGTCCCCCATAAAGCCCCCCAGATCTCCTGGGCTGCCGTTCGCTTAACCTCCAGCTAACCACGGCCAGCTCTGGTTTTCCCAGCCGGTTGAAGTCCAACTTTTGTCTAGACTCCCGACAGAATTGGGGGCGGGGGAGGAATCGATAGATCCTTCCTAACCCATAGTTTCTAGACCACGACCCCTTTGCTGCTCCCTACAGCGCTTTGGGGGTAGAAATAGCTTGGAAGGATCCTAGGCTCTGCCTCTCTGCACAGGCACTTTTGGGGAACCCGGGATCCGAACTCGGGGCGTTACGACTCTGCAAACTCTCTCCCTAACTCCCCCCCCGGCAACCCAGGCGCCCCCCTTCCCCTTGTTGCTCACCCCTACCCCGTGGGCTAACTAGAGGCGAGCGGGGGGGGTCTCTCCGCTCAGTCCCCCCCCTCCTCCTCCCAACGTCTTCAGTACTCACAACTTCTTATCGGCGCCGACATTTTAGTGAAGGGCAGAACCTTCGACCGACGGCGACAGGGAGTCGAGCGTCTGCCCTCACCCCCCCCCCCCCCCGAGAAACTGATCAAGGGGTTCGCCGCGAGGAAGCGTTGACCTCTGGCGACAGTCGCTCCCCCAACCCGCCAACCCAACCCCGATGGAAGTTAGCAGGATGCTCCACCCCCGCTCCTCCCCCATCTTTTCTGTGGGCAAGGAGAAGAGGGAGGAGCAGAAGCGGCATATTCCTTGTGGGCAGGTGAACGGAGGCTTCGCTGCGGCGCCATTTTTGATTCGGGCTGCTTTTTCAGGGCGCTAAAGCCTGGTTACTAATGCGACGGCAGAGGAAAGCTCGAGCCTTGATTGAGGGGGGCAATAAAGAGCTGCGGTGTCCATAACCCAAAGAAGAGGGTTGCGATTTGGATTGCAAGGGACGGAAAAGAATTTGGGGTTCCCTGTTTAGTACTGGCATTCAAAAGGGCGGAAAAGCCACCATGTTTGCTTTGGGTAACAGGCAACACGGCGAGGCATCCTCTTTGTCGTTATTAGGACAAGCTCTTCTCTATAGTAATACTAATACTAATAATACTGATACTGATACTACTACTACTACTACTACTACTACTACTACTACTACTACTAATACTAATAATAATAATAATAATAATAATAATAATAATAATAATAATAATAATAATAATAATAATAATGCTTGAGCTGCCATGTTTGATGTGGGCAAAAAAAAGGTTACAGGACCGACAGCGGGATTTAAGGAGGCGCCAGTTTTTCATTTTGATCACCCTAATTTTTACTGATCTAGAGAGGGAAGTGGGAGAAAGAATGCTTCCCTTTCTGTATGTTAATTAGAAAAATATATTTTCTGCAAGCAAGCAAGCAAGCAAGCAAGCATCTTCTGTATCCCAATAAAAGGGAATATAGAGGCCTATAGAAGCATTAGGTGATAGACCTTTTTTCCCCAAATGTTTTTCCTTGGCTAATGTTATGTGGTCTGAAATTGCACTCTGTGGCACAGCTGTAAAGGACAAAGAAGCCATGCTATGTGAAAATTAAGTGGCAACCTGAAATGGTGTGGGTAGTGTAAAGTCCCAGGCGTTTCCCGAGCCACCAAGATACCAAAGAGAGAGAGAAAAGTATCAGCTTTTTATTTTGGCCAAAATAAAAAGAATCTGTGTGAAACTATTTCCAAAACACACAGGCAAAAAGCATGTAAGGAATAGGCACACCTCTGCCAGAGTGGCCCAGAGTATTATACACATTTTTATCCCGTTAAGAGACAAAGTTTACCCAATCAGAGACGAAGGTTCCTTACCAAGGTGGGTCTTTATCTTCAAAGGTTTCTTTGTTCAGGCCCCTGTCTCTGCCCTCCTTGTCTATGGAGCATCCCTATAGCCCTGAGTTCCCTCCCTGGCCAAGTTGTTTATTCAGAAGAATGCTTTTAGGTAACTCCCTGCTGTGATACTATCTATGAGGCAGGAAACTCCCTACTCTGCTTCCTTTATCTATATATATTCCTGGGTAACAGTTTCTTCTATATTTTCAAGGCTGTGCCTAGCTTTGAAGCCAAGAACAGAAGTAAGATAACAAACTTTGCACTAATGCCAATCAGTATCAAGGCTACAATAAGCTAGAATTAATTCCTAACAACTAATTTCTGACAGTATACAATAATATGAGCAGAAGCCAATAACAAAGCTTAATCCTAATAAATGATTTCTAGCAGTATATCATATCAGAAGCAAACAGCAAATATTGGTTTGATCACTATGCTATTTCAGTAGGAAAATATATATAATCAGGAGTTCGTTTTAATTGATTGGTTTACTGGCAGAAAAGTAAAGTCCTTATTTATTTGCAATGACTTGAAACAGATCACTGGCAGAATCCTTGAAATTAGAAGAGAATGGAGAAAATCTATTAACATTAGACACATCTTCTGGCAGAGAATTTTAGCATGAGGTTACGGTGACCATATGTCTTTTATTTCAGAAAGCTGAAATATGCATTTTTGTAAAAGTTTTTCCTTGCCTTTGCTCTTGAACTTTCCTTTGTAAAGCAAAGTTATAAACAGTTACCTTTTTTATCCTTAAGGACCTCTTTCATATTTGTCCCTTTTCATATTTGTCCTTTATTTTTTTCAAGAAAATATACTGTACATATGGTCCATATTGATGCGCATTGAGACAGTTGCCAGTTGCCAAAAAAGGCTAGTTTTACAACTTGCTTCAGAACCCCTCCCTTCCTCTGGCACTCCAACCTCCTCATATAGCGGGCAAAGATAAAATTACAGAATCCCTTCCTGAAATGTTCATTTTCTCCCTTTTTAGGTGTGTATGGACTTTCAACAATTGAGCCCAAAATTTATGTTGCTAAGTGAAACATTTGTTAAGTGAGTTTTGCCCCATTTTACAAGTTTTCTTGCCACAGTTGTTAAATGAATCATTGCAGTAGTTAATAACATTGTTAAGTGGATCTGGCTTCCCCATTGACTTTGCTTGTCAGAAGATCACAAAAGCTGATCACATGACCCCTGGACACTTCAACTGCCATAAATATGAACTGGTTGCCAAGCATCTGAATTTTGATCATGTGACCATGGAGATGCTGCAAATGTCGGTGTGAAAAATGTTCATAAGTCACTTTTTTCAGTGCTATTGTAACTTTGAATGGTCATTAAATGAACTGTTGTAAGTCAAGGACTACCTGTATAGGAAAATTTTGGGTTGACTGGTCATTTACACAATGGGAACCACACAAGCACAACATAAGCAAGCTTTATCCTCCTCTTTTGTTTCATTAATGTGGGATTTGCCATCTACTGTTATTCTGATGTCTGACAAACAGGCCCTATTTATGAGTGAATGTAAAAATAATAAAATTAGGATATATATCAAATAAATAAATAGGATTTCATGAGCTGCAGCTCACTTCACAAGATATATTAAGGTGGACTGAGTAGGATTCTAATTGGGATGAGGTTGGGTGAGGCAGATAAGGTAAAAATTTCAATTTCATTGTACACGTGCATTGACAATAAAGGTTTGATTTGAAAAGAGTCGGTTATGTGCATGCAGATTAGATGTGGGGCAGATTACAAGTATTTTATCAATTGGCAACTTCATTAAAAACCCAATATATTTGCTGAGGTTATGAGGTTGCCTGAAACCATTTAATGTGAGCTTAGAATTTATCAAGTCAGTGGCATTGTTAAAGTCCCTTTGGGGCTGGTGGGCAGAGGTCTTTCAAAGTCCACTTTGAGCCACTTAAATGTTGTGTGGACCTATGGGACATTTCACTCACAACTCAATTTCCCTAGATACTGGGCAATCTGATGGTAGATGAAACAGGAAGGGAGCAGCTGCTGGCCACCATTATGTCCACATAGCCCAACATCATTGTTAGTTGGAGCATGATTTGACCTTGTTGGATATCCAGAACATTTGAGTTTAGGAACAGATATTTTCCCAGAGCAAGTAGAAGCCTTGGGACCTCACAACAACATGGTTAGGAAGTACAATCCCTACATCATGCAAGGTAGTGTGATATGCAACCTTGAAGCTGTTGCTGCCATCAACACCACCTATTAAAGGACGTTGTGTCAACAGCATGAACAGTACCATAAAACAATTGAAACAGTTTCTGTTGCACCAGTTAGCAGACAATGACACTTGTGGTGAGGGAAGGCTGCTCAACAACCATTCAATTCCTTGGCCATGTGAAGTATTGATAGCTGGAGAGGGATATCAAAAACACTTGCTCCAGGTGTGCACCTAGGCTAAAACTCAGGCAACCTCTATTGTTTAGTGCCAGTGCAGGATGACAGCTCCAATATACAGCCCTGCAGATATTTATTATTTATTTATAAAATTTATAGGCTGCCCATCTTACCTCAAGGTAACTTTGGACGGCTGTAATCCATTTGTTGTGCCTTTCGCTGAACAGCCTGATTTATATTGACAATGTGGAATTGGTTATAGTTCAATCTAGGATTCCTTAAGACCAATCTTAATTGTATTGCACTAGTTAACTGTACACTAAATAAAATCACTTGTACTGCTAAAAATTATAGTATTAATTGCCTTCTTCACTAGAAATCAGAAATCTGGATTCTGTGTTTTTAATCACATTCCAAAGTCCCAATTGCAAAACCATAATAAATCTCCAATTGGACCAAACAGGATTATACTTTTTCACTGTTAGTTGATCCAAAATGGTTGACACTCTTGTGAAAGTATGTGATTCTGATCCTGAAATACAAATCCTACACTGTATCCAAATCAAGCTGTGCAATAAACTACAGACTACCTTTCTGAATGTATATTAAAAATATGTACACACATCCCTGTAAATAGAGAACCAAAATGTAAGACATTTCGGTATAGCTAGTCCTCAACAACCATTGAATAATCAGCAGGAACCAGTGATGCACCACAGGGATGGGTTCTAACTTACCTCGCCGCCTGTTTGCTTCCTCCCGTGCTGTGCGGCTGCGTGCGCACTTTGCGCTTCGTGCGCACATGCGCAGTGCCGAAAACCAAGCTTCTACGCATGCGCAGAAGCCAAAAACAAAATGGTGCCGCCTATGGCACCGCCGAGAGACCCGGTTTGGGGGCGTGGCCAGCCGGCCATCGCTCCTGGTTCAGCGAGCGGGGGCAAATTCCCATTACCGGTTCTATAGAACCAGTCCGAACCAGGAGCAACCCACCTCTGGTGCACCACTGGAAAACCTGAAGGATCAGATGAGGGACAGATCATGGGGAAAAAAATATTTTGACATGAAGAATCAACACCAAATTGATGGCACATACTCATTTAGTCATGACAATTTCGGTAAGCACATCCAGTGGGAAAAACACTGCCTCTTACTTCTAGTTATTGAGTACTGGGGTGAACTGGTAATTGACCTTATATAGAAGAATCAAATACAGAGATAAAGAGGAAATGAAATCTCTATCAAGGAACCTATGGTTATAATAATTCCCTTTGCTCCCCTCCATAAATGTATAACCAATTCTTTAATTACTTAACAAAGCCAAGTTTATTAAAGCAACTTATCAAAAGACAAAAAATGGAATGTCTGCAATTAAAAAATATGCATACTGTTTTCATAGACACATTATTTTACCATCTACAAAGGAAACAGGTTTTATGAGGCTATTTTTTTCTAAAGAACAGTCTTTCTCATTTTAAAGCATCTATCTGCAAAATGTCTTTACAGGCACTGCTGCATTACATACATACTGGTCTCTCCCAGCTTTTAATATTTCCAGGTTTATTTAGAGGCCGAGCCAACTCTTTACCATGTTTAGGATCTCCCAGGCTAACAGCAGCACATCCTGTTCTTTGCAGGCAGAAAAGGCCTCATGAGGAATGGTGGGTAAAGTGTGATATTTGGGATACTGTGTTATCTTGTCATCCACGCCGTGCTCCCTGAGTACCGCTATCTGCTCAGGGAGCTTAGCCAGCTCACATCCATAAGATGCCGCCTTGTCAGCCAACTTTGCAAGAGAGAGATTCCTCTCAAAGCCACCTCCCTGGTTGTACTCAACTGCTGTCAGAGTCTTCTCCATAGCCCGGAAAACCATATAAAGCATCCATTCAGTGCTGCCATTTCCAGCATTGCTGGCTGCTACCTGCAGATCACATTCTGCTTGCCGGAGCCAACGCTTTGCCTCTAGGAAACAGTGCTTCGGTTGTGATCTTGAAGAGTTTGGTCCACATTGATGGTATGACCAGAAATTGTAATTGCTGCATCCTCCCCCTCCTCTTCCTCCTCCTCCTCCACCACCACCACCACCTCCTCCTCCTCTTCCAGCTGACCTTTGGCTGGTAAATTCATAGTGCCTCTGTTGATGTTGATGAGCTTGCCGATCCCATTCACTCCAACAGTCTGAGAAGTTTCTGCGATGGGAATTGCTACTTTTGGATCCTCCACCGCAGCCATTTGACCAAATTCCCTTCTCCATCTCCTTGATCTTTTCTTTAAGGTACTTGAAGAGTTCGTTAGCAGAATCTTCTTGGCCAAGATTTTTATCTGGGTGGTAACACAGATATAATCTTCTAAGGGCTTTCCTCTTCTCCTCTTCTGAAAGTCTCCAAACTTGAGCTAGGCACTCATCTATCTCTTTCTTGACCTCACTCAGTGGCCGTTGGTGCCAATACTCATTCCTATCTGGTCTTACCATTTGGGCAGCATCAGTGGAACCTACGGGCAGCATAACCATTATATTTGAATCGGAGACTGGCTTATTTCTCTTGAAGTGGTACAAGTCATACGCAGTCACTTCTTCTTGCCGACCTCCTCCCAAGTCAATGAGGTATGTGTGTATTTGACCAGCACCATTCTTCTGTGACTCAAGTACTTCAAGGACAACAGCATACAGGTAATGCTCTTTGGGCTGGGAAGAATCCAGATAGCCCACATAATCTCCCTTCACAAAGGTATGCAGAATGCTCATATCCAGGCTGTCATACCATTCCTCAGGGATGTCTTCTCCTGGAGGAGGAAGGTCATAAGCATTTAGGTTTGCCTGCTGAATCAGGGGCACACTGCGATTCTCTAGGACTGTAGCAATATTTTTAGGTTCCTGGCAAACTAAAATCTCCATGAGAATCCCCATAGTTTTTGGATGAAGTCTTTCTCCCAAAAGCTTATTAATTTCTTCACCTAGAACTGAGGAAACATGTACTCCTTCTTGCAAACCCATGTTTTCCTGGTGAGTAAGGTAAATTTTTGTCTTGTCATCTGGCATCGTTGCAACATGCACTGTCTTGACACATTGAGTTCCCTCTAAAAGTTGCAAGTTGAAGACCTTTACAACGCAGATCTTTTCACAGCACACCACTTCTAGCTGATCTGGAGAGAAGAGTCCATCATTCATGCCTTCTATCTCCTCTGTTTTATTCTGCCATTTCAGTAGTGCAATCAGCGCATTCTGGAATTCAAGAGAAACCAGAAGTTCTTTGAGATTGTTCCGAAACTCACAATGTTCCTGATAGATGCACAGTTTCAGAGAAGACTCTTCTAGTTGTTCTTCAACAATGTTATTGAAATACATGGGGCGCAGGTTTTCAGGTAGGAAGCGCAGAAGTTTCCACTGCTTATATTTGTCCGCTGATATGGAACATTCAGAGAGATCGACCAGAAAGTGAAGTATTTTTTTCAAAGCATCGGGTTCTTGGCCAGATAGGTAGAAACTAAACACTAAAGTGTTTGATGGATATAACTTCCCATCAATGCAAGGGAGATAAAGTTCTTGCAGCTTTGAGAAATCTATTGGCTCTTTTGCTTCTTCCAGGAGCCGGAAGAGAAACTGAGTAGCCCTGAGCACTGCTTTAGTAAGATTGGGTTGTAGTTTCATCCGTTCCGTAGTCTCTTCTTGGATCCTGGCCAGAACACTGGCATAATGATAGATGGTTGCCTCAGTTTGCACTCCAAACTTCTCAAAGACATCTATATATGCCCCTAACTTGGATGGCAGCATGTAGAGGTATGGCCGAAAGTCATTTGAGTGCTGCAAGTGGACCACCACATTTTCTACCTCAACTACTTCATTATCCTCTGTCAGTATCACAGGAAGTCCTCTAAGGGAATTCACATCTATTTCTTTCTGTTCTGAGAGGAATTTGTACATGCGTTTTAGAACTTCTGCCCGAGTTTCCTTATTTTTTAGGGTATCACAGGTTATTTGACATACATTGCTCAAATTTTTTAACACTACTTCGGTAGGTAATGTGCATATCACACCAAGCTTTGGGAAAACAGCCCTACCTTCTCCCCCTATATAGGCATTAAAAGAGAAAGCAACTGCTGAAGTCCAAAAGAGTTCAACACTTTCCGAACAGTACAAAGAACCTCTGGGTGCCACTGGAGCTTTGCAAGGAGCGTGTGGCAAATGAAGGCTACAGAGTTTATCAGGGATGACACGCGGTACAAGGAAACGGATCTTGGACAATTTTGCCAGGAAGGAATCAGACAGCTCATCTTTTGCTCTGGAAAACAGGTATTCCAAGAGTGTTTTACTTTTTTCTCGGACATTTTCAGAAGTGGCACCGCTGCTGAATGCCTCTTGTTCAACCTGGGCAGCACACTTCAAAAAATCTTCCTCAGAAATCACCTCCTGCAAGCCCAGGTCCAATAAAAAAAAGTTCACTTCCAACTTTTTGATTGGATGCATTGAATAATAAAATTTCTGTGGTACAAATCGAGCGCCCAATCCCAACTCTTGAAAAATGCCACTATCCTGATAGAAGTATGATACAAGACGCAGCACATTCGCCTCATCCCGAATGAAGGCAAAAGACTTGAATGTTGACAGCACAACTGCTTTCTGAATCTCGTAGTCTTCATCATACTGTGATTTGATGCTGAAGAGCAACTTCAAGGCTTCTAGTACTTTGGCCTCAGGAAGACTGGGTACCCAAGGCAAAAGCCACATAAACTGTTGAAAATCATTAATTTCTCCAATACCTAAGTCCTTGCTCACCTTTCTATTCACATATGTGTCCTTCAGTAAAACAGTCCTTGCATCCATTTCATAAAGTTCTGTAAAGTTCTCACAGAGCTTTGGATTTTCGGATACCAGGCGATACACTTTTTCATATGAAACTAATGATACGTATTTTCCTTGATATGTCTCAAATACAGGCAAAGCTTTCAGTTTTGCTAATAATCCTAGATTTAGCTTTTTAAGATCCTCACAGAGAAAATTCAAGAGTGAATCAAAATCCCAGGGTTTGAGTTTATTCCAGTATAAGCTACTGTGGCTAGACAGTTGCTCTAGTACTACCATAGGGTCTTCAATCTTTAGCAGCTCTGGATTGATGCAGTATACAGTCAACTTTGGAGGCAGCAGGGAGTCATCTAATTTGGCAACACCCAGCTTATCAAGAATTTTACAAACTAAGCTTAAGTTATTAGGCATCAATGTACCAAGGGATTCAAGACGAATCAACTCACTGGAATCACAGACAGGGAGCAGAGTGCATCCTTTGAAGAGGGCAATGAAATTTGCAAATAACTGGTTCACTTTTTCCTTATTCCCTGACACACAGATTTGATTTTCAAAGAACTTCCACACTTCTCCTAACCAGTTCCTCTGGTGTTTGCAATCATTGCCCCAGCTATTCAGCATCAGCATCTCCTGGATGTAAGCCACAGATTCGGCTAGAGTAAAATTCTTCAGGAACCCCATTTTTAATAGAAGCTGATTTAGAATGTAATTTACAAAGGCAGAAAAGCAGTGCTGACGATGCGGGAAAAGCTCAGAAGCACTGTTATTCTGATAAACAGGTTCTTGTTGGCTGAAACATCTCAGCACATTATCATTGGTCACCAGTAATGGAAGTCCTTCCACACAACCCACATCATCAGAACTCAATCCACTTAGAGAAAAGGTTAGGAGAGCAAAGCAATTGGAACGATCCTTTAGAGGAGTTTGATTTAGGGAGCATGGTAAGAAGTTGAGCAGACTTTTCAAAAAATGACAGAGGGAAGTAGAATTGAGAGTCAGTACATCAATTTCTGCCATGACAAATTGCTTATGTATCTCTTGTAGCTGTTGAAAGGCAGGGACCAAGCTCATACCCAGCTCCTGAAGAGTGCCCTCAAGAATTTTATCCTCTATTGTATTCTCCAGGAAATAGAGGTCTCTGGTGGAATCCTCTTCTTTGGGTGCCCTCCAACTCACACTTATTGTTTCAATTCTATTTCCATTTTTGTAATTAACATTTTTCTGATAGACTGGCAACAATGGAAGCTGGTCTTTATGCATCAGTTTATACAGATGGATCACTAGCTGCTGCCAAACAGGGGGTACATCCTTGGTCACAATTGGGAAATATTGCAAATACTTCCTAGCAAGACCATCATGACATGCCTTCAGTGTGTGGAATTTCAATGGCTCACTCCCCAGTGTCCGGCACAGGTTTTTAAGTAACTGGCCGTATAAAGGGACCAGCAGAAACTGCATGAGTAACCTATTCCAGGTTGAACTGACATCCCCTTCACTGTGGTCCTTCCGCAAGTCACGCCGAGCCGAATCAACAGCAAAGTTCCCATTGACATGGATGGGAAGGCCTGTCCTTCCTGGCAGAGGCAATGTGCAGAAAGCCCTCCCACATGCTTGTCTATTAAGACAAGCAGCCACACCACCATATGGCAGTAGCATGCCCTCTATGGTCTCTGTGCTGTCCATTCCAATTTGCCTTCCAACCCACCAGATGCTGGGATCACACGAGAGATTAATGCCGATCTTCATTTTGTAGAATACGGTTACTGGTTTGCTCATCGGCAGGCCTCCTGCTGCAGCTGCCTGTTGCAGATGTTTCTGGTACTCGAGCCTCCCAGGCTCCCCTCCTTCAGTTTCAACCCGCAACAACTCTTTGGGTCTCCTGTCTTTCTCACCCAGAACAGAGAAAATTACAGTGCTAATGTGATTGAGGAACATCATGAGGCATTCTGCATCTTCTTTAAGAGCCTCCAGCATATTCTCCATATCTGTCTCAGACATCGAATTCTGGCAAATAGGAGAGGAGGCCGCCCCTGCAGGAGTACGCAGGGGCAACCGGAAAAGTGTGCCCTGTTCCAACTCAAACACATCAGGCAAAAAGGTGTCATAAACATCCAAAAAGGAATCTCTGAAATCTTTTGTGAGGTTGTACTGTGCACCAGGTGAGACCTCATCAGATTCTGTGAGGTAACGCAATGTGGGGTCAAAGACACATAGTGTTCTATCCCCTGTGACAAACGCAGGGCAGTCTGTCAAATGGAAAACAGTGTTGAATCCCAGACCGTATTTTCCTATAGCATCCCGCCTTCCTCCTTTGCCGCCACAGCCTAAGCGCTGGATCCCCTCAATATCGCTCATTTGGAAGGTCCGGTTGTTATAGATGCAGAGGGCTGGGCCTTGAAGGGATTTCCACTCATCGCTGAAGACACGCTCTGTTGGATGCTGGCGGCGATCCCAAAGGAAATGGATGATGCTCGCACCAGCATCATCAGCATTCTGCAGCAGCTCCTTCAGCACATCCTGTGAAGAGGAATACTCCCGGAGGATGTTAGACAAGCGGGTACACAGGTCTTCCTTAGCTCCAAAATCTGTGCCCCAAGCAGAAAGTTTCTGGATTCGCCGCAGGGACAGGATACGGTGCTTTGTGGTCAATATGCCGCAGCGCACAACAATTTCTCGTGGAATCATACTATGGCAGAACGGTGTTCCACTCTCACGTGGGAGCCATGGAGTATCATCAAAAAGCAGCTTAGGCAATTGTTGTAGGACTTTGTTCTGGTCTGGAAAAAACATTTTCTGGGACAAGTAAGAATCCAGTGGTTGATTTTCTGGCAAAACTCCAGCAAGCCCTGCAATGATCAACCTAAGTACAATTTTTAGTTGCTCTTCAGAAAGAGGCTGTCCAGCTGCATCCTCAGCCAGGGTTTCCAGGACAGAAGCATAATCATCCAAGGTAAATATGTCACGCAGAGCGATACATTTCCACAGATCCTTTTGTTGCTGGTACTCCTCAGGCAATTTGAAGAGGTATGGAGCAGCATCAAAAGCCAGATTGTGAGCCACTTTACACACTGGCACAAAGCCAGCACTGACCAGGACGAAGGGGAACGTCTTTGCCCTTTGCGCCACCTCTACCCTACTTTGATTGTTCTGGACTACATTATTCAGAAAAGCATAACAATTTTGTACCATCTTAGCCAGCTTTTTCTTGGAGAGAGCATTGGAACCAAAGGATGCTCTCTCCAGTTGCTTTAGCACTGTATTTACGGGTGGTTTGCATTTCACTCCTAGGAATTCCATTATCTCCTTAGAGAGCTTGGAGCTTTCCCCAAGAGCTTCCTTGTCCAGGATTGGTTCAATCAAATCTACCAAGGAATACATCTTGTGGTGGTAAATGTCACTCGGACAGCAGATTTTACGCATATTCCCAGGAAGCACTGCCGGCAAAAAGGCAATACCTCTAAACAAAACCTGGGTAGTATTTCTGGAACTTTCCTGGAGATGGCTATCAAGGAGATCCAAGATACAGCAGACTCTCCGGGATGCTTTGTTGGGGTTCTGATGCCACAAAGCTTCCACAGTTCGGGCTCGGCTTATCAGTTCTTCCATTGCCACCCAATCTTTGGTCATGCCAAGATGTTCCAAGCACAACAGCCTCTCCGGCTTCAGGAACTTTTCACCCATAGGAAAGCAGCCATCATCAGGACTGTAGAGAGGTGCAACACGGCCCCCCGGGTGTACAAGTTCTTTAATAGTTTTCAGCGTTTCATTTGGAGTAGTAGGAATGCAAGGCAGGGATTTCAGGCCCTCATTCACCCTGACATCGTTCATATCTAGGGCACGAAGAATCAGGGCACTACGATCAGGCACTGCAAGCTTAGCAAGATTGGGTAAAACAAGCTCCTGAAGGAACCGTGCCCAATTATAAGTATTTAGCATTGAGCTGTTTCCTGAGGTGCAGGTTTTGAAGCTCGATTTAACTTTCTCTGGAAGAGAAACTGCTATCTGTGGTTCTGGTAAGAGTAACGAGAAGACTCTGCCTGCTATAGAACTCAGTTGCGTCTCACAAATGATGTCATCATCCAAAATGCAAGCATGATTAAGTGGGCGCCATTTTTGTCCATCAGAGAAGAGAACTGGCTGTTCCCCGTTTACTCCATCGATTAGTGCTTGATAGAAGGCTTTGGCTGCTTCTTTGAAAGGATCCTTGATACTGTATACATCAGGCCAAAAATCATAATACTCATAGTCCTCCAGCAGTTCTTGTTGGTGCATGTCTCGGAGCTGAGTTAGTGCCCCAAGCCATGCAGCTGTCACCGAATCTCGTAGCAGTGCTATATTCCACTGGCCCTTTTCTGTACTGTCCCAGAGTCCTTTGCGATTGCTAAGCACGGCGAAGGGGGCTGTGAGATGCAGTGGGAGACCTGATTCAATGGGAAGAGGTAAGAAGCAAAAGACACGGCCTTTAAAACCACTTATATCTGGGAGCCATCGTCCAACAGTGGTACTAGGCCGGAGTGGCAAGGCTACCCTAGCAGAAGGAGGCAAGAAATGGATACCCTTTTTCCTTCCCTTTCTGAATAGTTCCTTGGCTTCTCCATCAGCTGAGCATGAATGGAGCAGAAAATGGTGGATATCCACAGCTGACTGCCATGTTGTTCTCAATCGTATAAGGGGAAAGCCCATCTCATTCAGTACTTCTCTGCTTACTGTCGCCAGTGGCTGGACAACTTCTGGAGAACTGGAACCATGTGCAAGGCAGGACAGTGATACCTCCTGCACATTGTGTAGGAAAATCAGCAGGTACTGGGACATCTCCTGGAAGCCAGTTTCTAGTCCTTTGATCCGGCTGGATGCAAATGCTTCAGAGCAGATCTGAGATTCTTTGGCCTCCTGTTCGGTGCGGAAAGGCAAACGTATCAGAGTGCCTTGGTATTTCTTCCCAATTCGACATCCAAAGATCCCTCTGAAGGGACAAAACTGCTCTGGAAATGAAGCGGCGACTGTGGAGGTTAAATTCAAACGGATGCCCGGTCGGGCTGAACCACGGATATGTTTTTGGAGATGGGTGATATTGGGATCAAAGATGAGGACGGTGTGACCACTGAGAAGGAAAGGCACATCAGTCATGTGGTAGACAGTGCAGAAACCTAGGCCAAAGCGACCAATCTTGTCCTCCTGGTGCTCCTTGGTGGCTGCACCTAGTTGGGTAATGTTGGAGAAATCTGCCTCAGTAAACAGTGCATCGTTCTGGGCCCAAAGGGCTGGGCCTTGGCAGGCAGCCATGCCAGGATCCAGAAGTCCTTTAGTAGTGTCATGCTGCCGGAGGTCTATTAAGAAGCGGCAAGTCTGAGCACCAGCATCTTCAGCATTTTGCAGCAGTTCCTGAAACACGTCAGCATCCTGGCTGTACTCCTGAAGGATGTTACGGATCCGGAGAGTGATGGGCTCTGAAGGCCCCCAAGCCTCAAACAGTTCTAAGCCTGACAACTTGGTACTCAGCATCTCCACCCCAAAGAAAGCAGCTGTGGCAGAAGAAACAGCTTCATGCACCAAAATGGGTTGGTCTCCACCCAAATCAGCAAGACGGGCCCGATCCATGTCACAATACAGTGCTGAACTGGCAGGGCGAAGAGCAAAACCAACCAAACCTATGATTTGCACTGGTATAAGCATTTCCTCTCCCCCGTGGTAACTTTGATTGCTAAGCCAGTCCAAGGCAGTGATGAAGAGGAGTAATTCAGCCTGCGTACCCCCTTTTGGTCTGGCATTGATTTGTTGTGCCAACTTACGAAGAGCCTGGTCTACATCTTCCTCGCTGGGTGACTGCTGGACACCCCAATTTGCAAAAAGCTGCCTGTATTGTTGGAAAGCCGGAGGAACTCGTGGCATCAGGAGCGCAAAGTCCAAATCGTTAGGAAAGGACAGTACCACGTCTGCTGGCCACGAGAAGCCGTTCCCATTCCACACTGAAGAGCATGCAGGCGGATGCTGGAAATCAGAGAGATGCTGTTGCATGTGTTGATAGATGCTACACAACTTTGCAGTTATCAGGGGAGTCTCTTCAGAGCAATAGGCTTGTACCAGGTCAGCTAAGTTTTCCATCACCTTTTCTGGAGGTGGTGAGCGTTCCAGGCCCAATTCTTCTGCAGCATGGGAGCAAAAAGCATTTGTCAGTCCCATGACCTGTCCCACAAGAGCTGCATACCTCTCCGAGCGAATTGATTCAGGTGCTAGGAAGACTCCAGCTGGCCCATATTTAGAGGAATTGATGGCAGGGACCCAAGGCAGGGACCTCAGCTGGTTCAGCACCACAGGAGATAAGCGTGACAGTAGAGGACTCTCATTGCAAACCCGGATAAGGGCCTGTGATTTGGCCTTGGCAGTTGCCGTTTTACTTATATTCACTTCCCTTGCAGCTGTTATTGCATCTGCTGGAGAAACAGCACTAAGATCCGATTTCAGACCCAGCTTACGAAGGATTCGCAGCACTGCTTGCTCCTGAAAGGGCCCTTGGGGAAAGTGGCTGGGTCTTAATAAAGCCAGCAATGTGTTGTTCTCTGGGTCGTAGAGATGACAGGGACGGAACAATTCTGTTGATCCACAATCCACAAATGGAATATCACAGCACAAAGCTTGTAGTTCTTGGCTCTGGCTAAAGAGTGTGTCTCCATTGTGCAGTAACCACAACATGAATTGTTTGGCATCCTCAGCCCGATTGGCATAGGACCCCTTCTTCATTGCTCGGACACACAGCAAGCACAGATCCGGCGTCCCCAGAAGCTTTCCGCGGATTTTGAAAAGCAAGTTTCGCTCAGCTTCGTTGCGACACAAGAGCACAGGCTCTGGGGTCAAGAGATGTGTAGGCACTGGTGGAACCAAAGTCTTTTCTAAAGCCAAATAATCCTGGGCTGATACCAAGCCTGGCTTGGGAGGAGGAAGAAGAGAAGGCATCTTGAAGAACAGTGGCAAATTAGTGAGGACTCCGATATCTTTTTGAGAAAATGAGGCAGCCGTAGAGAGAAAAGTGCTCAAACTTTCAATCTGGCAGGCCGACAAAAATGTCAGGTGATTTTTTACATCTGCTAACCCCAGATGGACAAAAGCTTGCAGGACATTGCTAGGTGTGGGTTCTAGAACATATTCTTTCAGCTGGTGGTGGGACCAATTGGAGTCCCAGTTCTGGATCACGGTGCAGCCCAACACTTCCAAAATTCTAGCCACAGCATCTGGCAAGCATTGCCCATTACGCCTCTGGAATATGAGGGTGGGGTGAGGCAAAAGCCGAGCCAATTGAATGCCACTGAGAGAACTGGACAGAGGAGTCAGTGGTATTATTGGGCATCCCTTGAAGGGCTCCAGGGAAGAAGCACGGTGTGTCAGGAAAGTCCAGAAAGCAGAAAGCCACTCAAGGGGAGGTTCGCCGGGGTGCTCACTGGGCCTCCAAATAACAGGAACAGATTTGTTGCTCACCCAATCTCTCGGGAGAGCTCTCGGAAGATTCTTCTCAATGATGGCTTGATTCAAGGAGATCAGATTTTTGAATAAACCTAGAGAGACATGAAAGACACAAGGATCAAATACCAGTGTTTGTGCATCTCTGTTGGAGGAATGTCTATGGAGATTCTCAGTCATCCAAGGTCACAGTTGTCTCAAAGGTGCTTTTTCAAAAGGCAGCTGGACTTGGTTTTTTCCCTGAGGAAGACATTTTGCCTCTCCTTCAAGAAGTTTCATCAATTCTGACTGGATGGTGGGGAAGATGGAAGGATTCGTTCTGACATCAGAATTAGCAATCAGAACTGATGAAGCTTCTTGGATAAGAAGCAAAACATCTTCCTCAAGGAGGAAACAGTCCCGTTGCCTTTTGAAAAAGCACCTTTGAGACATCTCAGCTGGAGCTAAATAGCTACAGAAGTATTTTTGGTCTGGGCTAAAGGCTATATCGCAGAGGTCTGTGAATGATCTGAGATCACACTATTGAGGGGTCCTTGGAGGTCTCTGAACATGATTGTTTTCTCAGACATTTCATTACCCAACTTAGCACTAAGTTCAACCCTGAGCTACAAATATTATCTTCTATAGGTACCACACTATTTTTCCAGCTAATTGCAGCTGGTGATTCTAACAAGCCCACAATTTCATTTATCCACACAAGACTTTTTGCCTCATCAAGGCCCCGATCATAGAAGGCGCGAGCTATGTCATCAGACATGTATGTGTGCAGAAGTGTCTCCCAAGGTGAACAAGCCATGATGGATACCCCAGACTAATACCGATCACATCTTCCAACCTGCATTGTACCAGTGTGGCAGATTATGGTCTACTCCTTCCACATGCCAATAGAACCTCAAAAACGGCCCTCACTCCCCCGAGGCCCTAGGGCAGTGATGGCGAACCTTTTTTGGTTCGCGTGCCAAAAGGGTGTGTGTGTGTGCACGTTAGCACGCGCGCACATGCCCACACCCAATCCCTTCCCCGCGCATGTGCACAACCCCCACCACGCTGCCCCCTGCGCATGTGCACATCCCACGCTGCCCCTGCGCATGCGCACAGGCCACACTGAAGCCTGGGACGGCAAAAAATGGCCAAACGGGCAAACCGGAAGTTCGGAAAAACGGACTTCCGGTTTGCCCGTTGGGCTGTTTTTCGCACTCAGGAGGCTTCCCTGAAGCCTCCGGAGGGCGAAAACGGCCTTCCCCAAGGCCGAAAATCAGCTGGCCAGCGCGCGCATGCGAGCTGGAACTGACATAGGGCAACGCCTTGCGTGCCCTCTGATATGGCTCCGCGTGCCACCTGTGGCACGCGTGCCATAGGTTCGCCATCACTGCCCTAGGGCAATTACCCACTGCAGTGGGAAGACCTGCCCAAAGACAGAGGGTGCGAAGACATCAGCAAGTATTGCAGTCCCAATTGGCCAAAGAAAGCCCAGGATCGTATTGGTTGGAAACATGCGGAAGAGGCCTTCATCCTGCAGTGGATACACAATGGCTAAAATGATGATGATGATGATGATGATGATGATGGTGAGGAGGAGGAGGAGGAGGAGGAGGAGGAGGAGGAGGAGGAGGAGGAGGAGGAGGAGGAGGAGGAGGAGGAGGAGGAGGAGGATTCTAACAAGAGAACGTGGATGTGCTGCTGGAATGTGAGTAGCACTATTACATGCACTCTATGCCTGATCCAAAGCGGATCTGACAGTCTCACATACTTAAAGGACCTCTGAAGGCAGTTTGTGGCCAGAAGTCAAAGCATCTAGTTCACTCTACAACTGCCAGAAAGAGTCTTTGACTTCCTTCAGGAGGAAGTTGCATTTGCTCTGTTTTCTATCGGAAGAAAATCCTGAACCCCAAAAATAGCAACAGAACCACAAAAATAGCAATAGCAATAGCACTTATATACCGCTTCACAGTGCTTTTCAGTTCTCTCTAAGTCAGCGGTTCTCAACCTGTGGGTCGCGACCCCTTTGGGGGTCGAACGACCTTTTCACAGGGGTCGCCGCACGCATTAGCCCGCCATTTTGGTGCCACCGTCACTGCAGGGGTGAAAAGGTCCCGGTTCGGCCGTGCTGCAGGTCGCCGGACAGCTAGTAGCCCGGACGCCGCCATTTGGGTTCTTCTACCCTCTGCGCATGCGCAGAATGCTTTGCGCATGCGCAGAGGGTAAAAGAACCCACATGGCGGCGTCCAGGTGAAGTCTCCCGCTTCCGATGCT
>QLTV01001367.1:33255-43922 GCA_003457575.1 Thermophis baileyi | reverse complement strand
TAGAATAGAATAGAATAGAATAGAATAGAATAGAATAGAATAGAATAGAATAGAATAGAATAGAATAGAATAGAATTTCTTTATTGGCCAAGTGTGATTGGACACACAAGAAATTTGTCTCCCCTGCATTCTATTTATTCTTTAATACTCTCTTCATTCCCACCCCACTCCAGGGGAAGGATACTGCAAAATCCCCATTCCCACCCCACTCCAGGGAAAGGATATTGCAAAATCTTCATTCCCTCCCCACTCCTGGCCCAGGCGGAACGGAGGGAGGCGTGTTGCGTTAGGTGGAGGTGTGAGCGAGCGAGCCGTTTGAGAAGTTGGCGGGTGGGTGTGTGCACCACGCAGGACTTCTCCCCGGGGGAGGCTGAGCGAGGGGACAGCTGCTTTCGGCTGCTTTGGGGGGGGGGGGAAAACCGGAGCCTCAGGCGACTGGCTGAAAAGCTCCTCTCCGCCGGAGGAGCGGCTGAGAGACAGAGGCAGGGAAGAGAGCCAGGGGCTATTCCCCACGTGGCGTTGATGCTGAGCCACTGAACCGTCGAGCCGATCGGGGGGCTATAAAGTGAACCGGGAGCCCAGAAGGGCTGAGTTTCAGCCAGAAAGCGAGCGCTGCCTTCCTGGAGGAGACTTTGCATCCTGTTTCCAATCACTGCGCAGCAGTGCGCGGAGCTTTCTTTTCATGTGCACGGCCGCGCAGCTGCACAGCTTAGAGGGAACATTGGTCGTAAGTCGAAGACTATCTCTAAAATATGAGTCTTTTAAAACTTAATTAAATTAATTAGCATCAAATTAAATGGGGCAACGGGCCCTGCTGCCTGCAAAGTGCGGGGAGCCCTGTTGTACATTGTACACCTAATAGAAATGGAAAACTATTCCTTAAATCTCTTAACAATACGGGTAGTCCTTGACTTACAACAGTTCATTTAGTGACCGTTCAAAGTTACGTCACTGAAAAAAGTGACTGATGAACCATTTTTCACACTTATGACCATTGCAGCATTCTTACGGTCACGTGACCCAAGATTTGGCCGTTTGGCAACTGACTCATATTTATGACGGTTGCAGTGTCCCCAGATCATGTGATCCCCTTTTGTGACCTTCTGACAAGCAAAGTCAGTGGGGACGCCAGATTCACTGAACAAAAGGGTTATTAACTTAACAACTGCAATGATTCACTCAACAACCGTGGCAAGAAAAGTCGTAAAATGGGGCAAAACCCACTTAACAAATGTCTCACTTAGCGACATAAATTTTGGGCTCAAAATTTTGGTCGTAAGTTGAGGACTTACCTGTACAATCTCCTTGTGCTATAATATATCCAGTTTTCCTTCTATCAGTTAAATATGGATCACAGGTCTTTGTGGCAGGAAGTTTGCATCCCAAGCCACATAATATAGATCTCCCCCATCAGGACCCACCCACCCACCTCCCCTTGACAGCTGGAATGATTTCTGGGTTAAGGTGAACAGCTTTTAGTCCCCCACATGTTCTGCTCAATACCTTGGGTGCTTGCCAGTCCATCAGAGAAAAGGCTTTGTGTTCCAAAACTCCGTTCATCGTAGAGTAAAATCACCTCTTCAGCAACTGCATCATCTGCATTCTGGATCAGCTCCTTTGAGAAGAAGCAAAAAAGCAGAGAACAGGTTCAGGTAGCCGGTAAATATTAAGCTGTGCCTTTACGAATACACCATCCTTTAAAACTCATCTGAGATGAAATGCTACTTATCCCTGCCTGACTCTCTTCCAAAAGATTTGGGACTTCCTGGGACTTCCTTTCCAAGGTTTTTAGTCTTCATCTCTCCATCTCCTTCAGTTTTAATCTACAAGAGTTCCTCGCTGTGATAAACACAAAAGACTAAATGTGCAGTTGAAATGTAAGTGTATTTATTCGTGTACAGATAGTCCTTGTTTAGTGAACATAACTGGGACCGGCAGCTTTGCCGTTAAGTGAAGTGATCGCTAGGTGGGAAATCATGTGACTATACTATACTTTCCCTTTTCTCACTTCCCTGGTCCTTGGAATGCTCACCTGGTGCTGGGATGAGTAGCAACAAGGGAATTAATATTTGTATTTAGATTCATTGGATAGAAAGGGATTACAAGAGAGTAAGCAAGCACATAATAGTGAATATGCACTCAAAGCAATATGATGGTACTCAGGGCTACACAAAGAGCTCCATGTACTCTTCATGTGTCTGCTTACTCTCTTGTAATCCCTTCCTCTCCAATCCCCAAGGAGGAGAAAGAAAACCAGATAAGGCACAGCACAATGCATACTGACTATAATGGTGATCATGTAAATGAAACTGCTGCAAGATTGTAAAAGTGGTCACTGGTTGTAAAGTTATTTTTCAGCACTTCTAAGGAATGAGGCGGTCGGTAGGCGGGGTCTACCTGTACATTATTATATGACTAAATGAAATAGGTATACAAAAATATACCTAACCCAAATGGCTTCCATCCCCAAAACATCAGACTTCCCTAACCTGTTGACCTACATGTGGGTAGGAACTGCAGCTGTCAATATGTCCCTTAGCATGGATAACATAACAGTTCTAAAATCCAAAAATTCCCACTGTAAACTGAATGTATAATTATGCCTCTCTTTATGTGTACTTTAATTCTATTCTAGTCATTCCTTCAATACTTTCCAATTTTATAAGGTAAATTGAAATAATACATAGATTAACAGAGATAATTATATTTACTTAGCAGTAAGTCCCAAATTACCCACAGAACCTTACCATAGCTTGAATTACCCAGAGAAGCTTACCATAGCCTGAATTTTTCAGCAATATTGTTAAATAAATTATACATATAAAGAAAAATTTTCCTTACTTTTCTTTCATGTGGAAAACAAAATTGCTCTTTAGATATTGCTGACAAATAAATTGTGGAATATTCTAAAATTAGGAATCAAAATGCAATATTGCACTTATCATTATATGTGTATAGGTGCATTTAACCATCCAATTAACCAAAACAAACCAAAAATAGTTCACAGATACATTGAATTACATTTATGAGATGAGCAGCTATACAAATGTGATGGAATGAATGAATCGATGAATGAACGGACAAACAAAGCAGCTGTAGTCTACTTCTGTGTCAATATTTCCAAAGACAAAAAATCCAGTGCTTAACTCTCACAAACCCACCTTTAATATCTGCCCTCCATCTGGGTATTTGCGAAGGATACCCTGTAAATACTTGAGGATAGGTGGCGGTTTCTGCCGAAAGCCCTTCCTGAAAGAGACACAAACTTCAGATACAGCGTTTGGAAGGTCCATGGCGTATGGACCTTCTAATAGCCAACTTCTAGCAATGCCTATTCAAATGCATTGTGTAGCTACTCCATCTATCTAAAGCCAGCATAGGAGTTCGTGGCCCTGCAGAAACTACTACGGTAGGAACAATAATTCTAAACCTCTTTTATTGCTGTTGATTCTATCTGGAAATGCTGGGACCTGCAGTTTAATAGCATCTTGAGGATGCCAGGTTTTCAATCATTTTTTTCTGAAGGGTTGGGGAGGAAGGAGGAAGGGGAGGGGTCCTGTCTTTAAAGAAGGCGGAAGTATGAGAAGACAGAAACAACACAGGTAGTTCTTAACTTACAGCCATTCATTTAGCAATCATCCAAAGTTACAACGGCACTGTAAGAAATTACTTATGACCCATCCTTGCACTCACAAACATTGCAGGATCCCCAGTGTCATATGATAAAAATTCAGGTGCTTGCAACAAACATGTTTTTACAAAGGTTGCAGCTTCCCAGTGTCACGGGATTGCTACTTGCAGCTTTCCCAGCCAGTTTCCAACAAACAAAGGCAATGGGGGAAGGCAGATTTGCTTAATGAAGGCATGATCACTTAACAACTGCAGTGCTTTGCTTAACAACTGTGGCAAAAAAAAGTCATAAAATTGGGTATGACTCATTCAACAATTGCTTTGTGCAGTAATAAAAATTCTGGTCTCAATTGTAGTCGTTAAGTTGGAAACTGCCTGTACAAATACAACGCCCCATAAATTATACGAGCACGCGAAGATAATTCATGATTAAAACCAGACAAGGAATAACCATAGATTTAAATTTTGAATTATTGGCTCCCTCAATAAACAGTTTGCTTCATTGCATGGCAGGCAGGGTTTACCACGAATATTTAATAGTCAGCTCTGGTTTATATGGTTGCATTCATGCAACACATTAAGCCATTAACAAATCATATTCTTGCTACATTTAGCCCATCACCATTTCTCTCAGGCTATCCTCGCAAGGTGATTCTAAGGTTAGAACAAAGGGTCTGAGAGTGAGATGGGCCATCTCTAAATTTGATAAATTGATAAAATAGAGCTATGATCAGTGGGACAACTCAGTCTGATCCCCCACAAGCCTTGGGCGTGACCTCCAGCAGCCCTCCAGAAATATTGCCAAATTATGATATTTAATTGGATGGAAGAAGGTAATATTAGCTACTATACCTGGACATGCTCTGAAAAAAAAAGTACTTTGAATACTATCGGAGCAGTTAAACCTCTGTTCTCTTCTTTAAAACAGCAAGAACAAAAAAGTTGTTTCACTTTAAAGATCAACTTGAGTTTAATGAATGGGTTCCTTAAAGCAACAGATTCTACTTTTTAGGGTCACAGAATTCGGCTGCTTAAAGGAATAGCAACAAAGGTGCTGCATCTCTATGAGATCCAAAATTATTTTACCACATTTCATTTGTAACCCACCTTTATTATTTTTGCAAATATTTCAAGGTGTCAAACATATACAACACATCTTCCTTCTCCTACTTTCCCCACAACAACCCTGTGAGGTGGGTTGGGCTGAGAGAGAAACTGACCCAAAGTTATCCAGCTGGCTTTCATGGCTAAGGCAGGACTTGAACTCAGTCCCCTGCTTTCTAGCCTGGTGTCTTAACCACTAGATCTGAAGTAGCTTTCTTAAACTCACTAGGAAGAATGGTAATAACTTTGTTCAAGGCCTGATCTAAAATTGCGGTTAGTGAAAAGCAGGCTAGAAACATTAATAAAATATATATCCACGTACATAAACCAGTTATTTAGAATCAAATTTATGTTAATTCTGATTCTACCTACTTTGGGGGTATAGCCATTGCCCCCTCCCTCCAAAAACTCTGGGCATTTTAAGATCCTTACAGAATTTAGAGAAAAAGAAACAGAAAAATATAGAAGAAAGTTTGGGCCGCCCTATAGAATATTGCAGCAATGGGGGGGGGATCTGGGGGAAGTACACAATCTTTCCCAATGTCGCAAAGATACAGTTAAGTCCTTTTCTTATTCCTCTTGTGCATTTCCATCTACACACAGATTTTTGTGTTTGTGTGCCCCTATGCTATGAAGTCAGTTTCTGTCTAGTCGCTGCAGTTCTCTTGGCAAGGTTTTTCAGAAGTGATCTGCCCTTGCCTTTTTCTTGCTAGGTCCAAGAGAGAGAAACTGGTCCAAAGTCACCCAACTGGCTTTGTGCTTAAGGCAAGACTAGAATTCACCGTGTCCCAGTTTCTAGCCTGGTACCTTAACCATTACACCAGAGTGGCTCATCCACACATAATACCTAATTTTTTTCTTGGCTGAGCTAAGAGACCTTGCCCCAAATTTATCTAATGAGCTGAGGGAAGATTAGAACCTGGCTCTCTCTTCTTGCTTCTAGTCCAACTATTTCATTATCCCAGGTTAGTTCTTGTGCTGAGGGTAGGCTGGGACCTGAATCTCCCTCCTAGCCGTCCTAAGGAGGTGCGAGTGCATGTACATCACCCAAAATCTTCTATATGGGAATATAATGTCACATTCATGTTTCCCTTGGAAAGTGACATGCAACTTTCTATGCATACACACACACCTGTACATACATGTAAACATATTCTCTACTGTAGTTCAATATTTCAACCATTACATTACACCCGCTCCCATGTATGTGGGATTTCCATTTTCACAATCCCCAGCCATAACCCTTCTGCCTTCTCTCTCTCTATTCTTACACATACACCCAAACACACACACATGACACATACATATACTTCAGGGGTGAAATGCTACCGGTTCGGCCTGGTTCGCTGGAACCGGTAGTAAAAAATGCTTTTAAAAAGTAGAAAAAAGGTTCTGAAGATCGCGCGGCACAGCTGATTGTCACATCTGATGAACCTTTTTTTAAAACTTTTTAAAAAGCATTTTTTACTACCTATTCACCCGAAATGGTAGTAAAATAAAGCTTTAAAAAGTAAAAAAAAGTCGACTATCAGCTGTTTGACAATCAGCTGAGCGGGAGATGTCCGAACCTTTTTTTTTTTTTGGCTTTTTTAAAGCATTTTTTTAAAACTACCTATTCGCTGGAACTGTGACTCTGAGCTTCCTGCTTGTTACAGGGGCCATCTTGTGTGAAGTCCAGTTGCTTCTGCATTGTGTGTGAGTCAGTTGTGTAGCTTTTGTGTTATTTTTGTGCAAAGGTGATAGTTGGTTTTTGAGCTCTCTGTGACTCTGTGAGCTTCCTGCTTGTTGCAGGGGCCATTTTGTGGGAAGTCAGCTGCTTTTGCATTGTGTGTGAGTCAGTTGTGTGGCTTTTGTGTTGTTTGTGTGTGAAGTGTGAAAGTTGGTTTTTGAGCTCACCCGGTCACATGATCATGACCACCAAGCCACGCCCGCCCAGTCACATGACCACAAAGCCACGCCACAACAAGCCACGCCCACAGAAATGGTAAGGAAAATTTTTAGATTTCACCACTGATATACTTCCTTACTTTTTTCTCTCCTTTTGAGACATCTTCAAACCTGCAGGAACAAAAGAGGAAAATATACAAAATGAAATAGGCATAACATAATCACACCAATTAATTTGAACTGAGTGAAAATTAATTCTAGAACGAATCCAACAGATCTGATCCTTCGCCATCCAGCTAATCTGGAACAAATCAATTTTTAGGAAAGCTGGAAACGATTTGAGAGGAGGAATCCATTTCCACATTGAACGTATCTCCTCTTTCTATCTCAAATCAAAGCTGGTCTTTCAAAACAGTTTTAAGGCCATTAACCCTCTGACATTTATTGATAAAAAACGTAACTTAGATACCAAACCCTTGAATCAACTCATTCGCAATTAGGCACATGATTCAGCAGGCCAGTGTCTGATCCATCGCAGTAGATCCTGTCCATGACAATCCCCTCCTCTCTCAAACTGCATTTTTCAAATCCAGCAAACTGGGATCCCTACGCTCGAACGGAGGCACAAAAATTACTTATATACAGATCCTCTTCGGCTCGCTATAGCAAGGCTATTTATTGTGAGGGTTTTTTTCTAATTGGCTTTTGTTTTAGTGATTATTTTCTAGAAATTAAAAGAATCTATAAAGATCTGTGCCAAGTTTCTGCCCGAATCGATGCTCCAAACTATTCGGGTGGCGCGATTCAGAGATTGAACTAATAAAATTCAGGGGAGATGGAATCAGATCAGCTGGCTCGGATCCTGTCCTGCTTTCTTGAACCGTTCTAGCCCCTTTCCTCTTTACTTCTCCCCCAAAACATGGCACGCTGCTCTCCATCATTACCTGCACGCCACTCCCGGTCTTCAGGCTATTAGGTAATTCAGCGATGCTCCGTCGCTTCTGAACACGATAAGATCCAAGCGGCTCCCGACGCTTCTCCGCCCAATCAGCAGAATGCGGGCAGTCTGCACGCCCTTTAATAACTCTCAGCCTTTCCTGCCGGAGAAATGGAAACCGAAAGTGATTCTGGCGGTGGAGGAGAAAGGAAACAGAAATACCGTAAGAGCGAAGCGGCCGCCAAGAGCTGTCAAATCTGGGGGCGAAGTCTTTGTTTTATTGAGGGGGAAAGTGCGGGGGACTGAAATTCTGCTTGAGCAGAGTACCTACGGCTTCTTTACTCAAGGTATATGTAAAGCATTGCAAGCCCCAAAGTGCGATCCTATTCAGGAGGAAACTTTCTGCTTGGAAAACACCACCCATACAGAAGCGTCCTAAAATAACGAGTGTTCAGGTTTATCTTGACCTGACCCAAAAGCCAGATCTGGCTATCGATGAAACATCTGGATTAGTGGGCATTAGGTTGAGAACGGCCCTGGGAGAAAATACGAATTGCATTCACACAAAAAGGCTAAAGTAAAACTTTTAGAAAAGATGGAAAGAATCTGATTGCAGCGAGATGGGCAGCAAACAAATTTAATAAATAAAAATAAAATTTATTCTGAAAGGCAGTTCGAGTCTCACTGGCTCAAGGTTGGCTCAGCCTTTCATCCTTCCGAGTTTGGTAAAAAAAGAGGACCCAGATGTTGTTGGGGGCAATATGCTGACAATATGTAAACTGCTTAGAGAGGGGCTGTAAAGCACTATGAAGCGGTATAGAAGTCTAAGTGCTATTGCTTGGATGAATAAGGCTGATTGGATTGCAGGAATGGGAAGCTGAAGTTGTTCCAGAGCTACGGGTCCTAGCAGCTCCAGCAGCATGGCCAACGGAGGGGGATTCTGGGAATTGTATCTGGAGGCCCACAACTTCCTCACTTCTAGAAGGGAGCGAGGGTAGGGTTAGACGGAGCTCTTCATGTCTATCCTAAGTGAAAGTAATGTCTTCCCACGCACTTTGGAACTACAGGATAGATAATTCTCGACCTACAACCATCCATTTAGCAATCGTTCAAAGATAAAACAGCACTTTAAAAAGTGACTTAAAACCAGTCCTCGCACTTACAACCATTGCAGCTTTCCCACTGTCACATGATCAAAATTTGGGCACTAAGCAACCAGCATGTATTTATGATGGTTGCAGCATCCTGGGGGTCATGTGATCATCATATGTGACCTTCCCAGCCTGCTTCTGACAAGTGAAATCAAGGGGGAAGCTGCATTCACTTAATGATTGTACGATTCACTTAACAACTGCAGTAATTCATTTAACAACCATGGCGAAAAAGATTGTAAAACTGGGCATGACTCACTTAACCTCCTCACTTAGCAACAGAAATTCTGGTCTCGAATGTGATTGTAAGTTGAGGACCTTATATTGAAATTTGATATTTGAACATTTAGAACAGGGTTTTCTAAACAGGGAGGTCTACCTCTTTTTAAGAGATGCAGAGAGTCCAGGGGAGGTATGAAGAACCTTTCAATTACATAAATCCATCTTTTCCAAAGTTTCATAGTATTGTTTTCATTAGAGTATCTGTAGCTCAGAGTTGAACTGTGAGGTCCTTGGTGCTGTCTGAGCTTGGTTGTTTTATTGCGGATGTTTCATTACCCAACCAGGTAACACCTTTGTCCGCAAAAAAATAATAATAACCAAGCTCAGAGAGCACCAAGAACTCCATTGTTTTTATTGTTGTGTCCATTTTGCTGTGTGGATTTTTAGGGAAGGTGTATAATTAAGATTACAGTAAAGGGAGATGTGATGGCAAAAAGTTTAGAAATCTCCGATCTAAAACTACAGATTGCTGAAAGTTGCTTTAAAACTCCCACAAGCAAATTATCTTTGCTCTTTCTCTAGATGGACATAACTTGGCTTTCCAAGGAAATCCTTCTCTTGGTTTTCTTCAGAATCCTGCCACGTGAAATCAACTCAAATTCCAGGAACAACATGAACTGTACCAGGAATATTGCTATATAGAGATATATGCATATGCCTGAAGAGAAAAGTTTTTGATCAGTGTGTGCTACCTGTTTTAACGCATGCCGGCGAAACATGGACACTAAGCTCACGATCGATACAAAAGCTACGAGTGGCTCAAAGAGCCATGAAAAGATACATGCTCGGCATTACAAGACAAGATAGAAAGACCCGCACGTGGATTAGAGAACAAACGAAAGTATACAATGCCGTCAAGAGAGTAAAAGAATTGCAATGGAAATGGGCTGGTCTCATAGCGAGAAGAACTGATGGCAGCTGGACCAAGGCAGTCATAGAATGGATCCCACTTGATAAAAGAGACGTAAAACAACATGGATCGACATCAACAAATATTGCAGGCCCAATTGGCAAAAGAAAGCTCAGGACTGTATTAGTTAGAATCATGCAGAAGAGGCCTTCATCCTGCAGTGGATAGAGCAGACAATAACTAAAATGATGGTGATGATGATACACACACATACAGGATAGCAGTCAGTAGCCAAGTGTCTGAATTTTGATCACATGACCGTGGGGATGCTGCAGCAGTTTGGTGAAAAATGGTCATTAGTCACTTTTCAGTGCTGTTGTAACTTCAAACAGTCACTAAATGATTGTCAAGGACAATCTGTGTAAACATACATACATACATACATACATATATACTTACATACATACATACATACATACATACATATCTTTAACTGTAATGTTATACTACAGTACAGTCTTCTGCCAAATGTCTTTCAGTCAGAAAAAGGCAATAAACTTGCTCAACTTCTCATGTGACTTCCTCTGCCTGAAATGATTTGCAGAATCTTTAGTTTTGTTTCTTTGCACCACGCTTAAGAAATAGAAACCAAAATCACTGAGCAAAACCTTTTCCACAATCAATCTGGGTTTTTTTTTAACTATAAAACCTCAAAAAGTTTACACCAGTGGTTCTCAAACTTTCTAATGCCGCGACCCCCCGTGACCCCCCCGTGCCGCTGCGACCCCTGCCCCACCTTTTTGCTCCTGGGCAAAAAGTCTTTTTT
>QLTV01001367.1:10097-31156 GCA_003457575.1 Thermophis baileyi | reverse complement strand
ATTGGGGGAAAGGAGGAAACTTTGCAGGGGAGAGCTGAGGCAGTTGTACAGTATTTGGCGGATAAAGTCGCTCAGATTCGGATGGACCGGGACTCTGATTGGGCAATTCCAACCGAGATGATGGGGACAGGTCTTAGTCCTATTGTGTGGGATGAATTTGAGCCTGTGACTCCTGAGGAAGTGGAAAAGGCTGTAAGAGCGATGAGTTCCTCCACTTGTTTGTTGGACCCGTGCCCCTCCTGGCTGGTTTCGGCCAGCAGGGAGATGACACGAGGCTGGCTCCGGGCTTTAGTTAACGCGTCCTTGAGGGTCTTTCCCGCAACCATTAAAGGAACTGGTTGTAAGACTCCTCCTCAAGAAACCTTCCCTGGATCCAGCAGTATTAAAGAACTTTCGTCCAGTCTCCAACCTACCCTTTGTGGGAAAGGTTGTAGAGAAAGTGGTGGCATGTCAGCTCCTGCGGTCATTGGATGAAACGGATTATCTAGACCCTTTTCAGTCTGGCTTCAGGCCTGGCTACAGCACAGAAACTGCCTTGGTCGCGCTGATGGATGATCTCTGGCAAGCCCGAGATGGGGGTCATTCTTCTATCTTGGTGCTACTTGACCTCTCAGCAGCTTTCGATACCATTGACCATGGTATGTTTCTGGGACGACTAAGGAAGTTGGGAGTGGGAGGCACCGTGTTACGGTGGTTCTCCTCCTATCTCTCTGGTTGGTCACAGTCGGTGTTGGCAGGAGGACAGAGGTCGACCCCTAGACCCCTCGTTTGCGGGATGCCTCAGGGCTCGGTCCTCTCTCACCTCTTATTTAACATCTACATGAAACCACTGGGTGAGATCATCCGACGATGCGGGGTGAGGTATCAGCAATATGCTGATGATACCCAGTTGTACATCTCCACCCCGCGTCAGTTCAGTGAAGCAGTGGATGTGATGTGCCAGTGCCTGGAGGCTGTGAGGGTCTGGATGGGTGTCAACAGGCTCAGACTTAACCCAGACAAGACTGAGTGGCTGTGGGTAGTGCCTCCTAAAGACTATGTCGACTGTCCATCCTTGGTTCTGGGGGGGGGGTGGAGACTACAATTGGTCCAGAATGCGGCTGCGCGAGCTGTCGTGGGTGCACCTAGGTACACCCATATTACACCTATACTCCGCGAGCTGCACTGGCTGCCTATTGGTCTCCGGGCACAATTCAAGGTGTTGGTTATTACCTTTAAAGCCCTATATGGCTCAGGGCCAGGTTATCTTCGAGACCGCCTTCTGCCACATAGCTCCCAGCGACCGGTAAGATCCCACAGGGTTGGGCTCCTCCAGGTCCCGTCAGCTAAACAGTGCCGGCTGGCGGGCCCACGGGGGGGGGCCTTCTCTGTGGCGGCTCCGGCCCTCTGGAACCAGTTACCTCCTGAGATCCGGACCATCCCCACCCTGCTGGCCTTCCGGAAAGCGGTGAAGACCTGGCTCTTCCGGCAGGCTTGGGGCCGTTGATCTCGCCTCTGTAATTGGCGAGATCCGGCCATGAAACGGTGTGTATGAGTTTTTTAACTGTTTTTAACTGTTTTTATTATGTTTTCTTTTAATAGTTTTTTATATTGTTGTGAGCTGCCCAGAGTCCCTTGGGAGTTGGACGGCATACAAATTTAATAAATAAATAATAATAATAATAATAACTTGTTATCCTAAAGCTAGCTAGCCTATAGAAGGGTTTGGCTCTCCTTTTTCTCTCCCTGCCTTCCCCCCTCTTCCCTTACTGTTCTTTATCAGAGGTTTCCACCCCCTCCCCCCTCCCGTTCCTTCTCCTAACAAGTGTTCCTAAAGCCATTTGGCTGGAGCCCTTCCCCCAGCCAGGGTTTGTGGTCATTCCTTCCTCTCCTTTTTCTCTCCCTCCCCCCATCCCTGCTCTTTTGCATATCTTGATATCCAGATTCTGATATCCAGATTTTGCACATCTGGATATTTAGAGGGAGCGTCTCCCAACTTCCCCCCTTTGTGTGTCAATAGAGGTAGCCACAGAAATTTTGGGCTGCATTGAGGTCGTAAATTGTCCAGATCTCACAGGTAGCAAATGTGTCAGTATTTCCTGGTGTCAGAGATCTCCTGGTGATCTCCTTTCCACATACCAACCACATCCTGCTTTGCTTTCAAAATTAGCCACGTTTGCTAGCTGTGAGATCTCCTGGTGATCTCCTTTCCAAATACTAAGATGGCGGGCAGTGGGGGGGAACAGCAGCCCAACTGCAGGATCAGGCGTGGGGTGGGGAGAGAGCAGAATAGCAGTTTATTTGAGTATTTTCTTCATCTGAAAAGGGAGACTGTTTTATCTCCTCACCACCCTCAAAGTTCCCATTTCGTCCATATATCTTGATATCAACATATGCAAATTGAGGTTCTTAGGTACGGACATATGACATCGGTGACGGCTGGCCATGATGGTCGTAAGTCAAGGATTGCCGTCAAATTGGAAAACAGTACAGGTAGTCCTCAACTTACGACCGTATCATATAGTGATGGTTCAAAGTTGCAATGCCACTGTTGTCCATTTTTCACATTCATGGCCATTGCAGTATCCCAATGGTCACATGATTTACAGTTGGATGCGTAGCAACTGACTCGCATTTATGATGGTCGCAGTGTCCTGGGGTCACGTGACGTGATCTCCCTTTTGCAACCGTCTGATAAGCAAAGTCAGTGGGGGAACAAGCTTCGCTTAATCATCGTCTGACTGACTTAAACAACGATCCACTTAACAACAGTGGCAAGACGGGTCGTAAAGTGGGAGAAAGCTGACTGAACAGCTGTCTTCCTTAGCAACATAGATTCAGGGAAGCCAGATTCACTTAGCGACTGTGTGAATGACTTAGTGACCATTCAAGTTACAACGGCACTGGAAAAAGGGACTTATGACTGTTTTTCACACTTAATGACCATTGCAGCATCCCCATGGTCAGGTGATCCAAATTTGGATGCTTGGCAACTGACTCTTACTTATGACGGCCTCAGTGTCCCAGAGTCACGTGATCCCCTTTTGCGACCTGACCAACGAAATCCACGGGGAAGCAGGATTCACTTAATGACCATGTGATTTACTTAAGAGCTGCAACTATTCGCTTAACAACAGTGAGTGAAAGCTCACTGAAGAGCTGTCTCGCTTTGCAACGGAGATTCGAGGCTCAATGGTGGACATACAGTAAGTCGAGGGGTACCCTTCCCCTTCCCTTATGAGTGTGTCAATCCAGCAAGCCTTTGCTCTAAAATTCTCAATCTGGTCCACAGTGATTGACATCCACTGTTGGAGGATGGATTGAGTAAAATGCGTTGAAACTCACTTTAATAACGCTCTTGCTTAGCAACCAAAATTTTGGGCTCAATTGTTGTCGTAAATCAAGGACTATCTCTGCCTTCCTCTGCATGGCAGCTTTGTCTAGTAAACCCCCTCTCTTTTCTGGGAATTTCATCCATCCATATCGCATTCACTTTCCCTTCCCTCTTTCTCTCTTCCCTCTGTCTTTCTTTCTTTTTCTCCCCCCTTCTTTCTTTCTTTCTTTCTTTCTTTCTTTCTTTCTTGCTTTCTTTCTTTCTTTTTTTCTTTTTTTCTTTCTTTCTTTCTTTCTTTCTTTCTTTCTTTCTTTCTTTTTTAATGCTGTAATTTTGTAACTCTTTCTTTCTTTCTTTCTTTCTTTCTTTCTCCCTTCCTTTCCCTTCCCTTCCCTTCCCTTCCCTTCCCTTCCCTTCCCTTCCCTTCCTTTTCTTTCTTGTCTCTTCTCTCTCTCTTTCTCTCTCCTCCTTCCCTCTCTCCTTCTAAGGGTTAGGGTTAGGGTTAGGCTGCCAGCATTGGCAGCCAGATTGGCTGGCAGCTAAGTGTCCTGGGGGGCTAAAAGCCAAGGACAAACAGTATGTCGTCCAATGGGCTGCACCGAAGGGTGTTGGACGGAGAAGCTGGGGCCCATTGGCCGGGGCGAACAGCTAGGGGTGTGTCAGCCGAGGAGAAACGTTAGGAGTGAATGGCTGGAGGCGGAACCCTGGTGGCGAAGCAGGCGCAGCCAAGGGTACGAGACGAACAGTCCTAAACCCGACTGTGAGAGTGACTGATGCAGTCACTCAGATGGCTTTCATACCTAAGGCAGAACTAGAACTCACAATCTCCTGGTGATTGACCCAAAGATACCCAGCTAGTTTTCATACCTAAGGAGGGACTAACACTCACAGTCTCCTGCTGTCTAGTCAGGTGCTTTAACCATTAGACCAAACTTCCTTGTAATGTTTTTCTCTGTGTTTTTTTTCTTCCTATCCTAACTAGATGGAATATTACAGCATCAGCAAAATGGCTATATTCTTTAATTTTAACCCTTTGGCTTCCCATGTAGAAACAGGAATTATGTGTTTCACTGAACTGCCCCTCTACACAGCTTTTTTTTTTTTTCCTGGTAAGAGAAAGATGGAGCATGATTAGCCCTGACTCTCTTCCAACCTGGCACCATCCAGATCTGTTTTCCTCCAACTCTTTTCATCCCCAGCTTCCATATATGCCATATGCTGCCCTAGGTGAAGAGGCTGGAATTACAGCATAACACACATTTGGAAGACATCAGACTGGAGAAAACTGCTTTTGTGCCATAATAACTGGAGGGAAACAGACGGCATCCCTTTCATCTTAGTGCACAGCCTAAAAGGAATTATAGCCCTCAGAATCTCCCTGAGTAACAATGTTGACATACCAACTTAAGCAATAACTTTTCCAATCATGATAATTTGAGTAAACCACAATTGGCTGAGTTAAGGCACAATGCTAAGCCTCAGATACACCAAACCTGTTGCTAGTGTATTGTGCGAAGCCAACAAAGAGTGTGGACTGTGGGAAAAATAAGATGCAACTTTCACTCTGATGGTATAGATCCCTGAAACATTATTCTATTACAGGTAGTCCTCACTTAACATCTGTCCTGTTTAATGACAGTTCAAAGTTGTGATGGTGGGAAAAAGTATCTTTACAACCAGTCCTCTTATTTGCAACCATCACAGAGTGCCTGAGATCATGTGATTGCCATTTGCACATTTCACAACTGGCTTCCGACAAGCTGAGTCAATTGAGAAGCCAGCAATGAAATTGCAAGTTGCAGTCACATGACGTCTTGCTCAATAAACTACAGTGACTCACTTAACAACAAAAAGAGAAGTGACATTGTAAGTCCACTGCAATCATGAGATTTCACTTGCATTGCTTAGCAATGGAGTTGCTGGTCACTAAGGGAGAATTATTTATATATTTTACCCTTGTTCGCCCTTTTCAGTTATAATGCTAATGATCTGTAGCCTTTTCTTCCCATCTTGATCAGATACAGATAGTTCATTTAGTGACAACAGTGACCATTCGAAGTTACAACAACACTAAAAAAGTGACTTATGACTGTTTTTCACACTTACAGCCATTGCAGCATTCCCATGGTCACATAATCAGAATTCAGATACTTGGCAACTGATTCATATTTATGATGGTTGCAGTGTTCGGGGCCATGTCACAAGCAAAGTCTATGGGAAAGCTAGGTTCACTTCACAACCGTGTTACTAACTTAACAACTGCAATGGTTAACAACTGTGACAAGAAAGGTCTTTAAATGGATCAAAATTCACTTAACAACTGTCTTGCTTAGCAACAAAAAAATTTGGGCTCAATTGTGGTCATAAGTCGAGTTCTACCTGTACATGCCATGACAATTTTCAGCTTTTCTAACTTTTAGGTGTTTTTTTTTAAGAACTGAACACATTCTTATATTATTGTGTTTATTTTGAAAGTATTAAAGCATGCTACCATACTATAATTCATCCATAATCAGTGCCAAATGTTAAGAGCGTGCGCATTGCCAGGCGAGAAGCGATGGTGACAAAGGGGGCGTGGCACCAAGATGGCGGGCTAGCGCATGCGGCGACCCCTGTGAAAGGGTCGTTCGACCCCCAAAGGGGTCGCGACCCACAGGTTGAGAACCGCTGATGTAGGCACTGTAGGAAAAGAGGCTGGGTGGCACAGGTGGTATTTTCCTTTTGCAAATGAATGCATTCACATCTGAAGCACCAGAAACTGTTAAAAATCAACTTTGTCCTTCACTCTTAAAAGAGAGAAGCCAGTGCAGAGGTGTCTTATAGCAAACAGAGAAATTGTTTTAGAGATATCATGCTAAATCTGCATTCACAAAGGGGATTTAAAAAGTCATGAGCCAGATAGCTGGGGTTGTGTAGTCAAAACAAAATACTTTCTCTTGGGAATCAAGGACGTTCTCACACCTGGCCGGAGGGAGGAGGAGTGATGTCACCAGATCAGCGGATGCTGCATTGATTGGGCCATGTGACTGATTGTTTGGGATGGGGGGGGGACTTTCACTTTTAATTAGGTGAAAACTGAGGGACCAGATATGTGCCAATATGATATTTCCAATAAATACCGGTATCATTTATTGGAAATAAATACCGGAGTTTTGCTTGCAATGGATCTATCTATTACTTGGAACCCTGACAAGGAGGAAGTTATTTTATATCTCACCTTTATTATTTTTTTACAAATAACTCAAGACAGCATGCTTGTTGCCTTGAGTTACATATAAAGCAATAAAGGTGAGATAAAAATCTAAAAATTTAATAAATGATGGAAGCTCCAATTGCATGATTGATGCCACATTGCTTTTGAATATGCAGTGGGCTGCCATTTTTACTTAATCTTTATGTCCCACTCCTGCTCAAAGACCCTGGGAGGCTACAACTCCTTACCTCTGAGACCAGAGTACAGGATATGGGAACAAGGAAATCCTGTAATGGTTCAGCAGAAGCAACCCAGCTCCATTTTGGTGACCTGCGAACTACAGTTCTATTGGCTTCATATGCCTATACGCTGAATAATTAACTGCACAGGTGATCTCACCTAACCTGCCAGGTTAACTAGCCTGAAATACGGCTCCTGCTGAAGATGGTTGGGCCCCTTGTTGGATATGCTTGTCTTTATTTTGAGGTTGTTAGCCAGATTTATCATTTTATTCTCTACCTATTCTATTTTTATTCTGACATGTTTGAGCTGTGAGTCACCCAGAGCTGTCAGGATGGAAATAAATAAATAGCCTCTGGTTGATTGGTATGTGATGGGTAGATAGTCAATGTCAATTGATTCCCTTAAGAACCTCAGCAGGTGGTAGCCCCTAGCCATCCGTGTCTGGACTCAGAAGCTAAACTTGGTTGGATGGAGATGTCCAAAACCTCCAAAGGACCAGTGGGGATGAATTCTTTTCATAAAGTTATGAGAAAACTGCATGTGTTCATGTAATAACAGAGTCAAACTTGACTCAATGGGGCCATTCCTTTAAAGCAAGAGTGTCGAGTTTAAGTCCTGTGAACTTCAATTCTCAAAATTCCCCAGCCAGCACTGACTGTGGAATTCTGGGAACTGAAGTCCACAGGTCTTAAAAGTTGCCAAGGTTGGACACCCCTGCTTTAAACAGTCATTTAACTAGGGGATCACATATTGTACTATGCCATTAAATGATGTGCTTAATCTTGGCATAGAGCAAGGCTGGCTGGGGAACTCTGGGAATTGAAGTCCACACATTCTTAAAGTTGCCAAGGTTGAGAAACACTAGCAACACAGTAGTGGAATGTGTAAACCCAATCAATGGTGGTTCCTTCCAGAAATGGTTAAATCATGGTTTACTGTGATGTTAAGCACTATGTGCTTAGAACTCAAAGCATTGTTAGAGGCCCCACACACCCACTTTCTGGTCTGTTTCTGTTGCTCCCCTCTGGGAGGAGGTTTCGAAGTATTTCTAGCAGGACTTCCAGATTCTGTAACAGCTTCATTCCCTATGCCATCCGTCTGGTAAACTCGCAAGATTCGTTTTTCTCGCCATGTACAGGTATACATCCGAACTAGACTGTGTTGTTACTCTGTCATATAATATATGTGGGTATATGCATAATTTTGTATGTATTTTATCATGTTTATGTAGTGTATATTGGAGGAGGTGACCCTTTGACAGGTGTATGCAATAAAACTTCATTTTAATCTATGCCGATTAGTGTACATTCAAAGTGACAATAAAGTTATTCTAAGTCTCTAAGTTATGTTAACTAGTGTTTAGATCACCCTCTCCAAAGCAGGGCTAGCTAAGGTGGAAAATCGTAACTGGACAGACGAAGGGGTGTAACCCCTCTCTCTCAAAGGCACAAGGTGACAACAGCCCTCGCTGTGGGGACCCATAACTATGAGCTTGTTCACCGTTCCTGGTGTCCCCTTCTCGTGACCAGCCGGTAGCACTAGGACCCAGGAGCCGCTCTTGAATGTAGGATGTAGGAATTGTGCTCTCCGCCGGCTGGGTCCGAATGCCTCCCAGATGCCCAGCTAAGACCAGCCAACCTCTTTTGTTCTGCAGCGGCCGGCCTGAGAGGCTTTCCAGCAGACGCTCATCTCTTTCCCACCCGCTGCTGGCCCATTGAAACCCTCCACTGCCGCAGATCACAATGCAAAACAGGTATTAGCTGCTCCTCGGCTCCTCTGGCTGGGGTGGGTAGCGTCCTTCCTTTCAGCCAGCATAGCCCAAAGCAGGATTGCTGGGTGGGGGACTCTGAAAGCTTTGACTGCTTATCCGCAGGCTGGGGGGCGCAAGGAGGAAGGGAAGAGTGATCTTGGATATTTGTGATGGAAGAGAAATGGTCTCAAGGCTCTGAATCCTCTGCTTTTGGTGACACTGTTGGAAGAATAAGGGATAGAGAGAAAAATTGATTTCTCTTTAAAAAGTAAAATACAATTTTAATGGGACATTTCCCTTTTATGGGATGCCACGGATCAAAACTGCTTGGAAACCTCATGTATGTTTACATCTGTGTGCTTTTTAAACCTGTCTTGTCACTGAGTGGCAGGTGCTTCAGGGCTGGCTTGTGCTATTCTAACTGGTAAAGGAAGGGCACTCAGTACATGCCCAGAGGTGCTCTCTCCTCTGTAGTGGGGGGGGGGGAATACCAAGACAGCACTCGGGATCCTTCTGGAATTTCTTAGGGAAATCTAAAACATTTATTGGTTCGATTGTTATAAGGGCTCAGTTCAGGTTAAGCAATGAAAGTGTGTATTTTGCTACAGCTGTGACAGAAGCCTGATCACAGGCTTCTGTCACAGCTGATTTTAGCTGAAAGTAATGCATGCGTTCCTTGCCTTTTCAGGTGTAGGAAAAATGTAGATTGGCAGATTGTGAACAAAAATGTATGTGATGGTGAAAAATGGAAGAGGCTTGCTTGTCCAAAATTACACTGACTGCAACATTTGCAACCTGTGTTACCTATTTTCGTTCTTTCACTATCTTTGCCTTCCCACATTAGTATTTCTAGCAATGGATGCTGTGGGATTTTAGTGTGTGCTCGTTTAGAAAAGTGCAAAGGAATGGATTTCACAACTTCACAGCATGATTTAAGATTAATCATCTAGAATTAAGACAGAGGGGTTTTTTTAATTCTTAAAGTGACAGAAATGTTCATTTCAAATTGAATGCAGCTCACAATTCTATGCTGTATTTCAGTACTAGCATCTGAAGTTATTAATAGATACTTAAAGACTGTGTAAAAATGCATATCCTGTCTTTCCTTTAAAAGCTCAAGTTGGTACAAAGGGGAGTCTTCTATTTTACTTTCACAATAACCTTGCGAAGTAGGCTGGACTGAAAGATAGTTATTGGCCCAGATTCTCCTAAGCTTCAATCCAACATTTATTATATTACTAAACAAGTACAGTGATGATATTCAAGTCGAGGGCAGGAAGGGTGGCTGTTTGAAATTAGACTCCAAAGCAGAAGGAACTTTAAACTTGACCCTTTGATTTAGCCTCTGATTAGAGCTTTGAGAGGCATCTGCTATGTACAAGGACTAGACCTAAACAAAGCAAAGACCAGATACGCCAGAGAACCTTTGCAAATGACAACCTTTGCTATTTGGGAAGATTTGGTACCCTCCAAACATTTCTGAGAATTAGAGCTTTCAAGAATTAGGACACAAATTTAATGTCTACACCACTATAGCATCTGTAAACTACTATCTTCTACTTGCAAAAGTGTGGTACATTTTGTAGAGTATAATGCATGGACAAGCTTTGCAGTGTCAAGAGAAGAAAGTAAGCCAGGGTTATATACATATATTTTGCAAATTGCCTCTGTTCCTGCCTCTGGATGATGGGGCTTGTATTCCTTGCATTTTACTTTAAGTAGTTCTCTGCTCTACTTCCTTACAGTGCTTAACTCACCTTAGATCCTCACTTTACCCATAAGCACACTTCAAAAGGGGAAAAGAATCAACCATTCTCTTGTACAAACTGATTATGAAAATGATTAATTCAAAATTATGGTACAAATGTTATGCTTCTTCAAATCAGCCCTGGCTCTTGGTGAATACAAGAGAAAGTACTGCACTTTTCTTAGTAAATATTTTTTTCTGGTTTGCCAGTATTTTTTTTCCAAAGTTGGGAAACAGAGATTGGCCCAAAGTCACTCAGCTGGCTTTCCTGTCTGAAGTAGGACTAGTCTCCCAGATTCTAATCTAGTACCTTTAACCACTATTGTTCTCCAGATTAGCTTGTATGAAAAACAAAATCTTTCTTGTGGGTATAATAACAAATCGCAGATGTTCATGCAAATACCTTGTGTTCCCATGTGCTGCAGGTGCTTAGAGTTCAGCTTATAAGGCAAATATTCACACACAGATATTTGCATTTACAAGAAAATATCTGAACACATAATACCAGGCAGTTGTATCCATGTTTGTATGCATTGCCATGCCAACAGTTTTCTAGACATTTTGAAAGAACTCTACATATAAATAATAAAAGATTTCGTTTTTATTTTAACTCATTTTGGAGCAAGCATCATACTCCATAAAAAGGCTGAAGAATTTAAGTGTATTAGTTTACAAGGCATGATCTGGCAGAGTCTTGAACAAGTTTTACATGAAAGTAAATCCCACTGAGCCTTAGTTTAAATTTGGTATTACTGGGCTCTTAGCTGCTTTGGTGTTTTTTTATCACTTTAATTCTGGATGGATTATTTTGAATGTATTCTCATGACATTGTGTTAAAGTGATTGTGTGCATTTCATGGGTGGGCGTACTTCATCATAGCTCTTACTGTTCTCCCATTTCTGCAGCGATGTCCCTGTAGCTGATTGCACTCTTGTTCCTGGTGCCCAATGGAGCCATCTCACAGGTGGCATGTCAGCAGGGGTGATGGGCATCCAGCGGAGCTGCAGGCAGAGGCTCTGGTATTGGTGCCAGGAGAGAGTAGTTGGCCGAGACTGGAAAACCATGGTGGCAACAGGCTTGAGAACCAGGTGATAGAAAGTTGCCCTCCAGCGCCTTGGGACCACTATACGCAGGCCCCACTCAGCAGTGATGTCACGCAGCACCAAGTGGCTACAGAAGACAAGCCGCCTGAGATCTACAGCATTGCTTTGTGGGGCCCCAAGCTGCATTCTGCACTGACTAGACACAGGGGAGGAAGGTCAAATGCACAGGCCTCTACTCCAAACTCTAAGCACCTGGCTCCAGCAGGAGAAGGAGATGCCACCGACGAGGGATCCCTGGTGCTGATTGATGCAGAAGGGGTGCCCCACACTGTGTCACGAGAGGAAGTGGAGCTGGCTGGACAAATGCAGTCTTCGGAGCCCGAGTTGCTGGCTTCCGCTCCACCACCACGACAGCTGTATTTCTGCCCCATTTGCCTGCGGACGTTCCTCTACCAGTCTGACCTGGAGCGCCACAGCATCACCCACTCAGAGAGCAAGCCGTACATATGCCGCGAGTGTGGCAAGGCCTTCAAGCGTTCCTCCCACCTTCAGCGGCACAAGCACATCCACACCGGTGAGCGCCCCTTCAGCTGCCCCGTCTGCCGCAAGGGTTTCCGGGAATCCGGCGAACTGTTGCGTCACCAGCGGGTCCATACTGGGGAGAAGCCCTATCAATGCCAGATCTGTCGACTACGCTTTACCGAACGGAATACCCTCCGCCGGCATGCCAAGCGCAAACATGCCCGTGAGACCTACTATCAGCGCTCTGTGGAGGAAGGAGGGGGCAGTTGGACTACGGCGGGGGACTGGGAATCAGAAATGGTGGTGGGAAGTGGGGACTGGGCCACAGAGGAGCTTGGGAGCGGCTGGAGCAGTGAACCAGTGGAAGACTGGGTTGAAGGTGGGAATCACTGGAGGGAAGCTTCAGAAAGGCAGGTGGGAAGCCTGCCTGGAGCCATGACACAGATATTACAAATGGAGCACATCAAAGATAAAGACAAACCTGAGATTCAACCCCTGTAAACATGCAGAAGTGGGGGAGACCGACCAGCACACTGAAGGATCTGCAAATAAGTTTGTTCTGCAGTTATCTGTTGGATTGAAACATTTTCTCTGTAAGAAAGGACATGAAACTAAAGGAAGTATCTTCTAGAACTGTTCTACAGTGTTAAAGCCCTTCAAATAGCACTGTATGGGCATCACCAAAGACTAGAGAAGGCTACTGGTGGCAGGGAATCAAAGCTGCCCCCCTTCAACAATCGTACCACGATATCCAGAGCTGCTATGAAGATAGGGGAACATTTCATATTTTTAATTCTTTCGTAGGTGGAAATGAAACCGAGAATACTGTTTTCTTAAATTTCCTGTGCTTTCCTAAATAATTGGTACAGAGAGAGTTGTGTTCCTCTCACAATTGTACCAAACAAAATATTGATACATGATGATCCTTTGTAAAATGAATTGCCCTCACCACAATCCTGAGCTGCTATTTGTTTTGTTTTCCTTTAAAATCCGTATCGATGCAACAGGGCATATTCAGTTTGCAAACACTAATGAATTAACATATGCAAAACAGTGCTGTCTTTTCTCCTTTCTTCATATTCCACTTTAATCAAGGTGAGGGATTTAGTCCTCTCTCTCTCTCCACTCTCAATAGCCTGTAGCTATAGCTTTGGCCTAGAACAGCTTTCCTAGTGTCCTCTTAAATTATCCACTTTAATTTCCATACTTCTTCCAGTGATTTTGGCAGCCAAAACCTCTGGAGGGCTCTTGGTTTAGGAAGGTTAAAGTAGAGCTTGAGAGAGCAGGAAAAGATAAATGTCTGGATACACATGTGGCTGTACAACTTTTCTTTTTCCTTTTATGTCTAATAAGGAATGGGGGAATAAACAAAACCTTCATGGACAGGATGAGAGTCAGCATGCATACATCCTTTTGAAAAACTGAGGAATTAAAAGGAAATACAGGATGAAATAATCTGCATCCAGGCATTACTTCTTTGTAAAGACGTCTTTTCTTTGTAGCTGGATCTTTACACAAACTTTGAATTCATTGAAATCAATCAAAATCACTTTTATATAACTGTTTTCATCCAATCCGGAATGATGGTATTCAGGCAAAGAATGAGCAAGGCAGTTATGTTAGCACTTCAATCGAAGCACTAATTTACATTGTCGTGTCTCATCCTAAAGAGATCTGAAAGATTATCCTTTGAGGAAAATGTTGCCGAAGGTATTATAAATCCCTAGCCTAGCCCTTTCACGGAATTGTATTTCCAAGGTTCCTTTGAAGGGAAATAGGAAGTTATTTGTAATGCAAAGCTGTCACAAACTGCGAGATTCTCAATGTTTCTATTGCAAATACCGGTAATATTTACATTTTATGTAATGGAAAACATTGGGGTGTTATTTGCTGAATAATATTTGCACTCAAAATTTTGAGACTCTCACAGCTTGTGGCAGCTTTGCATTACAAATAGCTCCTTATTCCCCTTCAAAAAACCCTGGAAATCTTCTCTATAATGTTAAGTTTTAAAGTCAAGCAGATTAAGAAGAAGCCAGGGGCTTTAAGTTTACATGCACATTCTTTGATATGTAAAAACTGAAAAATAAGGGCTGTCTGGCTATTTCAGATAATTGCTGTCACTGGTCCAATCATGAAGTAACAGTAAAGAAATAAAAATGGTGATGGAAGTGTTTTGACTTTGGTCAAAATATACTTATGGCTTCCTGGACCAAATGTATGTTTGATAATGCCGTTTCCATGAGACTAAGTGCATGCTGCTCATGATAAGAGATCAGCATTGTGTCTCTAAGTGTAGGATCTCAGTCTTTCTGAGGGAGAGTTGGACTCTTCTATTAAAAGCATTAGGCTTTTGATACAAGAAAAAGGTAATTTCTGCAAAATAGAAACAAGAATACACTGAATCACGAAACCTGTACTTAATGTATATGTGTTTGGTAATGCAAATATTGGTCTGCAATATTTTTCTAAAGGATAGGTTCTTCTTCTAAGGCTTGCATTTCATACTCTTAAATCCGCCCATGCACAATACTGAACAGCAAACATTCCTGTATGCAAGGTCAGACAGATATTGTCTGTATTGTTTGATTAGAAATGGCTGTCATTTTCTGCTACTATTCTTTGTGGGCAATCCTACTTACAGACTGAATCTCCGTTTTATCCATAGATGTGTGTTGTTCGTGCCAATGCTTTTTCCTTTTTAACAAGTTTTTATTTGCACCTAAACAGTAATATATGCAGGAAGAACTTGAGTTGAACTTGTGTGATATTTGTTCAACATTACAAGCCATTTCTTTGCAGTGGCTCTGGTGATTTCATTTCCACAGCACGGCAAAGCATTTCAGATTATGGTTTGCTGAAAACAGAGTGACAGCCTAATTCACAACGTGAGCCACAAATGCTTCATAACGCAGAATGGCTGTCAGAAAGATTTAGGTTACGTTCAAATGCTTGTCTGAAATGGACCTAGAGTGATGATAAAGGAGGAGTATAGGAGTTGGGATGGATACATGTAGCATCAAATAAATGTCCTTGAGTCTCTTATTTTGCCAAACAGAAGGCTTTATGAAGTGATTTGACATATGCAATTTATATAGAAAGGACTGTGTGAATTCTTTATTTATTTACATTTCCAAAACTCCATTTGAAGTCATAACTACTTCTTGTACCAAAAGCTGAAAATACAGAACAGGAATCAGGAGAATTCTGTACAAATAAGCTTCTCAAAAACAAGTATGTGTGTGTCATCGCGTAAGAGTACCTCAGATTAGCAAATTCAAATGAGCCATGCAACACGTCTATTCACAAAAAGGTCTCTCATCTTTCCATTTTGTGAGGAGGGCCCAAACCATGTCCTTGTGTATAAAAAGTCAAGATTTTAACAGTACTGATTATGTCAGCAGTTCCTATGTTATCAAGGCCATTTCTATTCTCATTTGGTACGATACGGAAGGGGAAAGTATGTGCAAATTCCCTCTGTGAGAAATTATACCACTTTACATTCTACCACAAGGAATTGTATTTGGCACTGGCACCTTACTCTGTAACCATTAAATAAGGCAAATGAACTTTTCACGTTTTCCAGCAGTGAGCATATAAAAGCTCAATTCCTTTGTTGTTTTTTGTGGCTAGTACCACCAGAGATGAAAATAAGTGAAATTCTGAAGCCTGAATAGCCCACAACACTCAACACCTCATTGAGGGCACACTGTCTACCTTGCAACATTTCCATCCAACATTATTGCTGCTTTTTTCATCCAACCTATTTTCCAAAGCACCAGAAAGCAAGACAAGAAACAATGGATGAGCAAGGAGAGAAGCAACCCAGAAATAAGGAATGCTACACACTTGCGCACACGCACACATGCACACACATGCGTGCACGCGCACACACTCACACACATGCGTGCGCGCGCACACACTCACACACTCATGGCAAACAGCAGTCCAGCTTTGCCTTGAACTACCTCCAGGGCTCTCTTGTTGCCCAGGCCTCCAAGTTATCTTTGTTGCCATGGAGACCACCTTGAGCACAGAGTTGATGTGTTCCAAGCAGAATCTTTGTTAAGAAAGGCCTCAAGGCCTTGGGTGTTGTGAAAGCTGCAGGAGGATTTTAAAAAAATACTATCTCACTCCTGTTTTTTTTTTTTTTCCTCTTAGCTGCAGCAATATGTTCAGACGAAAAGCGAAGAAACAAAATAATGGATGCAGGATTCTGCACTCATCTTAGTGCAACACACTGCAAATGGTTTCATTCACGCCAGCTGTTTCTCACAAAAGTGGCCCAAGACATCTGTTCCGCACCTGGTCCAATCCATACCCGGTCCTTAAGGATAATTCTCTATCTGAGCTCTTTTTGAATTTTGATGTGAGATAGTCAATGTATCCTTTTTTAAAAAAAAAAAAGAGGAAAAAGCATTCTTGCAGGGCTTCCTTTTGATACCAGAAGAGACCTACTTACATAAAAAAGAAACTAAGCTTTAAAGATGATTAAGGGCCTGGAGGCTAAAACATATGAAGAACTGTTGCAGGAATTGGGTATGTCTAATCTAGTGAAAAGAAAGACTAAAGGTGACATGATAGCAGTCTTGCAATATTTGAGAGGCTGTCACAAAGAAGAGGGGGTCAACCTATTTTCCAAAGCACCAGAAAGCAAGACAAGAAACAATGGATGAGCAAGGAGAGAAGCAACCCAGAAATAAGGAAAAATTTCCTGACAATGAGAACAATTAATCAGTGGAATGGCTTGCCTTCAGAAGTTGTAGGTGCTCTATCACTGTTAAGACGAGACTGCCAGAATGGTATAGGGTCTCCAGCTGAGCAGTGGGTTGGACTGGACAAGGTCCCTTCCAACTCTGTTATTCTGATGCTCTTGTTCATAGCACTATGCGGGTGGAGAAACCATTATGATAGCCAAGGGGAAAGTGACCTGCCCTGGCAGAAGCTCCCTACCTTCGTTACCTACTCCTGCACTACATATTGTCTAAAGATTAAAACATCAGGCTAGAACATGGGTGTCAAACTTGCCGCGTCACGTTGCCGTCATGTGACGTTTCGCGATGTTTTTCCCATTCGTGGAGCTGGGGTGGGCGTGGCCTGCGTGTGATGCATCCGGCCCACGGGCCGCCAGTTTGACTTTGACACCCCTGGTCTAGAAAGTAGGGGACAGTGAGTTCAAGTCCCGCCTTAGCGATGGAAATCAACTGAGTGTCCTTGGTTCAGTCATTCTCTCTCAGCCCAACCCACTCAGAGGGTTGTTGTGGAGAAAATAGGAGGAGGAAGGTCTGCTGGATGTATTTGCTACCTTGAATGATTTGTAAAAATAATAAAGTTGGGATATATACATACATACATAGAAATAAACATATAATAGGGCAGTAGTAGATGCAAGCCTGATGCTCCAGTCACCAATTAGTGTAATAGACATGCAGCCACCATATCCTAAAGCAGAGATAGGAATCCTATGGACCCAGTGCCCAAGAAATTCCCAAGTCCCATTTTTGTGGTCCTTGCAGCCTCCACAAACTACAATTGCTGAAATCCACACCAGTTTTCTCCAATTTTGGATTAAGAAATAGATAAAAACAGTAATACAAGGCCTAAAATTAAAAATAAAGCAAAATCCTGTCTCTACAATCAAGTTATTTGAGGTGGCTATGCCCTTTTTATATTCTCACTGCTCCCAAATACATATATGTGATTATTGATCACCACAAAATTGCCCAACTCTTTACCAAAGGAACAGATATAGAGATGTCCTAAATCTAGTGACAGCTGCCTTTAGTCTTCTATAATCCCTTTCTCAGCACTCCCCAAACAAAAGTACAAAGAAATATATAGCAATGAGATACGTTTTAGAAAGCTCTAATTGTCATTTTTACAATACTTTTATTTGTATTTATAATCGCATTATTTGCATATGCTACCTTGAGTGTCTAATTTGAGGGTTTAACAATTACTGTAAATACCCAAATATTGACATAATAAAATTCCTCACAGATTTTCTGTCTGTGGAAAAGATACAGTGCCAGTTAATGCATATTTCAATTTGACATGCCAGATTTCTTAATATCATGCCTACAGATTTTTATGCATTTTAGAACAGCTAGAAAATTAAAAAAACTGGTGTGAGAAAAAGTATATTATTTATTATATCAAAAATCCAGCAGATTTTGAAAGAATACCTGTTTTGGAAATGATGGAAAATATTTGTAATATTGGTGGTAGATGTGGCGGTGGTTTGTTCTTCGAGCTTGCTGATTGGCTTCCGAATGTTTTGTCACCAGGCTAGGCAACATCTTCAACAGGACTGCGGTTGAAGCTTCTTATTTCAGTTTCCTTCTGCTTTTATCTATCCTAAGTGGTGACATGGTCAGTTGGTAGCGTAGTGTGAAGGTCACCAGGTGAGGAAATGGCCGGTACTGTCGTTGGTTGGTCGTCCGATTGATCCAGCTCCTTATACAGGCTCGTAGGCTGGTTCCAGATTGATATGTTTGTTGATTGACCTGTTCATTGAATACCAGACTTTGATGAATTCGCATGCATGGCTTGTGGTGGCATGGCCAATGATTTTTGTTCTGTCCCAGTTGAACTGGTGTTCCTCGATGCCAGCATGGGTCAAGAGCAGAGATTTGTGGTCATGCCGGTTGATTGCTAGTCAGTGCTCGTGGATTCTTGTTTTTAGTTGTCGTCCTATTTGCCGACATAGAATTGGCCGCAGTTGTTGCATTTGAGCTTGTAGACTATGTTGCTGTTCTCTTCCTTCAGTATTTTGTCTTGGTTCTGGACAGCTCTTGTTGGAGTGTTGATGTTGGTTTGTGAGCCACCATTATTCCCAGTGACTGTAGAATTCTGACCGCCATTTCTGACATTCCTTTGATTTATGGCAAAGTTTGTTTCCATGTTGTGACTGGTTATGTGGTATGTCATGATTTGGGTGATGTGCATTGGATTGTTGTTGACTATCTGGATGTTGATTATTGGTGTCATTCAGCAGATCTTCAGCTTTATTGATATAATCGGTTTTGTCCATTATCACAGTTTGTCTGCCTTTGTCTGCCAATAGGATGACAATGTTTTCATCTTGTCACAGTTTCTTTAACGCCTTCCTCTCCTTCTGGTTGAATGTTTCGTTGTGTTTGCTTCGTTGGATGTTGGAGATTATTCTCTGCCTGATGTCTTGTGTCTCGTGACTGAGATTGTTTGTTTTCAGTATGGATTCAAGTTGGCTAGGAAATTGACTGGGTCCGCATCCTTGTGGTTGAAATTGAGGTTGTGTGTGAGGACAGCGTTGCTGGATAGATTTTTGATCTACAAGTTGGAGTTGTCATCTTGTGGCTTTGGAGTGAACAATGTGAGTTTCTTTTGTAGAGCATCGTGTTTCCGAAGTTTGTCATTTTTCTCCTGACTGTGTGTTCCAAAATGTCTGTTAGGTTTTATCCGATGGTGTTGATGCACTCAGCTTTCTGTTGATATACCTGTTTTTCAGGGGCATGAAAAAAAGATGAAGTTACATGTTTACAATCTATGAAATAAATTTCAAATATGCCTATAACATTCATTAATATATGCAGAGAAACCATATGTGTATGTATCTGCTGCAAAAAGAAAAAATTAAAGAAATGCTAAAATACAGAACTTCCATATACTTGTTTCATAAATTGTAAATATAGTATTTTATTTCCTCTAATAGAGATTCCTCTAATAGAGTTATATTTCCTCTAATAGATTCCTTCAAAATACATTGGACCTTTTGGTATAATAAAGAATACATACATTTCTCACACCATTTCCCCCTTATTTTCCACTTGTTTGATTGATGAGTTTCCTCTTGTTGCTTTACAGCCAACTAGAATTTCACTGGGCTAATAGAAATAGAAATAACAGAATTGGAAGGGACCTTGGAGGTCTTCTAGTCCAACCCCCTGCTTAGGCAGGAAACCCTACACCACTTCAGACAAATGGTTATCCAACATCTTCTTAAAAACGTCCAGTGTTGGAGCACCCACAACTTCTGGAGACAAGTTGTTCCACTGATTAATTGTTCTAACTGTCAGGAAATTTCTCCTTAGTTCCAAGTTGCTTCTCTCCTTGATTAGTTTCCACCCATTGCTTCTTGTTCTACTCTCAGGAGCTTTGGAGAATAGTTTGACTCCCTCTTCTTTGTGGCAGCCCCTGACATATTGGAACACTGCTATCATGTCTCCCCTAGTCCTTTTTTTTCCATTGAACTAGACATACCCAGTTCCTGTAACCGTTCTTCATACGTTTTAGCCTCCAGTCCCCTAATCATCTTTGTTGCTCTTCTCTGCACTCTTTCTAGAGTCTCCACATCTTTTTTACATCGTGGCGACCAAAACTGCATAATGAAACTGCATCTTCATCAGTAACTGCTAGAAGGTAGATTTTATCTACAACTGTATTCAGTGTTGTATTTCTTGGCCTTTATTTGAGTTCTGTCTGAAAAAAAATGTTTTTCCCTGCATTAACTTTTTTTAAAGGTGCCATGTCAATTTCCATGTGCTCAAACCATGTGACAATGATGTCGGAATTTTTAAGCACAACAGTTTCTATTCTACTTTATCATAGGCATTGGCAGTAAATGAGGCATAGTGATTTCTCACCCTGAGACTAACGAACAGGATAGGTATACTTATATGCAACATAAGTAGATATAGTTCATACCTTTTTTAAATGAAAATTATCAGTACTTTTGATCAGTGACGTCATCAAAGTAAACAAACCCACGTGATGATTACGTCACCAGGTCATGACCCTAAGCGGAAGTGATGTGCGCAGCCCCCACCCTCCGGATATGACCTGGTGACGTAATCATCACGTGGGTTTGTTTACTTTGATGACATCACTGATCAAAAGTACTGATAATTTTCATTAAAAAAAGGTATGAACTATATCTACTAATGCTCTTGGGAATGCCATACATTCATTTGATTTTGGAGTTCTAGTTTGCTGATTTTGTTATTTGTACATTGCCGAAAGTTGTAATGATTGCAGTAAAATGAATGAATGAATGAATGAGCAGCATGAGCCGAGGTGGCGCAGTGGTTAGAGTGCAGCACTGCAGGCTACTTCAGCTGACTGCTAGCTGCAGTTCGGCTGTTCAAATCTCACCGGCTCAAAGTTGACTCAGCCTTCCATCCTTCTGAGGTGGGTAAAATGAGGACCCAGATTGTTGGGGGCAATATGCTAACTCTGTAAACCGCTTAGAGAGGGCTGTAAAGCACTAT
>QLTV01001366.1:320333-365933 GCA_003457575.1 Thermophis baileyi | reverse complement strand
TTAGAACTTCGCCGTATTCGATCCAACCTAAGCATAGTACATCAAATTATCCGCTACAATGTCCTATCTGTCTATGAATACTTCTGCTTCTACCACAACAATACACGAGCACACAATAGATACAAACTTAATGTAAACCGCTCCAAACTCGACTGCAGAAAATACGACTTCAGCAACAGAGTGATCAATGCCTGGAATTCACTACCTGACTCTGTGGTTTCTTCCCCAAACCCAAAAAACTTTAACCTTAGACTGTCTACTGTTGACCTCACCCCATTCCTAAGAGGTCTGTAAGGGGCGTGCATAAGCGCACCAGCGTGCCTACCGTCCCTGTCCTACTGTCCTATTGTCTTCATCTATCTGTATTCACTTTGATTATGTTTATGTTTATACCTATACCTGCTATCTTGTACATGTTTGACAAATAAATAAATAAATAAAATAAAATAAACAATTCTCCTTCCTTCCTCCTTTTCTACCCACAACAACAACAAGACTATGAGGTAGATTGGGCTGAGAGAGCATGAATGGCCCAGAGTCACCCAGCCGGGATTCTTGCCAAGGCAGAACTAGAACTCACTGTCTCCTGTTTTCTAGGCCAGCACCTAACCCACTACATCAAACTGGCTCTTGGTATAAACTCTCAGCACAGTCATCCAGGGTGTGAAGTTCATCTCAACAGCCTATCTAAACCAAGCAGGAACCTATGGACAGTAGCAATATAGCCATGATGGTGAACCTATTGCATGTGTGCCAGAGGTGGCATGCAGAGCCCTCTCTGTGGGCACGTGCGCAGTCGGCAGCTGCTCTTCCAGCTGGTCTTCATGGGTGCTGGAGTGCCAGAAAACGGCCTGAAAATGGCCAAAAACCAGGGCGGTTTTGGGCCATTTTCCGGGCCGTTTTTCAGCTGTTTTTCTGGCCATTTTCAGGCTGTTTTTGGGCTGTTTTCCAGGCCAAAAACAGCCTGAAAAACAGCCTGAAAATGTCCTGAAAACAGCCTGAAAACGGCCCCAAAAAACAGCCTGAAAATGGCCCGAAAAACGGCCTGGAAATGGCCCAGAAAAGGCCCAGAAAATAGCCTGAAGATGGCCTGAAAAATGGCCCAAAAATGGACTGAAAATGGCCCCCAAAATGGCCAAAAAACAGACATGTGTGCACCGGCCAGCTGGTCTTTGGGTTTCCGGTGCTCCGGCATGCGCACATGCACACACATGCACACACGTTCCAGTTTGGGCACTCGGTCCCGAAAAGGTTCGCTATCACTGCAATATAGGAAGATGCTGGTGGCAGTTAATTGCTTTATTGACAATGGCAGAAACACAATTTCATGCTGGGTAGGAGAGCACAGTGGGAAACACACTTGCATTTTTTACCAAGAAAACCACATGGTAGACAAGATAAAGTGATGATCTAGTGTAAGATGATGGGCCTCTCAAGTCAGATGGCACTCAAAATGCTACTTAGCAACAGCTGTGCATCTTTCTGAATATTTATAGTACTTATGACATGTCTAGCTTGAAGCCTTTGGGATGATCTAATTTCTGATGTTGCCATGCAGGAAAAGGAAATCCAAAGCTTCAAAGACAGAATAAAAGTGGGAACATGACATATAAGAAGCATGAATATGGAAAAGCTCAACACAGGAAAGATGAAATGAATCAACTACATATTGACATCTTAGGCATCTGAAAATTGTGATGGAATTGAACACTTTTAGTCAGAAGATCACATTGAAAAACAGAGAAGGAATGTCACCTCTTTTATATGAAGGGTATAGTAAGAACAATAATGGAAAACAATGCAATAAATGACCATGTAATATTAATTAGACTTACTGGTAATGAACACTTATGACTATAATCCAGGTTTATAGTCCAACCACTGATACAGAAGAAAAGGAAGTTGATGAGTTATATGGTTAAATTCAGTTTAAAGTTCACAGAATATCAAATATGCAGTATGCTCCTTGTAGTTGGAGATTGGAATGTCAACTTCAGCAATATTAAGGAGAAAAAAAAATACTGCTATGATATCACCCCTAGTCCTTTTCTTCATTTGACTAGACATACTCAGTTCTTGCAACTGTTCATCATATGCTTTAGCCTCCAGTCCATTTTGTTGCTCTTCTCTGCACTCTTTCTAGAGTATCCACTCTTTTTTGTATCTTGGTGACAAAAACTGGACTCATTGTTCCAAGTGTGGTCTTACCAATGTAACCTAGGTACTGCATTGGCTTTTTTTCAAAGCTGCAGCTCCCTGTTGCCTCTACTTAAGTGATTGTCCACTAGGACACCTAGATGTCTCTCCTAGTTGCTGCTGTGGAGACAGGGGCCAACTATTTTATACCTGTGCATTTGGTTTTTTTCTTGCCTAAGTGTAAAACCTTACTTTTCTCACCACTACATTGCATTTTGTCGAATTGTAAATTAAGTCCAGAAAGCCACAGCACAAGCCAAAGCTGTGGGTAACTGGTACAGGTTGTTGAAATCAAATGCAACTATAGTTACATTTTGCCATCCTGGAGCACCCCAACATTGCAGAGAGAGTGGGTTGGGGTCAATTTCAGAATTCAAGAGTTGTTTAGGCAGAGAATTTCCATCTTCTAAGAATTCCACCTTATACCTATTGTCCCTAATCAAGTAATTTCTACTGAACTTGGCATCCTCCGCTGTTCTATAAGCCTGTAATAACAATTCCATTGCCTCATCCAATTTGGAAGAAAATTAATGATAGAGTTATGCATCATCTGCATATTGCTGACATCTCACTCCAGTTGAAGCCAATGTATTGGCTGCTCATTGCAAAAATTACAAATCTCTTCAATGCTGTTCACCTTGAATACAAATGGAAGAGTTGTCAAATGAAGCCATTCCAGTAGATGATTCATAAAACATAAGAATTGGGTAGTACATTTTTTTTTCAACTACACATAATTCAGAAGCAAAAAACAGATCAAGATCTGACCTCACGTTGTGTCAGTTTATTGCTCTACTGAGAGAGCCCCATAGTTGTTATAATAGCTGTAAGGTTCTGAGCCTATCCATTTCCAGTTCCCATGGATATTTCAAGGGACCAAAACTTCAAGGTTTTCCAACATCACACTGCGGAATCACTTGAATCAAGGATGAGTATTTGTTTCTTTGATTACAAATAGGTTTCAAAGATAACCATTTGAAAATGTTTGTATAAAGAGAAGATTTATACCGGTACTTTCTTCAATAAAAACAAACATTAGACAGCAAATGTTTGTTTTCCATACTCTTAGGAAAACCATGCACTAACATATCTCAATCTGTTTCAAATGAATGCTAAAAATTATGTTAGAGTCATTGAAAGATGCAGTTTATTTAGAAGGGCCTTAACTGTTCCATGCAACTCTATAAGATTAATTGCAATCTATGAAAATTTAACTCTTGACATGCAATGCAATTATTAAAACTTACTATCCTTGGTGATAATCAAAATTCTACAAGGAAAAAGTTGAGGAAGACTAAGAAAAACAAAAGATAAAAGTTACAAGAAACAAAACAGTGCAAGCCAGGCAGATTTCAGAGTGATTTCCAAAGTACCTTCAGCTAAAGGCTGAAATGTTGCAAGAACATTCATTATTATTTTCAGGTTCTCTGACTCTATGGCTTGCAGCAATAAATCCATACCTGGTTGGATTTAGTTTATTGCTAGGTCTTTAGATATGGATTATTTGAACAACATTGTTTTATTTGTGGAATCCTCGGTGCTCTTTGAGTTTACTTGCTTGTAGGCATTGCATTACCCAAGTTGGTAACATCATCAGAACTAGTGAGAGTAGGGTTTGCTTCTTGATTACATACAGTATAGTAGCTTGCCCTGAGAGTGCTGGTAGAGTGGGGTTCATCTTCCTGGTAGTTCCTTGGTTAGTCTATTGTTTTCTGCTTGATTGTCCCATTGGCAGTTCCTTGTTCAGAGTATTGTTTTCTGTTTCTTTGTCTGGTAATCTCTGCTTATCTGAGGATGTGTCCTGTTCATTTTGTTTCCTTCATAGCTTTCTTATTGACTCTTTTGAATGGTGTGTAACTTGTGGTTCATTTCTATGTGTCTATTGATGGCTGATTTAGCTGAATGCCAAGCTTTCAGGAATTTGCTAGTATATTTGGATTTAGCTTAAATAGGTTTAATTTATTATTAAAGAGTTTAATATTCCAGCATAGTATGAAACTAAAATTATACCGGAGAAAAAGCAAAATCTCTTTAAGGATCTACTGTCGAACCATATATCAATGTAAATCTTATGCAACTAATAATAGCAACTAATAATATTGAACTTTCCCTGTGCTTTTTATTAAGGGACAATTTTATTTAACCTTTATGAAAAATAATATTAAAGAACTTCAGTGTTAAACTTACAAATTCATGAGTAAAAAAAATGATAGCTAGGTATATAAATCTAATAAATTAAGAGTCACATTGTAGAAAGTGCTTTGGCCACCACTGAATACTTACTTTTCAGTTACATTACTAGAGCAAGGAGGAAAAAAATAGACCACAGTTTCATTATTAGATAATTTATATTCCATGGCAACAGAGCCAGCTATGAATGCCAGTCAGAAGTTGTCCTAATTATTTTTTAAACTAGACTTATTCATTGCAACTGACATTCTGAGGAAATGTCATTTTAGGGAGTATAGGAGAAAATGCATCCAATTACTTTCTAATATCTCCTAATCCCCCCTCCCAAACTTTTAGATTCTTTTCCATCCATCCGGAGATCATTTTCCTTTCATGCCAGACTACTTGATATAATGGGAAATAGGCAAGCTGACCAATGGTAATTTTCAATCAGGTAATCAAATAAGGTTGATACAACTCTTTCCAATTTGTCTAGATTAGCATTGGCCTGCCAATTTAAGTAATCCTTACATAATTCAGAGTCTAAGTATTATTTTCTAAATGCATAGGATTATATACTATAAGTAACTCCAATTTTAAGGCCTTATTGGTTCTTTTAAATTAAACTTTCAAATGTTGTCATTCACATTTCATTTTTGTCCCTTCTTTTGCAACCTTTCTTTAATGATTCTATTCCACCATTGCTTCAATATGAATGTAACTCTTGTCCCACAGCGATTGTCCTGTGGTGAATTAGCTGTGGCAGGTTGTTCCATGGCAAGTTGGCCATGGTGAGTTGGCCGTGGCAAGTTGGCTACCGCAAGTTGTCCTAGACCCCGGTCAGGAAGTCTTTCTTCTTGTACTTCCTGAATCTTCATGAACAATGCAGAGCTTTATGCTGGAGAAGCTTAATGGAGGAGCCGAGGTGGCGCAGTGGTTAGAGTGCAGTACTGCAGGCTACTTCAGCTGACTGCTAGCTGCAGTTCGGCGGTTCAAATCTCACCGGCTCAAGGTTGACTCAGCCTTCCATCCTTCCGAGGTGGGTAAAATGAGGACCCAGATTGTTGGGGGCAATATGCTGACTCTGTGAACCGCTTAGAGAGGGCTGTAAAGCACTATGAAGCGGTATATAAGTCTAAGTGCTATTGCTATTGCTATTGCTAATTTCTGTGAGGCACTGTTTGATTCCTTGAATACTGTGAAAAACTTTGAATGCTACCAGATTTTACTTACAGCTTCTTTTATGCCACTAGTTAACTTGCTGGAAATGAAACACCTCTATTCCTTTCCAGAAGGAAATGCAGGACAGATTCCATCTCCTTACCTTCCTGATATGCATATTAATTAAATCTCAGGGTGAAAAGGAAAGCTGATTAGATCACAAGATTGTTTGGAGATTCCATTGAATCATTAATCATAGTTCAAGAAAAATAACAGATGATATGACTTGGAAGCTGCAGCAAATTCTACGTACAGTTCTTTTGAAACGGATTTTACAGATTCCATTGCTTAAGCTAAATAGAAATAACAATCTGGAACAATATGGCATATGGAATCTGTGACAACATGTGGCAGTGCATCTTATTTTTAACATAAAAGCTCCCGATCAGGATATTTTCCAGATGTTTCTTCTAGTTTTATTCCTTTTTTTATTTTTATTTTCTGGTTGATGCTCAGCATTCCTTAAGCATGATCAGAATTTTTGGGAGTGTGAGAGAGTTGTTTTTTTATTGTCACTATTGTCCGGCAAACCTCAAATTTGCCCATGCATGCTTATTCATCTTTTCATTTATCAGTATTCCTGACAGAGTCACTGGTAGTAGTTTCTCTATTAAATTTAGAAAATCTTATAATTTTTATTATAAGCCACGAATGCAATCACTGTACTAGATCCAGTTGACTTCTCATAAATAAGTCTTAAAGATCACTAAATTTACAATGTGTCCCATCATATTTACCAAAAAAAGGGAATTTCAAGACTTTTAATCTTTTATTTAGTCTGGGGACACATGTAAATTTGTAAGTTGAAAGACATCCTATGAAATGCATTTATAGTGAGTTTAAATAGGTCCACTGAAATCAAGAGAGGATCTCAATACATGATATAAACTCAAGCATAATTAAACTGTGGTGTAATTATGAACTATTAACCAACCAGTTGTGCCTTTTACTTTGACTTCTTAATTGAGATAGATAATATACTGATTCTCAACTTTTCCTTTATTTTCAACATACCAAGGAGGGTATTGTTTTGTTTTGCTTCTCTTAGCATCCATAAGTAGCTTCAGTTAATTCTTACCAAGGTAGACCACAATCTACTTCTTGGTAAGCTAGAAAAATGTGGGATAGACAGCATCACCACCAGATGGATTTGTAACTGGCTGACAAACCATATTCAATGAATAGTCCTTAATGGTGCTACATCTACATGGAGGGAAGTAGTGGGGTACCACAAGGTTCCATCTTAGGCCCAGTACTCTTCAATATCTTTATAAATGGCATAGATGAGGGAATAGAAGAGGAACTCATCAAAATTGCAGATGACACTAAGCAGGCAGGAATAGCCAACACCCCAGAAGACAAGCTCAGGATCCAAAAAGATCTTGACAGACTTGAACAAAGGGCCCTATCCAACAACATGAAATTTAATGTGGAGAAAAGAAAGGTCTTACACCTGAGCAGGAAAACGCAAAGGTACAAGTACAAATTAGGCCAAACCTGGCTCAAAAATAGTAAGAGGGACCTTGGAGTCCTAGTGGACGATCACTTAAATACGAACCAGCTGTCTGCGGCAGCAGCCAAAAAAGCTACTACAATCCTTGGTTGTATAAACAGAGGCATAGAATCAAAATCACGTGGATTAGTACCGCTTTATAAAGTGTTAGTATGGCCACATCTGGAATACTGTATTCAGTTTTAGTCACCACATTACAAAAAAGATGTTGAGACTTTGGAAAAAGTGCAAAGAAGAGCAACCAAGATGATTAAAGGCCTGGAGACTAAAACATATGACGAATGGATGCAGGATTTGGGTTTGGCTATTCTAGAGAAAAGAAGGATTAGGGGGGACATGATAGCAGTATTCCAGTATTTGAGAGGCTGCCACAAAGAGGAGGGGATCAATTTATTTTCCAAACCACCAGAGGGCAGGACAAGAAACAATGGATGGAAACTAATCAAGGAGAGAAGCAACCTGGAATTAAAGAGAAACTTCCTAACAGTGAGGACAATTAACCAGTGGAACAGAAGTTGCCTTCAGAAGTTGTGGGTTCTTCATCATTGGGTTTTTTAAAGAAGAGACTGGACAGTCACTTGTCTGAAATGGTATAGGGTCTCCTGCTTGAGCAGAGGGCTGGACTAGAAGACTTCCAAGGTCCCTTCCATCTGTATTCTGATTGATTGGTCTTACCATTTGTTTTCCTGACACCAGTACTACAAATTCAAGACACCTGTTGTTCATATTTATTTAGAGTAATCTTCCTCCAATAATGCTTCAGAATTGTTCTGGAACATTGTGGAAGATGAAAGATAATGGGAAAGTGGCTAATGAGTTACTTTCTGGGAAACAAAAACTTAAGAGAGAATAATAATCAGTGTTACTGCTAATACTGCTAAAGAGCCGCAGTGGCGCAGTGGTTAGAGTGCAGTATTGCAGGCTACTTCTGCTGATCACCGGCTGCCAGCAGTTTGGCAGATCGAATCTCACCAGGCTCAAGGTTGACTCAGCCTTCCATCCTTCCGAGGTCGGTAAAATGAGGACCCAGATTGTTGGGGGCAATATGCTGACACTGTAAACCGCTTAGAGAGGGCTGTAAAGCACTATGAAGCGGTATATAAATCTAAGTGCTATTGCTATTGCTATATTAATCCTACAACTTTCAAAGAAAGTTTTGGAGAGTATCTGTTCCCCCTGGAGACCTTAGAAAAATAGATTCCCAGTTTGTCTGACTATAAATAGAACTGAATATTTTGAGAGACCAAGAGAAGGTGCCCAGAGGTCAATAGTTTTTTGGAATTGTTGCATAGTAGGCTAATTGGCCTTGACTTCAAGTTTACAAAAGCTTTCAGACTAGCAGAAGCTCGGAATGATTGACTGCAGAAGTAGATTTCACATTTTCCCCTCTTTGTTACTATTGATTGGATTCAATAGCCTAAATTGCCCTTTCCAATTTCAGTGGTAGCGATAGTCCCACCGAGATCTCCGTTTATCTCAGTCGTAGATCTTTACAAATCATGAAAACTGGATGGGGTTGTGAGGAAGTGTTGCTTTCTTTTTCACCCTGTAATAAACCTACAAATTTGATTCTCTCCTAAGCTCTCCCCTCCCCCACTTTTATTTTCCTCTTTTTGCCTGGCTATCATGATTGTGCATTCTGAAAACAATTCTGCATTTTTTGTGATATTTTCCCCCCACATTTTACATCATACCTTGTCTCTTCTCAAACAAATTTGTCAGCAATAATTCAACTCTGTTGCACACTCTGCATGTGGATTGTCCTGGCTTATCCCTATCTTTTGTTTCCTATGATCCTTGTACTTACCATCCAGTGTTACTCAGGTACAGAGTTTAGGTTTTATGCTGCTTGAAGCAGGAGATGTTGATGAACCCTGAACAAAGAATTTCCTTTTTAAAAAGTTGGTTAACCTATCTTCTGCATTATTGCATTTGCTCAGTCAAAGTCCTTGGCAGTGTCATCATCCATCAGCAGTGCTATATCCATTTTTTACCTCTTCCAATTTGCAAATGATGTTCACTGGATATTCACTAATTTTAATAGATATATCTTGTCATTTATTGTTATAGCTGAACAGATATTTTGGGGCATTAGTGTCACTCCTTTGTTTAGTCACATGCTCTAAATCACATAATCATCTTATTTAAAGTGGTATATTCCAGTCCACTAAGTTCACTTATTCTTAAACCATTTAATTTAGGGAGTGTCATTTCCACTTTGACAATTTCAAATCTCCCTTGACTAAGGCTTGTCACATCCCATGTCACAATTGTAAAGGGGAACATTCTCTTTCAGTTCTGGCACTATCAGTGACCAGGCTTCATTGTGACTTGGCTCTGACCATATCATTATTCACATAACTACTCATGAAAGTTCAAAGTTCTATTTCAAGTTCTAGATAAGTGCAGGAGATCTCATAATCTCACACCCAAAGTTGTCTAAATGTTTGAGACATTCAGTTTTGACAATAAAAAATGGGGGTTGGCATTGCCTTTTTTCCGGGCTTTTCCTAACTGCAGAACCCCAAATGCCTCATCCCTATTACACAATACTTTTTGGTCCAGTATTGATCTTACTTGCAAAGGTGTCTCAACTACCAATAGCTCATATTCCCACCACCATTGCTTTCAGGTTCACTCAAGTTTCTTAGACTTCCCACCATGTCAAGGTGATAATCCTCATAGAGCAGTGAAATGGTAAGCTTGCATTACAATGAATGGATGGATGGATGGATGGATGGATGGATGGATATTCAATGAATGAATGAATGAATAAATGAATGAATGAATGAATGAATGAATGAATGATCAATCAATGGATGAATGAATGGATATAGATAGATAGATAGATAGATAGATAGATAGATAGATAGATAGATAGATAGATAGATAGATAGATGATAGATAGCCCTTAGCAATAGCACTTCGATTTACATGTATATACCGCTTCACAGTACTTTTACAGCCCTCTCTAAGCGGTTTACAGAGTCAGCATATTGTCCCCAACAATCTGGATCCTCATTTTACCCACCTCGGAAGGATGGAAGGCTGAGTCAACCTTGAGCCTGGTGAGATTCGATATGCCAAATTGCAGGCAGCCGGCAGTCAGCAGAAGTAGCCTGCAGTACTGCATTCTAACCACTGCACCACCGTGACTCTAGATAGATAGATATCAATATTTTTTCCACAGCTACTTAGATATTGATGATCATCATCAACAAAAGCACTTGTAAACATATCACTTTAAGTTATTTGGGATAGTTTTTTTTACAAACTCATTTGCAGTATGTTGATGCTATTAATGTATTCACATTAACAAAAGCTATCCAAAACAACTGTTTGATTCTCTCTGTGTGTATGTGTAAAAATAGCAATAAAAATAGTCTTCAAACATGTAATATATTATTTCAATATTTACACTGTCCTAAATACAGTCAATAATAGTTGCTGTTTCAGCTTTAGATTTTTCTTTTAAATCACCATAAATCAGTGATCCAAGATGTTTTATTTTCTATTGATATCATGCCTTGAATTTGGTACATCATTTCTCTCGCACAAAGGCAAAAATTGGCTTATTTTTGTCCAATTTTTTTTTCTGGCAATCTTGTGGTCTTCAAAATTTTGATTGTGGTAATCAAGACATATGCTATGCCAGTATAATTATTTCTATGTGAGAAACCAAGAGAACAATTTCATGTAGGTATCTATACAGAAAAAACATATCATAAATATAATATGAAACAGATGAATGTAATATATGTAATTTATGTAATTTAATTTATTTCATCGGTTTTGACGTTATCTCCAACTCTTGGTTGGTCAGAAGCGCATTTTTGTTTAAGATAATTCTGATAGCTTTGGAAATAAGTTATTGTGATTATTAATATTTTCCCAAAAACATTTTACTTGAGTAAAAACTGGAAGCTCACTCCTAAAGAAGTTTAACATCATAAGATAAATGCTTAACTTTTTTTAAAAAAAAAATAGGTGGTCTATTTCTGGTTCTACTTCAGGTTTATTACAGAAGTCTTATCACCTGCAATTTATTCTATTATCATTTTATTTTCAAATGAAGAGACAGTAATGAGATACGTATAATTTGGTCTATATTATAGCTGTTTAGTGTAGAAAATAAACAAACCTATGTTGCAAATGCAGGATAAGAAGAAAAGGAAGATTGCCATGTCTTTGTAGAAAAACAATCTTGTTTCTTGTTTCTTCACAATTTCTTGTTTCTTCACCATTTCTCCAGTCCTGGTAAAATCAGTACTTACCTAAGCCTGCTTAGAAAATCTCTGCAAATGCTGCATTTACTTGTGAAAGAAGCAACAGTTACGTGGTGCCCCAAACTAAAAAATAAAAGAAAATCTAGAGATTTCTAGAGAATCAAATGTAAGACATTTCAGGGGAAGTGAAGGCGATGTTGATAAATATTGGATGGATGGTTTGCTTATCATTTTTGAGACTCTTTAGGGGATACTCTTCTCAAAGCAATGCCTTTTATACTGCAGCTGCTAAAATCCCTAGTCAGTATGGCATTCTGGAAATTGTAACATTTCACATTTGGAGGTGATCCTGTAGGGAATAGTAGCTTTGAAAGCATGTAAACTTAACAGTTTTTATGATAGAGCTGCTGTGTTTTGAACATGTGTACTGCAAGCTGATATTCAGAGGTAATGTTCTAGGTACACTTCACTGTGGAAAGTACACTTTACTGTGTTTCTGACTAAACTCCCTTTTTATGACCCTGTAATCCCTTAATTCAGGGTAGAGTTGGGGTTACTGGGTGGAGCTGAGCATTTGCTAGCCGGATGCCCTTCCTGATGTCTATGCAGAGTTTGCAGCAGATTTTTTTTTCTTTGCAACCTAGGAGAGAAACATCTGCCACTACCTAGGATTGAACTCTCAACCATCCAAGTGAGAGGCAAGTGTCTTCACCACTAAGCCAGTATGCCACTCTCAACTGTGTTTCTGACTAAAATTTTGTTAAATCACCTATAAAAATGTTCCTGGAATGAATGAATGAATGAATGACTTCAATATTTTTTTTATTTATTTGTTTATATCCCGCCTTTATTATTTTTACAAATAATTCAATGCAGTGAACATATACAACACAACTTCCTCCTCTTACTTTCCCTACAACAACAACCCTGTGAGTCTATGGAGATTCTCAGTCATCCATGTCATAGTTGTCCAAAGGTGCTTTTTCAGGAAGCAACTGGACTTTCTTGTTTTTCTTTCAAGACGTTTTTTTATGATGCAGACAACACAGACTCATCCCTGACAGCTTGCGCCTATCTTCAACAGTGAAGAGACACAGGCCAGAAAACATCCTGCAGCCAAGAAGGCTCCACACCCATTTGCACTACTCAGGTGACCCTGAGGACACAGATACACCTCCAATGGCCTCAATTAATCTCTAAAAGAATGCAAATGACCAGCTGTTTGCAAGGAATATAAATCCTTCCATTCCCCATCATCCAGTCAGAGCTTCTTGGATGAGAAGCTTCTTGGAAGAAGCTTCTTGGATGAGAAGCAAAACATCTTCAAAGAAAAAAACAAGAAAGTCCAGTTGCCTCCTGAAAAAGCACCTTTGGAACAACCCTGTGAGGTGGGTTGGGTTGACAGAGAGCGACTGGCCCAAGGTTACTGAGCTGGCTTTCATGGCCAAGGAAGGACTTGAACTTACGTTTTCCCACTTTCTAGCCTGGTGCCTTAACCACTAGACCAAGCTGGCTTCCCTAAATATTTGCAATTAATTTTTTTGCATGCTCAAAAAAATAAAAAATAACTTCTGGAATCCATTTAAAAGAACTGTCATGTTGTAACATAGGAGCTTTCCTTCTTAAAAATGCTAAATGAACTCAAATCACCTGCTGAAATTATATCTGCCAAGAATCATTGTATGATTTTGTTTATACCTTTATGAATCCCAAGGCAGAGATAAGAGTGATGGCAGAGATGATGTAATTCCCAAATCTTTACCCATTTTAAGAGTACTTTGACCTATAATAAACACCCACTTACTATGCAGTAAAGCTGCAGAGGAAGGTATGCTTTACTGTGTTAAATCACTTCTAAAAATGTGTATAATAATAATAATAATAATAGAATAGAATTCTTTATTGGCCAAGTGTGATTGGACACACAAGGAATTTGTCTTTGGTGCATATGCTCTCAGTGTACATAAAGAAAAAATAAAACATATTTGTCAAGAATCATAAGATACAACACTTAGTGATAGTCATAGGATACTAATAAGCAATCAAATCATACTAGGAAACAATAAAAACAATATAAGTTGTAAAGATACAAGCAACATGGAAATGGTCACCTAACATCAAAAACGTCATCAAAAAAGCACAACAAATAATGTTCTTTCTGCGCCAACTCAGGAAGCTCAAACTGCCCAAGGAGCTGCTGATACAGTTCTACAGAGGAATTATTGAGTCTTTCATCTGCACCTCTATAATTGGCTGGTTTGGTTCTGCAACCCAACAATACAGACACAGGCTTCAGAGGATAATCAGAGCTGCAGAAAAGACAATTGCTACCAACCTGCCTTCCATTGAGGACCTGTATACTGCACTATGCCCCTGGAATGGCTGCAAACCTCAGCAAGTTGGCTGCAGTGAGTTGTTCCACAGTGAGTTGACTATGGTTAGTCAGCCAAGACAAGTTAGCCATGGTGAGTTATCCTAAACCCTGGTATTGTTGCTGCGGGGTGTGGGGTGTGTGTGGGGTGTGTGGGTGTAGGGTTTTTTTAAAAAAAAAAACAATTTTATTATATGAAGGAATTTTAAAAGAAATTTTAAATGTTGTAAACTGCCCAGAGTCACCTATGGGTGAGTTGTTATAAATTTGTTAAATAAACAAACAAACTTCAAATCTAGATTGTAGGTGCTTTGTTGGGTCTGTCGCAACTTCAAACAGTCGCTGAGCAACCAGTTGTAAGTCGAGGATTATCAGTATTCTCTGTGAGTGCAATTGTGTGGGGAAAAAAACACCTTTATAAGATGGGAGAAAAGCAACCTTCCAAAACGTTCCCAGTGTAAAGGGAATTTGGAGACTAGGCAATGAATTTTAGAATTCAAATTGAAAATCTGCAAATATTTCTTTCTTTCTTTCTTTATTGGAATTTGTCAAACAAAAACGAGAACAAGAATAAGAGAATAAAAATACAATGACAGGGATGATAGGCACGTTAGTGCACTTATGCACGGCCCCTCTACTGACCACTAAAGTATGAAGTAAGGTCCACGGAAGTCAATTTGTGACTGAAACTGTGAAAATTTGTAGCTGAGACAACTGACTCAGGTAGGGCATCCCAGACTTTGACAATTCTATTACAGAAATCATATTTTTTACAGTCAAGTTTAGAACGATTTACATTGAATATGAGAAAACAACTTTTGGCCAAGGGAGCCTAAACATTTGCCTTTCCTCACTCACTTCCATCCTTTAATCCCTCACTCCATAGATCTTATTTCCTGAAGCAGAGAAACACTTTGAATGATATTTGAGTGAAGTGGAATAATCTCTTCAGTTACCTTTCCAGCACCTGCTTCCCTGTGAATTCACTTGTAGTGTCTAATTAGACATCTGTTAAAAGTCCATAACAGGAAATCTACTAGAGATATGCCATATATTTTTTGTCAGAATGATTAATGATTCACACTGTGAAAGTGTCCATGGATGAAGTCTATTATTTCAAGCCCACAACATCAGATTAAGTTTTCATTTTACAGTGGGTCCCTTCCAGCACAAGCTTCATGATTAGAAGAAAGAAATCCCATTTAAATGAGCACTCTTATCACAAATGTCTCCTAGTCTAGAAGAAAAAAAATGACTTTGGTACATCCTTCTGGTTTTGAACAAGAAAGCATCTCTCATATAAATTGACTTTTAAAAAGGACAAATTTCAATCAGGCTGGAGTTGTTTCCCATTTATGGAAACCTTGAAAAATACAAGGAAGAAGTTGGAGAAAGTGCTCCTATTCTCTTTGTTTGGAGTCATGATGGTAAAGTGGTTAAAATTCCGATTTGCTGGCTGACTCTGACTACTGCCAGGAGTTCAATCCTGATGGGCTCAAGGTTGACTCAGCCTTCCATCCTTCCGAGGTCAGTAAAATGAGGACCCAGATTGTTGGGGGCAATATGCCGACTCTGTAAACCGCTTATAGAGGGCTGTAAAGCACTGTGAAGCAGTATATAAGTCTAAGTGCTACTGTTATTACTAATGGAGTTCTCAGGTTTTTTAAGATGACAACTTTAAGTTCTTTGTGTTAGGAATATCAAACATATTGGAACAGAGGATTTTTTTTTCCTGAATATTTTGGTTATGCAGTCAGTTCCCATTTTCAGAAGGGAATGAGATGTGCCCATGATGACATATTTGGCATGTTGGCCTATGTTTTGTTTATATGACTTTGTCTACACAGCATCCTTTGAATAAATATGAGTTTTCACAGCTGTTATGTCAGGTCTGTAAGAATGAATGTCACAGTCTGCTAAGTAAAGCGGCAAATTGCATATAATGGTTATCTACAATATATAAGAAAACTAAAAAAATGTTTGTGAAACAAGACTGACTAGTGACATGGACTCAGCCACGCAGTGTTCTTCAAAGCCAATCCATTGCTTTCTTCAAGTTTTTTTTTTCTTTTTCTTTTCTCTTCCCTGGGATTATTTTATGGTATCCAATCCAAGCCCTAATTAGCCTAGCTTTCAAGTTCAAATAAATTAACCAGACAATTTTTTTGTTCCTACAACTAATTATACTGAACTGAGAATTACTGTAGCCCACTTCAATTTATGTGAATTGAATGGAGCAAAGGATGTGTTTCACACTTCCCTTGAATGTGTGTATAGATTTTTCATGCATTTGTAATCCTTTTCAGCTTTCTCAACTGAGCACATGAAGATCAGAGAAAATCTTCAACATATCAAGGCAACAGGCTAGTCCCACCTTAGACAAAAAGCCAGTTGGATGAATTTGGGCCAACCACCTTTTATCAGGCCTAGGAAGAAGGCAATGACAAGCCACTTCTGAGGGGGGGAAATCTGCCAAGAAAATTGCAAGGATTTGTCCAGCAGTTAATACTGACAAAGGCACATGCACACATATACATATGTTCTTTTTATATATTTCATGAATAAAACTGTACCCATTTCAGTTTTCTAGTCAAAGGACAGGAACTGCTGAAATGACAAAAACAATGACTTGTAACATTACTTGGAGCAGAGGTGGGTTCCTCCCGGTTCGGACCGGATCGCCCAAACCGGTAGCAACCCGCTGGTGACATCACTGAACTGGATCAGTCTGTGGCGGTCCGTGGGCGCCACCATCTTTTTTTTATTTTATTTTTTTATTTTTTATGTTTTTAAAGTTTTTTTCCTGTGCTGCTGCTTGAAAATGGGCCCTCCCTCCCACCCCCGGGTTTATACCGACCTTTATTCCTTCTTCCGAAGCCCAGCTGATCAGCTCCTCAGCTGCGTTTCGGGTTGATTTTCTACTACTGAGCATGCGCCGAAGCAAAATTGCACGAGGGGATGTGCAAAACGTGCACTTCCGTCGCGATGTGAACCAGTGGGGAAGGTAAGTAGAACTCACCCTCACTTGGAGGTTTTTGAGTCTGTGGATATTGAAGAGGTGGAGAGCATTTTCTGTAATTACAGTTCTTGTAGATTGGATTCCTGCCCCACCTGGTTAAAGCAATTTCAGAAGCAAATGAAAGATGGAGTCAGACATGAATCAAAGTGTCCTTGAGAGAAGATCTGAATGGAATTGATCCACACATTCTTAAGAAGCTAATTCTGGATCCAATGGTAGATGGCTATTATCATCCCATCTCCAATCTTCATTTTTTGGGAAAAATTATTGAGAAAGATGAGGAGCTACAATTACAGAGAGTTCCCTTTGAATTCAGACCCAGACACGAGACAAAAGCTTCATTGGTCTCTATCATTGATGACATATTGGAACTTGGAAGAAGTATTCTCGTCCTATTAGAATTCTTGGAAACTTTCTGCTTTTGACAACACTTTCCTTATGAGCTTATGAGCCACTTGCTGATGCTGAAGGTTACAACTCTTCCTGAGTTGTCAGATCCAATCAACCATAACAGAAGGCAGAGATCAGTCTTGTGGCTACATTTTTATGGGGTGCAGCAGGATCAATTTATTTATCTTACTCTATTTAACTTCTTCATGAAGCTTCTGGGGGAAACCACTTGTGAGTTTGGGGTAAGGTATCATCAACATGGTGATAATAGTCAGTTATATATTTCTACCTTAAAGGTAAACTCACACCATTACGCGGCGCTAGGGATTCGAACCGCTGAACTGCCGACCTTTCTGATCGACAAGCTCAGCGTCTTAGCCACTGAGCCACAACGTCCCTTTTATTTCTACCTTACTAAGTAGGAAATTTGGTAGACGTTTTGTCCCGAAGGTTATTAGAAGGTGTATAAGAGTAAGATCCTTAGTCTAAAGCAAACAAGAAGAAATAGCTGCTAAATCAGAAGCTTATTGAATTAGAGCAGCGGTTCTTAACCTGTAGGTCGCGACCCCTTTGGGGGTCAAACGACCATTTCACAGGGGTCGCCGTGTGTGTTAGCCCGCGATCTTGGTGCCACCGTCCCTTTAATTTCTACCTTACTAAGTAGGAAATTTGGTAGACGTTTTGTCCCGAAGGTTATTAGAAGGTGTATAAGAGTAAGATCCTTAGTCTAAAGCAAACAAGAAGAAATAGCTGCTAAATCAGAAGCTTATTGAATTAGAGCAGCGGTTCTTAACCTGTAGGTCGCGACCCCTTTGGGGGTCAAACGACCATTTCACAGGGGTCGCCGTGTGTGTTAGCCCGCGATCTTGGTGCCACCGTCCCTTTAGGGGTGAAAAGGTCCCGGTTCAGCCATGCCTGCGGGTCGCCGGACAGCTGGTAGCCCGGACGCCGCCATTTGGGTTCTTCTACCCTCTGCGCATGCGCAGAATGCTTTGCGCATGTGCAGAGGGTAAAAGCCGAACCGGGAGCACTTCGCCCCTGGTGCTACGCCCCCTTTGTCACCTCATTCCGCGCGTGGAAGCAGGGGGGGTCGCGGCGGCAGCGGCGGGTCATGGGGGGTCGCGGCATTAGAAAGGTTGAGAACCACTGAATTAGAGCTTGTATATCCTCCGAGAGAGTAGACCCCACCCTGTTTTTCTTTTTCTGCACTCACAGCTCTAGTAAGTGGAAGCTGTGGCTAGGAGAACCTTTGCATTGCTCGGCTGATGTGCCAATTGCATCCTTAATTGGAACAGAGTATCTTGAGGTCCATCACTCATGTCCTTGTCATCTTTCATCTAGATGAGCACAGTTTGTGCTACATGGAGTTGCCACTGAAATCACCTGGAAAGTTCAGCTGATAAAAACAGCCTGCGAACTTACTGGAATGTCTCACTATATTTCTGTTATGAGAGCTGTTTTGGCTGTCAGTGTGTTTCTGAGTGCAATTCAAGGTGATAGTAACTATCTAAAGCAGTTAAATGCCCCGGGGCCTGAACAGCTAAAGATCACCTTTCCTGGAGAAACATTGCTTGCTCAGTCCAGTGACAGTCAGAGAGTTCCTGGTGAGGATTCCACCCCCCTACAATGACATACAATGGGAGAGACCTAAATGATGCACATTCTAGAAGAGGCTTCCCTCCTTATGAATAATTTGCCACTTGAAGCAAGAATGGCTCCAACTCTCACAGCTAAAAGTGTCTGTTAGTATGCCATCAAGTCATGGGAACTGCCTAGGCAAATCCCCGCTTTCCCTGTTTTCTTCGCAAAATGGTGGGAGTGGTTTGTCTTTGCTTCCTTCTCTTTTGTAGGGCTGAGAGAAAGGGACTAGCCCAGAGGTGGGTTCCTCCTGGTTCGGACTGGTTCTATAGAACCGGTAGTAACTTGGCAGCCTGGGTCGCTAGAACCGGCAGCGACCCAGGCCTGCCACACCCCCGAAACAGCTCCTTTGGCGGCGCCTATGATGCTGCCATCTTGGTTTTTGCTTCTGCGCATGCGCAGAAGCTTTTTTAAGCACTGCGCATGCACGAAGTGCACTGCGCATGCGTGAAGCGTGCGGGGGGCACGCCACTGAGCGAACCAGCAGCAAAGAAAAGAAGAACCCACCCCTGGACTAGCCCAAGGTCATCCAGCTGGTTTTGTGCTTGAAGTGGGACTAGAACTCATGGTCTCCCAGTTTCTATTCTGGTGCCTAACTGTATTTACTTTTACTTGTGTTGCTTATTTATTATAGTTATATTATTGTTTTCCTGTTAATTATTTCACTATTGAAGAGGTAGACTGTTTTATTTCTGTTGGGACTGAGGCCATAGATAAATTGCATAAATATATATCAATATAAAAGTATGTGTTTTGAACTGTAGGAAAGCTAGCTCATTATTCTAGGGCCTTTAAATATTACAAGAAGATTTCTGAAAATCTCTATCTCTTTTCTGATACGAGGCATCTAAAACTTTTCAAAAATTACTGGTAATTTTATAGCATGCCTTTCAACCAAAATAGTATTTAAGAATACCAGCAAAGCACTAGTTTTAATTCAAATGCCCAGGGTTAGTCTGTGGTAAGATGGGCCGCCAATAGATATTACAAATAAATAATTTTTTACAAATAAATGTTACCAAATATCTATAAGCAATATCAGTGCTGTAAATTGCATCACCCATATATGGAAATGCCATATTGCAAATTAAGTGTTTTGTTTCCAGATTTTCTCCTTACCCAACATCATTCTTTATTTCTTCAAGATTGAAAAAGAAAGCACAGACTTAAGTTTCCAATTGTAATATTTATTCATCCCAAACAGTCCATTAATCAGGTAAATAATATAGCAGTCCTTTTTTTATGAGAAAATGTTGATTGTTGTTGTTGTTGCATAGTCTTTTGTTAGCATTCATTAAATAACTTTGCCAAATAGTTCATTAAGGTCCTGCAACTATTCCTGCTATGCTCTAAATGAAGTTGTCTTCTTATGAATCTGTCTGTCTGTCTGTCTGTCTGTCTGTCTGTCTGTCTGTCTGTCTGTCCGTCCGTCCGTCCGTCCGTCCGTCCATCCATCCATCCATCCATCCATCCATCCATCCATCCATCCATCCATCCATCCATCTATCTATCTATCTATCTATCTATCTATCTATCTATCTATCTATCTATCTATCTATCTATCTATCTATCTATCTATCTATCTATCTATCTATCTCTATCATCTCTCCAGTGGTGGGATTCAGCCAGTTTGCACCAGTTCAGCTGAACTGGTTAACTTTTTGCGCAGTTCGGTGAACCGGCTGATCGCACCACTGGCTGGCCCCGCCCCTTGCCCCTCCCCTCCCCTTCCCAGTCACTCCTCACCTGGCCTGAGAAGGTAAGGGCAATGGCGGGGGAGGGAGACTTGCTCCGGGTGGGGCTGGAAATCTCCACTGTAGAGGGTGGTACAAGAAGTGGTGGAAAGAGTAGCACAGCCCTCGCCAGCCAGAGCAAGGTATGGCGCTGTTGCAGCAATAGCAATAGCAATAGCACTTAGACTTATATACCGCTTCATAGTGCTTTACAGCCCTCTCTAAGCGGTTTACAGAGTTAGCATATTGCTCCCAACAATCTGGGTCCTCATTTTACCCACCTCAGAAGGATGGAAGGCTGAGTCAACCTTGAGCTGGTGAGATTTGAACCGCCGAACTGCAGCTAGCAGTCAGCTGAAGTAGCCTGCAGTGCTGCACTCTAACCACTGCGCCACCTCGGCAAGGTGGGGTGGCGCAAGCGGCCGAAGTGGCAGTGGCGATGGCCGGAGACTTAGTGTGGGAGCGAAGTGCCCCTGTACTTGCCTTTGCAACAGCATTCCGCCTTCATCACGGTACATTTGCACTCAAGAAAGCCCTCACCTCCCGCTGCTTCAGGCTCGGAGCTGTAAGCCACATCCGGGAAGCACTGCGGCGGAGAGAAGCAACTGGGTCTGATTTTCCTGTGCCTCATCTCTTGCTGGGTCTTGTTGCCTGACAGTCAGGGTTTTTAAAAAGATTTTGGCAGCAGGAAATAGTGGGCGGCTAACTCCGGCCTTTGTTGGTGCAGCTGGGCACGCATGCCTCAGTCGCTCGGGGAGACACGTGACCTGCTCTCCGCCCCAAAACACTGGCCTGCTGCGTTCGCTGCCATGGCCACCTCATGACCTGCCTGCTGACCCGACCTCTGCCGCTGCTGCTGCCGTTGCCACCTCATGGCCAAAGTGGCCTGTCCACTGCTCTTGCAGAGCCTTGCATAGCACAGTGAAATTTAGCACGCTTCACAATGGGGGAGACTGGGTCCTCTCCTCCTCCTGGAGCCCATTACGAAACGGAGCCACAATGAGACCCTGCCCCACTCACTCCTGGCAACAGCAGCGGGTCGGGTCAGTGGGCAGATCATGAGGCGGCTGCGGCGGCAAACACAGCAGACCAATGTCTCGGGGAACAGAGCAGGTTGCGCATCTCCCCAAGCAACTGAGGCATGCATGCCCAGCTGCACCAACAAAGGCCAGAAGTAGCCGCCCTCCATTTCCTGATGCAAAAATCTTTTTAAAAACCCTGACTGTTGGACAGCGAGACCCAGCAAGAGATGAGGCACTGGAGAATCAGACCTGGTCACTTCTCTCCACTGCAGTGCTTCCCAGATGTGGCTTACAGCTCTGAGCCTGAAGCGGTGGGAGGCAAATGTAGGCAGAATGCTGTTGCTGTGCAAAGGCAAGTACAGGGGTGCTTCGCTCCCACACTAAGGTTCCAGCCATTGCCACCGCCACTTCGGCCTGCCTGCGCCGCCCCACCTTGCCTTGAGTGATGTCGAGTTGGCCACGCCCACTCAGTCACATGACCCCCCCCAATCACGCCTACCCAGCTGGTTATTAGGGAGAACTGGTTGTTAAATTACTAGAATCGCATCTATCATCTATCTATCATCTATCTATCATCCATCCATCCATCCATCCATCCATCCATCCATCTCCATCCATCCATCCATCCATCCATCTCTCTCTCTCTCTCTCTCTCTCTCTCTCTCTCTCTCTCTCTCTCTCTCTCTCTCTATCTAGTCTGTCTGTCTGTCTATCACAGACAAGACCACAGCAATAGGAAGAAGTATCATTTGAAACAACTCATGCTTGAAGACCTTAAAATTATGTATGTGTCTCTGTGTCTCTGTGTGCATCTGTATATATGTATTTATATGTATATAAAAAGGTTCTGGTCACCCTGAATTTGTGAGAGGTCCCAATATGAAGATGGTGTGTGGTGGAGAGAAGCATACAAACAAAAACCCTGATGGTATTCCTTGGAGAAAAAGAAAATCTAAAATGGTCTGAGTAGTACAGATTGATATCATGGCTCAGTTTATTATAGGTAAAATTCAAGAAAGATATCCTTTCTCTTAATGTAAAAAATATTAATTACTAATCATTATCAAAATTAATCTGTGAATCTTGATTTGCAACAACTTCCACAGTTTTCAAGATGATTCTGAAAAGATAGATGAACTCTCTCCACATTTACTCCAAAACTGTCGAATGAAAAGAGAATTAGACTCCTGAAATTTTAAGAATTGGATAAAAAAGAACATTGCAGACATTGCAGATTGCATGGCATTTCCTGAATTCCATTTTATATTCAACATAAATTTTTCTTCTTTTATAACTACGGTAGTCACTGTAATTCAGACTTACCTATTAGTTTGTCTTCTATTTCACAATATGTTTAAATTATTAAATCATAAATTAAATTAATGTCCAAACACAAATACTGAAATTTCCTCAGTGGGAATGAACTAACAATCTGTTGACTTAAACATTGACAATCTGTTGACATTTTTTAAAACATCCAAACATTCAAAGTTACATTACCTATCAGAGAACCACACATTTAAAACAAATTTTGTAAATGAAATGAAGCTTTGCTTTATTTATAGAGCATGACAAGATGATCTGATCTATTCTGATAAGCAGTTGGCAGAAATCCCACATTCATTATCCTTGGGGAATTAACATTTTTGTAGGAAAGCAACTCTTGTGTAATTATTAATATTTCACAATAACAAAACTAAAAAATAAAATAATAAATATTATTCAAACAAGATGCTGATATTAATGGCAAGAGACCCAACTAATCTGAAAATTAGAAATTGATATTTAATGTATAGCATATTATGTTTGAAGATCTAGTGCATTCTTGAATCCCCAGGGGAAACAAATAATATTTTTTAACAACCTAGAATTTTCTGACAGAACAATTAATCAATGGAATCGCTTGCTTTCAGAAGTTGTGGGTGCTCCATCACTGGAGGTTTTAAAGAAGAGATTGGACAATCATTTGTCTGAAATGGTATAGGGTCTCCTGTTTGAGCAGGGTGTTGGACTAGAAGACCTCCAACTCTCTTATTCTGTTAAATATATTAAAGAACTACACCTACAAAATGTTTGCATGGCCACTACAAAAGATGTGCACAAACACACTACAGCAACCCTGAACATCACAAAAAGGAACAGATCATCTATATAACATCTTCCAGCAAAATGGATACTCACACCTGACCACTCAACCAACACAAACTGTGAAAAAGATAACCCTGCCATACATTAAAAACATCTCAGAAACCACCAGCAGACTATTACAACCACATGGAATCACTGTAGCACACAACCCAACTAAAACCCTCCAAAACACCTTAAGTAAACCAAAAGACCCAGCAGCCCCAGAAGAAAAAACAGGAGGCATTTACAACAGTGTAAGCTACTATGTGGAACAAACAAGAAGAAGACTATCAGAGTACATCCATGAACACCAACTAGCAGTCAGAAGACATGATGAAAACTCCTTAATTTCATAACACATGGACAGATTTAACTAAAGTTTCAACTGGGAAACTGTGACCATCCTAGACCAAGCTATGTCCAAAAATGCTAGAGAATTCCTGGAAGCCTGGCACTCTGACAAATCACCCATCAACAGACTCACAGAAATAGATAAAAGAGACAGTTGAAAAGCTTAAAGGACACGAAAGACTAAAATATTTCATTGCCAGTGCAAAGATAAGCAGTGATTAACACTAAGGTTTAATACTAGAGTCCAGTGATGGCTAACCTTTTCGGTGCTGAGTGCTGAAAGCGCGCATGCGCGCGCCGAAAGCACACACACACACATGCATACCCATGTGTCCCACCCGGTGCATGCACGTATGACCCCCGCATGCACCCCACGCATGTGCATGTGACCTCCGTGCATGTGCCCTGCCCCCCGTGCCTGCACGTGTGACCCCTATGTGTGTGCCTCCCACATGCTTGCGCGACCCCCACATGCACCATTCGCCTGTGCATGTGTGCATGTCTCCCGCATGCGCCCACCCCCGCACATGCGTGGCAGAGACCCGAAAACAAGCTGGCCGGCGGGAGGCGCGTGCGCATGCTGAGCTGGGTTGATGACTCGCGTGCCCGCAGAGAGAGCTCTACGTGCCACCTGTGACACGCATGCCATAGGTTCGCCATCACGGTACTAGACCATTAATACTAGACTAACAATGAAGAAGTAAACAATACCCCAATCAAGGAACTACCAACACAAACAAACAAACAAACAAACAAACAGTAAACAACAGTCCATTCAAGGAACCACCAAAAACACTTCCACCAACACTGACAAGGTAACCAATAGTATATAAAAAGAAAGCAAGCCCCACTCATTATCTAGCACTGATGATGTTACCTAGTTGGGTAATAAAACGTCTGCAAGAAAACAACCAAACTCAGAGAGCACCAAAGAATCCACACTACAAAAAAGCCTGGAGGTACAGTTGCTGTTGTTGTTTTCCCAAGTTGGAATATGTGTGATATTGACATGCTGTGTTGGGAGTCAGAAATATGGTAGGGCCCAGAACAAAACAAATGAAGAAACAACAAAAATGATTTGTTTCCCTAAATGTAAATTAGTTCATATTTATGTCCTCTGTATTTATTGCATTGCTATTTACAACTTGGTAGGAACATTTGAAGGAGAATTTTGAAGATGCCTTTCAAGAGGTCTCTGGGGGAAAGAGGAGAAGAAAAATAAGTCTTCTGGGTTTTCTTTTGCACTTGTAACCATTGGATACAAGTCCATTTCTGAATAGCTGGATTTATTTTGTCCTTTAGAACTGGAGATGCAATTTCTATTTTTTTTAATCTAACTGTATAAGAATAGCTGATCTGATTACAGCCAAAGAATATGATGTTCCTGGCTGAAAGACTATCTCCGAGGTAGGAACATTCTTTGTCAATTTATTTAAAAAGGAAAGTAGGGGAGCTCTCTTTGGATATTAGGGAGAGTTGAACAACATATTAACTTAAAACTGTATTTCCCTGAAATCACATAAAAGTAAGCAGAAATGACTCTGGGTCCCATTGACCTATGGACAGATCCCACCTGTCTACAGGTGAGGATCAATAAAGTGTGGGAAGAAATATCTATCTGCTTCAGTTCCAAGCCAGGAGAAAGGCACTGGAGACAAAATGGAGTCTGGAGGCTGATTGGGAAGATGGTTTAATGATGAAGCAGAACCACCAAGCACATGGTTCTGGTGCAGCTGACCACATGGAGTTGAGAGTGGGTGGCTTTTATACCTTCTCTTGGGCTTTGCACTTGAACTTCCTGTTTCTGTGCAATAACATGTATTCTATTGGCTGTTGTAGGGGTCATAGCTGGCTCTGTAGGTTGTCTGAGCTCCCAGGTTTGGTTGAAGTTTCTGAGGGTGATGCAATGTCCTTAGGAGATTGTGCAATGTAGTGAGCTCTGTGTCTTAGTGGGTTAATCCTGAAGGGTCATGTCTTAATCCACCCTGGAGCTGAAGGTCTTTTGTTTTGTAGGTAGGTTGGCCCAGTCTTTCTTAATGGGCACAAAATATCTGCTGGTGGCAGGGAGCTAGAGCTCTGAGTTTCTGTCTCCCTTAAGATTTTTTTATTTCTCTTTTAGGGAAAATATTTTATCCTGCCTTTTTTAAAATATTCCTCAAAATATTTTATTCTTCTAGGAAGAGGGGGGTGGCTTCCCACAAAAGGAAACTACTTTGGAGTAATTTGGTATGTCTTACTTGGTTTTGGAGCCTGACATTCAATAATATTAAAAAGAAACCTATTCTTGCTGGAAAAACAAGATTGGAGCTGTGGTGGCACAGTGGTTAGAGTGCAGTACTTCAGGCTACTTCTGCTGACTGCTGGCTGCCTGCAATTTGGCAGTTCAAATCTCACCAGGCTCAAGGTTGATTCAGCCTTCCATCCTTCCGAGGTGGGTAAAATGAGGACCCAAAATTGTTGGGGGCCATATGCTGACTCTGTAAACTGCTTAGAGAGGGCTGTAAAGCACTGTAAAGTGGTATATAAGTCTAAGTGCTATTGCTATTGGTGTCACTTCTTAGAGCAAAGTTATCCTTATGTAGGGTTAACAGTGGTCAGTATGTAGAAAGTACTGTCGTAAAAATATTCCAATAAAAGAAACAGAAGATAGTAACACAAACAACAATTCTTACTTTGAGATTCAGAGGTTTATTTCATGAGCAATTTGGAACTTGAACAGCCATCATAACTACTTACATCAATAACCCATTGCAATGAGGTCCACTGACACAGCTGAGTCCAGCAAGGATTAGCTATGGCCAGTGGCCCTGAACTCATCCCAATACATTCTTTTTATACTTTTCTGCATACATTTCACAACTTGCTTCCTTGTTCTCCACAGTCTCCACATATACCCGTGTACATCTCAAACCTCTATCCATCAGCTACTTTCAGTTCCCTATTTCTCACAGTGTCAACATTCTGATTCCAAATATATTTCAAAACTACGTACTTTGCAAAATCACATTTCACAGCAACAGCTCAGCAGGATTACAAATAGTTCTGATACACTTTGAAATCTTTCTATCTAAAACTTTGGTTCATGTAGCTTTTTTTTAGGGCCTGCTATCCTTCTGAGATCTATGGACTCTGGTAGTCCAATAGGCCATTTGTCCGTTTCTCACAGTACAAAGACTGGCCTGGCTTGGGAACAGACAGCTTCATATGAGAGGATGTTTTGAAGAATCATTTGACTCTGTGGCAGCTTAATTTTCTTCCTCGACAAACAGTTTTATGAGGAGTTGCATTATGTTTTGCTACTGGGTTTATCATGATGCTCTTTTGTTTTGTTTTGTTTTTGCAGTTTTTGTGTTTTGATATTTAGCAGGCTGCTGTGACCATCCTTGCTTGTGTGCTGTTTTGATTTATATTTTTGAGAAGAGGAAGAAAGATTGTTCGTATTCCTCTCTCCATACCGCTGAAGCGGATGTCTGTAAATTCATCCCAGAAAATGCAAGTAATCATAATATAGTATTAACGATATAATTGCCTAAAATGCAACTTCAAAACTAAGAATCCCAATCTTTTTTTAAATTAGGTCTTGATTAATTTGGTTGTTTTCTTTCAAAATCATGTTTCTTCAGATCTTTAGATTATTAGAAAGGTGGCCTAAGTTTTTTCCCCCCCTACCTCCTTCCAGTCTGGTTTATTTCTCCCTGCTTCATTTCTTTTAAATGCAAATTAACTTTCGTACTACCTGGTTCCTTTTCTCCCTCAGTATGTTTTTTATTTAACTCTCATTCATTACCATATACTGTATAGATAACTAGACTCCCTCACAATCTGGCACAGACACATAGACACCCACCCACACACAGCATTCATAACAACTATGAGGTCAAAGCAAGGCTGTTTGGTAGCAGAGAAGTGCTCCAGGCACCGAAAATTAAGTACACACATGATCAAAGTTATGGCATAGAATCGCTTAAGGTAAGCTGAGAAGAAATTCATTTGAGGGATGCTATTAACAACTGCTTAGAAGGATATGTGAATTTAATATTATATTAAGCACAAATGCCTATGCTTGCTTACAATTAAAATACATACTTTTACACCTTCTGATGTGGAAAAAATACTAAGACCTGTTCCTCCTGATATGTTCCTACAGACAAAAAACTATCAGCATTGCTTAGGACACAAACACTTCATTAGATAATGCAGAGTGCTGTTTATATTGCAGTGGGATGGAGGGAGAGTTTACTTACAAGAATTGGGAGATCTGGAAATCTGGTTCCCTTCTCTGGGCTTTTGTTTTTATTTGTTGTTAGATTTAGACCCAACATTTTCTTCATAAGCTTGACATGGATAGATAGCTCTCCTTTTCACAATCCTCTACCCTTTATAACAATATCCATGTGAGGTGGTTTGACAGAGAGAGAGAGGATCTTTTCCAAAGTAACTCAGTGGACTAGAGTCTGGTTTTCCATACTCTTAGACAAGCCCTTAATCAATCAATCAATCAATCAGTCAGTCAGTAAGTCAGTCAGAAAGTCTGTCTGTCTGTCTGTCTGTCTGTCTGTCTATCAATCTATCTATCAATCTGTCAATCTATCAATCTGTCTATCATGTTTCTATCATCTGTCTGTCTATCTATCTATCTATCTATCTATCTATCTATCTATCTATCTATCTATCTATCTATCTATCTATCTATCTATATCTATCTATCTATCTATTTATCATCTCTATCTATCATCTGTGTATCATCTATCATCTATCTATCTATCTATCTATCTATCTATCTATCTATCTATCTATCTATCTATCTATCATCTCTATTTATCATTTTAAAAAGTAAATGGCGGAAGCCAGATTCGCTTAATGACCGTATGATTCACAATGACTATAGTGATTTGCTCTCCCTCCTTCCTTCCTTCCTCATTTTCTTTCTTTCTTTCTTTTTCTTTCTTTCTTTCTTTTTCTTTCTTTCTTTCTTTCCCTCCCTCCCTCCACCTACCTACCTACTTTCCTTCCTTCCTTCCTTCCTTCCTTCCTTCCTTCCTTCCTTCCTTCCTTTTTTTCTTTCTCACATTTTATAATCACCCATCTTCACTCATAAAGGGACTCTGGGAAGTGTACAATAAAATATTTTAAAAAACGTAAAAGCAGTATATAAAATGTGAAAGAGGCAAGCAATCTTAAAAATTAGGTAAAAGGTGAGGGGATAATTTTAAGGGCACTGGCCAGTTCATGACTGCATGCTTTCTCTACACCCCAAGCAAGGGTTCAGAGCCATTTTTTTCATGCCTTTCTGGAAGGCCAGGAGAGTGGGGGTCTGTTCTGTCCCAGCTGCAAGCAACACAAGCAACGTGCAAACAAACCTTGTTTAATATTCTTTAAACTACTAATGCTCTCTTAGCAGTCGTGTTGGTTAAAGTCCATAAATCATAAAGTAGTCCTTTTGGTGCACCAACTGTTAATTAACGTCTTAACAGTTGGCAAGAGTCCAAGCACAAAGAATCCAAGAAGTTCAACAAATGAAGCTTAACTGATAAGAGCCACGAGAACTTATTGAAGTTGGCAGAAAGCCCAGAAACTAAGAACAGGAAAAATAATGCCGACTAACAGGAATTGAATCAAGAGCTGAACAGGAAAACCAAAGCAATACGTGGATTGAACGGAGTTGTTTCCTGCAATGTGGTTGAGCATGGTCACTACTTAAATAGGCTAAGGGCGTGGCCAATTAGCCCAAAGCCTTACTCCTGAGGAGTCCTCCTCCTGAGTAACCATTCTTGCCTCTTGACAGCTCTGCATGTCCGTGCATTCAGAATAGGCTCCTCCTCTTCTTCCTCATCAGTGATGGGAGCTTCTGGAGGTTCTGAAGGCCCTGGCTGCATCTCTGCCTCTGGCACTGAGTCCACACCAACCTCCTCACTGTCCAACTCGGGTACCAGCTGCACAGGCCGCCGGTGCATCACCACAACAGCCTCTTCGCTGTCAGAGTCCGCAACCAGCTGCACGGGTCGCCGGCGGGCCACAACAGGGTCTGCCTCAACTCTGGGGGAAGCATATTCCACAGGGTGGGGGCAATAGAAGACTTTCTTCCTGGACCACATCAGTTGAAAATGTTTGGCTGATGGGGTCCACAACATACCTTCCCTGCCAGGTTGGATGAGCTGATATAATGGGACAAAGATGGCTCTTCAAGTGTTGTACTTCACTGTTTTCCTTTAGCATGCCTGTAAATATTCCTACAAGATACATGTTCCTACAAGTTCAGTATATAACTGAATATATTCAATGTAGCTTGATCCACTGTGGAAATATTTTGTTCATCAATTCAATCAGGAGGTTTGGGAAGTATTATATAAAGGCACAAAGATGCAACTTTGGCACATGTGAGTACATGAGCATATTTCAGAAGCAGTGACTTGTTCTTTGGCTCACATGGAGTGTCTCAGGTGATGGTTAGTTGTTTTTAATATTTAAAAGAAAAAGAAACATTTTCCCCAGATATTGGACTAAGACTGGGAAATTAAAACACAGAATAACAAAGTTTGATGAGGGACCTCGGAGGTCTTCTAGTCCAACATCATATCCAAGCAGGAGACCCTATAACATTCCAGACAAATAGCTGTCCAGATGTTGTTCCCAAACTGGGTCCTAGCCTGGTGCCAAAGCCAATAAAGACCATCAGACATGAGGAATGGCATTTTCAACTTCTTTTATTGGAGTACTCCAGCTAAAACGGTCTCAGCAGCTAAAGGAGTCAAAACCCTGAACAAAACACAAACACAAAACCCTGAACAAAACACAAACACAAACACTATGATTAAGGAAGTTAATACCCTAAGAATCACTCATTGATTCCTTGACACACGTTTCTTTTGATTGGATTCTTCTACTTTACTCTCCTTCTTCATACATTGAATGTGATGCTAATAAGCTATCAAAAGGGCTGTGTGTTTTACTATTGTAATAAGCTAGAGGTTACCAAAGTTTATGTCTACATACCTTAGCTAGTATCCTTCTAACATGTCCTTTTAACTTGTAATTTTCTTGTTGCTAGGCAGTAGTGTCCCACCATTCATTACTGGTCTTCACAGCTGCAACTTTCTACCTCAACAATTCCTTTTACAAACTTTCCTAATTCCAACATGAGACCTTCACAGCCTCTTCTTGAAAACCTCCAGTAATGGAGCCCCCACAACTTTTGGAAACAAGCCATTTCACAATTACACTCACTGCCATAGAAACTCACTAGATAACTTTCAACCAGTCTTACTTTCTGTCTTCCTATCTTATGGAGTTGCTTTGAGGATGGGGAATGGAATCAACAGAACCAAAAGAGATTCCCATATGAGATGACTTCCTGGAGGAAATACATAATATTAGCCTAAGAGCAAGAAGAAAAACAAACAATCATACTGTGACTTTCTGGAACTTGAACTTTTTTTAGCCTCCTCCTTCCCTGATGGGTACAACTATGACTTTTCCTGCTGAACATTAGCAGTCATTTGGGAGGGTTAACCAAGAAGTGGCATAGATGCTGAAATCAACGGTTAGTCTAATCTAATCCAGCTAATGTAGACTCTGAAGTTTGCAGCCTTAGTGTATTTTTAGGAGCCAAGAACAATTTTGGACCTTGCTATATAAGAAAAAAAAATGTCAGTTTAGATAGGCTGGTCATTTATAGGAGAGACTCATTTACTGTTTGCAGCAACAGGGAGAATTCTGCTCACTGCATAAACCTTTTCAAAACTTACAAATCAAGAAACTCAATTTTTTATTATTACTATTATTCTTTTGCTTCTGGATTTTTTTGGGAAGGGCTTCAGAACCCATTACTGAAATCTTAAACAGATAAGCTAGGCATTCATGGTTTACAAAACCACCTTCAATCTTATTCTTCACTGAGATATCTGGACTTGTTTTACTTATATACATACAGATTCCTTTCCCTTTGTTAAATTAATCAGTTGGGATATGTGGTTAATAAATTAAAACTGGTGACCTTTTTTTAAAAAAATATTTAATTTAAATGTTTAAAAAGAAGGGGAACAGTCCACAGTGATGTCTTTACAAGCATCACATTCATGTGACCAGTCAGTATTATATTTATGTAGAGATAGTAAATAACTCAGGCTTTCTGATCATACACATACAATTTAGACATATGTAGGCTGATGAAATGGAGTGGGGTGGGGATACTGTTCCTTGCTTGAGAGATCAAAGCATTTCTGGATCATATCTATGGTGGGGCACAGCCTTTGCTTTCACCACTAGCAGAAATATAAAAAGGAAGACCGGAAGATACTTATGAAGTATGAGGCTGCCTCAATAATTCAAGAAAGGTACTTTACTCTACCGACATGCCTTACAAATCATCTTTAAAAAGCTTTGAAGAGTCATAATATGGAGCTCTGTGAATATTCCATAACAAGATTCAGTTTGAAGATGATTCTATCAAATTTCCAAAATGAATCATCAGAACTATCAAATTGCTTCAAACCTGATTATTTTAGGACATGCCAAAACCACCTTGACATACATAAAATACCTTTGTATAAATCAAACTGACAAATCAAATGGACTCGATTTGGCATTTCAAATAATTGATCTGAACTGAATAATGTTGACCATCTTGGACCTCCAAATATATTCAGGTGGAGCCTCATTTTGAAAACAATGATTCAACATTTCAAATTAAATGGGTAAGATAACCAGATTAGGATTGATTCGCACACCTCTAATGAATTCCATACGTGCGTGTGCAAATAAAATGGAAGTTTTTTAATGTTGCTTGCTCCTTAACAGATCACTGGATAAATGAATGCACAAATTGGATCATTTTAACCCTGTGCGATATTGTTGTTTCAAGTTCATAAGAAGATTGATTAACAAAAAGTAATTTGGAAGAAGTAGCTGGTAGACTCTCTGGTATGACCTCAAAAACTCCTCATTACATTTGCAGTGATCCAGCAATTCCCTCACTGAACACCATTAAAGATGTATGCTGATGCTACTTTGCTTTTATTAGAGTCATAAAGAGCAAAATAGACTCATAAAGGAAGTTTAACTGGCTACTTTGCAAAAACATAGTGTCATAAGTTTGTAGTAGGTTCCCCTTAGCTATCGCCTACCTAAGAAATCATTACCAGCCAAACTAGATGAAGAGTGATACATAGTTTGGATGCCTCATTTACCACCAGAAAACAAGTGTTCTTACCTTATTTCACCTAATTAATGAAAGGCTGTGAAAAATAAGGACAAAAGTATTTAACTGCGTTTGACTATTCCAAAAGCCTTCCTTTTTTAGTTTAGTGTCCATTCAACAGGAATGTTGAAAGTTGTAGACTTCATACATAAGGTTTTCAAAGGCTGCCATAGACCCATTGGAAAAATGAACATTTTTATTTTCAATAATGGATATCCATGCCAACTTACAAAATGCCCTTTCCATTTTCACTGCAGTTTTTATTCAGCTTAGATTTTATTTATTTATTTATTTGTTTGTTTGTCAAACATGTACAAGATAGCAGGTATAGGTATAAACATAAACATAATCAAAGTGAATACAGATAGATGAGGACAATAGGACAGTAGGACAGGGACGGTAGGCACACTGGTGCGCTTATGCACGCCCCTTACAGACCTCTTAGGAATGGGGTGAGGTCGACAGTAGACAGTCTAAGGTTAAATGATGATGTTTTTAGATGATGTTTTTTTAAATATATGAATGGAGCAGGAAGGTTTGAAGACCTATATCATGTATTAAATTTTGGCACAGATCTAATTCTAGCTACCTCTAATTTTGGAGATCATGTGCACTTAAAATGCATTTACAAAATACCAAAAATATCATCATCTGTCCTTTATGGACTTGAAAATCCCAAGCTAAGATTAAAAAAATTGCAGTAACTCCAGTTCTGATCTCATCACCATTCTAAAACCAAGAAATAAAACAACCCCCAAATAACAATCCTGGCTTACTGAAAAGACAATTGCACAGCTGACAATAATTACCTAATGTGTCACATAAAATAGAAGCATACACTTCACACTAAAGTACTGAACATGATCAGATGTGCTATGTCTACCATGTTTTTTAAAAAATAAAAATAAAAAGCAGATTTACACAATTGTGTGAGTAGAGTAACATATTGCTGCATAAGGAAAATATCTTCCGGAGATCTTACGCTCTAGGAAGAGTCAGTAAAGTATGTTTTGCTGCAATTTTGACTTAAGCAGAAGCCTTTGAATGCAGAACCTATTTTGCTGACTCTATAACTTGGAGAGAATTCTGTCTCAAACCAATCTTAAGAATAGCTACAGCAACTGCAACAATTAAGGCAGACTCTTTGTATTACTCAGCAGTGTTTCTGAATAGTAGTTTGATTTTTTTTATATTAGTAGAAAACCATCTACTTTTAACCAAGGTCTGGAGCTTCTCTTGGATATGATAAGCAATCACATAAATCACTGAAAATTTTCATTTCAAAACCTATTAAGAGGAGTCCCCAGTCAGTGCTAAGGGTCATAAGACACCATTAAATGTCTGTGGTTTCACTTTGACATTTATATATCATTTCTGACAGGGAGTTCAGTGCCCTTAAAAATTGCACCACCTTGAAACAAACCAATCTTCTTGTTGGGCTGCTAACTTGAACTTACTGTAAAAACAAAAACCTAAACTCTTATTTGCTGCTCTTCATTATGAAAGCCAGCACAATTTTATATTGGTATGACAGCTTGTAGTTAATTCTGCTGTTGGGGAAGAGGGAAAGAGGAGGAGGAGGAGGAGGAGATGATGAAGATGATACATGCGAAACGCACCAAAAGCAAATAGCTAAATTTTGGTGACAATAGTGGGAACTAGACCAGTGTTGCTACAGTATAGGGCAGCTTAGAAAATGAGATGATTCGTGTGGGGCTTATTCACGGTTGTCGCATAGTCAACCAGATGTTCAGACTGTATTTGGCATTTTTTGTCTACCTATGGAGTCCTTCCTAAGAACCTGGGATAGGCAGATGTGGATGTTTGATGATGTTACAGATATCATGGCAGGATGTAAGCTGTTCCAAGTAAAGCTGCCTTTTGCAATTGACTGATGGTAAATTTGTCAGTGCTGATGGTGTTCAAATGGTGCTCCAGTTGTTTTGGTTTTGCACCCAAGGCGCCTATTACTATTGGTATTACCTTTGTTTTCTTTTGCCACAGTTGTTCTATTTCTATTTGCAATTCTTTGTACTCTTTCTCTTCTATTCTGCTGTCTCCAAGTACTGCCGCATCCACTCTTCAGACTTTTTTTCTTTTTCTCATTGACAATTGTTAAATCTGGGGTATTATGTAGCAAGTGCCTATTGGTTTGAATTCCAAAATCCCAGAGCAATTTAGCTTCTTCGTTTTCTATAACTTTCTCTATTTTATGGTCCTATCGGTTCTTGCTTGCAGGAAAAATGCTATTTCTTGCAGATCTTTCAGTGCGCCATTGTTGCTACTTCGTCATGTCATTGCCTGTAGTCAGTCTGTGCAATATTCTTGCAGCAACTAACCATGTGATCCACTGCTGTTTCTGCTTCTTTACAGATGTGGCACTTGCCATCTGTTGCTCTCTTCTCAGTTCTGGCTTTGTATGCATTTGTTCTCAAGGCTTGACCTTGTGCAGTCAGAATTCTCTGTCTCTTTCTTCAACTTTTCTACTCTTAGCTATTGCCAGTTCTTGTTATTATCTACTTTGCCAACTATTTTTTTTACTGTACTATACTACTTTGTCTTCCCATGTCTCTTTTCTGTTCTTCATTGGGTCTTTATTGTAGGCCAGTTTGGTTTCTCCGGTATTTAATAAGCTTTCCTGGTATGCTAGCTTCAGTGCATCTATTTCACTGTCCTTCAGATATTCTTCGAATGCTTTTTCTCCCCTTCAACTGTCTAATGTACTTGCAACATTGCACGTTCACCTATTTTCCTTGGTAGATAGACTCTGCCAACATTTCTGCGAGCATGAAGGGCATTATTCATTGTCATTATTTTTCTGGTCTCCCTATCCAGGGTCTTTAGTTCTGCTTGAGTCCAGTCCCCTATTCCAGCTAATGACTGAATTGCCCAGGTGTTTAATTATCTTGATGCTATTTCCTCCACTGACTTTGGACTTTAAGATCTTCTTCACTCTCTTGATGTATTCACTTCTAACCTTTTTTCTTGACTTCTGTGTGCTTGATGTTGTCAGCTTGAAGGATGCCCAGGTATTTGTAATGTTTGTCCTCATTATTGTTATTATTATTAAAATGATTTATATATCATCCATTAATTTTATGCTCCAGGCAGCCCACAGTGAGGTACATCGAAATATCCATAAAATTAATTATTAAATATTTTAGTAAGCAAGAGGGGAAAGGGGAAAGGATGCAAATTATTGCAGAAATCATTAAATAAGATTTTGCAATAAGAACCCTTTTCAGAAATTGTTGCAGAAATCATTAATTAAGATTTTGCAATAAGAACCCTTTGCAGAAAGAGGTATACCATCACTTTTCCTGCCTCAGTATTTGGAGCAGCAGCATCCTCGTAGGAAATAGATAATGAAAAATGCTTTAAATTACTAATGACTAATAGTCTAATTGAATATAATTTTACTTTGGAAGGCAGTTTCATATAAAAAAACCAGAAACTGAAATTCAGTTTGTAGAATGGAGTAAACAGGTAGATAAACTTTACTGTGATCCTAGACCAACGTGTGTGTGTGTGTGTGTGTGTGTGTGTGTGTGTGTGTGTGTGTGTGTGTGTGTGTGTGTGTGTGTGTACATGCATATATACATACCAGTAGTGGGTTCTAAAACCCTTTACTACCGGTTTGCGCGTGCGTTTGGTTTGCGCATGCGCAGAAGCGTCCCGGGTGGGTGGGCGGAGCCTCTAAGAACCGGGCCGAACCGGGAGCAACCCACCGCTGATACATACTACAGAATACTGCATAGTTAATTATGATAACAATTAAAAACTAATTAAATGTGTTAAAAAGAAAAAAAGGAGGAGGAAGGATAACATTCTGAATGTATCCAAGAAATACAATTTTATTAGACAATATTTGCTCTTTAAGTCTCGTGGGAGCAATGAAAATTTGGAGTACATTATGACTGATAGTGATCTTATAATATTCTAGGACAGTGTTTTTCAACCTTGGCCACTTTAAGTTGTGTGAACTTCAACTCCCAGCACAACTGGATGGAGAATGCTAGGAGTTGAAGTCCACCCATGTTAAATTGGCCAAGGATGAGAAATCCTGTGCTAGGAGGTAGAAGATGTATCAATGACCATCTCTGACTTCCTTTATGATGGGATGACTTAGTACATTATCCAAGTCTGAGTAGAAATTGCAGCACAACAATAATGCTTCACATCTTCTAATGCATGGGAGTCAGGGGAAAAAAGTCATTTGTGGAAGAGAAATATTTGGTATTTCCCACCAATGCTTGATGAAAGCAATGTGTCGAGGAAATGCTCTGTGATGTTTATTGTTTATTAAGGATTGGCAATCATCTCAAAGGTGCTTTTTCAAAAGGCAACTGGACTGGGTTGTTTTTGGAGAGTTTGTTTCTCATCCAAGAAACTTAAGTTGTGATGAAGTTTCTTGGATGAGAAATGAAACATTTTGTTCTTCCTCAAGGGAAAAAAAAAAACACCAGTCCAGTTGTCTTTGGAAAAAGCACTTTTATTTTATAAAATTTATTTATTTTATAAAATTTATATGCCGCCCAACTCCCGAAGGACTCTGGGCGNCCCTCAGCATCTTTCAAATGAGGCCATGGGTTCCACAATGGAGGCTTCCTCATACTAAACAAAGGTGAGGTGTGGCAGGCATAACAACAGGTTTGTTATAGGCTCTGGCCTTTTGCTTTTATAGGTACACATGTATATTTATTATTTTATAAAATTTATTTATTTTATAAAATTTATATGCCGCCCAACTCCCGAAGGACTCTGGGCGGATTTTGAGACAATCATGACCTGGATGACTAAGAATCTCCACAGATTGACAATTATCAGCTGGATTAGTGGTAGAAGACAGTTTCCAAGTGTTATTTTACCTTGGTGCTAAGCTCATACCTTGTTGCCTCCAGGGTCAGGGGCTCTCTCCTTCAATGATATTTTTGCTTGATCATATCCTATCCTTTGTATGTGTTATGTCATGGGTAAAGCTTTGGGCTGCTGGCTTTTCTCTAATGGATCTTTCCTCCCGAATCACCACTGACTGGAATCAATCCCAAAGAAAGGTGGTCAGCCAGCACAACACCGTGTTGCCCACCTTCAATCCTGTGACTCAATCCAAAAAGACACTATGGTTGATGGTATCAAAAGCTTCTGAGAGATCAAGCAAGGCAAGGATGAATACACCACTATTACCATTCTACATCATGCCAGAGATCATCCAAAATCATGATCAATGCCATTTCTGTTCCATATCCAGGTTTGAAACCTGACCGAAAATAATCTATATTATCTGCTTCATTGAAGGTCTTCTGAAGCTGTTGCACAACCATTTTCGCTATCCAGTGATGGCTTCAGCATTGCTTCCTTAAAAGGTAAAGGAACAATCCCCTCATTCAAAGAACAATTAACCACTGCTAGGACCTATTCACCTGATGCCTCCTGGGATACTTTCACAAACCAGGAGGGGATTAAAAATCCAGATGGCTGAGCTCATATCCTAAAAACCCTGTCCACTTCCTCAGCTCCAAGAGGTTTAAATTATATAAAAATATCAAAAAAGTAATACAAAGGGAGCCAACACATAATGTTACTTAACCAGATTCTAAAATTATTTAGCCATACCATATAATTAGCCTTCCATCCAAAAAGATGAATAAATAAATGTCCATAGACATGTGTATGAATGGACAATTTGTTATGAATTTCACTGGTTTCTGATAATCGATTGTTTCTTACAGCTTATCCCTGCAGACAGTTCTGATATGCAGGTGCTGATTACTAAAACATTGCAAAACAGTTTTATTAAATATATGACTGGATTACATGAAATCATGTTTTTTAAAAAAATTATTTCTGAATTTTAAATTTGGGAAATGAAAAAAGTGTGACCATGATTAAACATCTAAACAAATGACAAAAGGCATTACAAGGGCAATGGTCAGACAACATGTAATCAGGCTCAAATTATCATTTGGGTGGTCTCATTTATAGCAGCAATGGTGAAGGGTCAGGTTGGGTCATCTTACAGAAGATACATTTATATGATCTCTGAGAGTTGATATCAACATGTGGCACATAATCAATCAACTGATCAAAATCCATCGAATCAGCCACTCTTAGTTATAGACAAAGTATTTTCCTATTGTCATGGAATTTCAATGATCTCTCTGAACATCAGAAATTAAAATTCAAACAAACAAGACATTATTGAAACACACATACTCAAATGAAAAGCATAAAAGATATTTCACTAATCCTGGATATAATCTGTGATTCCTGAGCACAATTGCATGTCCTATTAAATTACTCCAGAAGGCTTCCTAAGAATATCTATTTATGGAAAATACATTTCCATAAATTAAATGAGGAGAAAGGCATACAATTTTTATAATTGCAAGAAAGATTTGCCAAAAATGGGCACCACAGATACATATTATTTCCACTCAACAAACATAAGCAGATTTTCTGCTATTATCACTACAAGCAAGAATCTGTTATTATCTTCCCTGCTGTGATGGTTGTTTCGCCCTTTATGGAGCAAAGAAAATTCAAATTATTGTTCAACAGTATAAACGTCTGCTAAAGGCAGGTATTATATGTAAAATCAGGAATTAGGTCTGTGAGTCTGGTAGAAAAATATATCAATCGGTTCTCAGCATTTGACAAATATCCTTCCTCTTTGCCCTCTTCCTTCCTTCCTTCCTTCCTTCCTTCCTTCCTTCCTTCCTTCCTTCCTTCCTTCCTTCCTTCCTTCCTTCCTTTTCCCCTCCCTCCCTCCCTCCCTCCTTTGTCTCTACTTTAGTTCTTTCCTTCTGGCCGGGGGGGGGGAATCCTACGCCATTGACACATGATAATCACTCCATTGGGAACTGGAACGAGACCCCAGGACATAGTCTTTTCTCCTTAGCCTTTCCCAGCCTTCGCGAGACAGGAAAGCTAGGTGCATAAAATAACAACACTCTTACAATGATCTTGTGATAGGATCTTTGCATAAATATTTGCGCAGGATAAAGTTTGCGCGTCTCCTCTTTCTGTCTGGGGAAGGAGGCAATTTTCAAACGGCTTCTACCTGGGCGTTTTATTCCACCCCAGTCGCCTGATTCCGAAGGTGGGGGGGGAGACTCTTATCAGTAGGCAATAAATCCACGCGGCCTCCGCTCTGTTTTATCAGGAGCTTAACGTTCAGAGCAAGCCAGGTTTCTAAGCTAAGGTGGGGGGGGAGTAGTAAAGAAACAAACGAACAACGAACCGAACAACACACACACACACACACACACAAAGACCCCCTCCGATTCGCCTTCGCGTACCCCACGTGGCTTCCAACTCCCGCACCCCAATTCCGATGCAAAACCCCCGAGATATTCTCTCTGGACCATCGCTTGCTGGAAGAAATGAATATTAGATAGGATAGGAATAGATAGGAATATTAAATTAACGGCTTCCCTTTCCTTTCCTCCTTTCCTTTCCTTTCCTTTCCTTCTTTCCTTTCCTTTCCTTCTTTCCTTTCCTTTCCTTTCCTTTCCTTTCCTCCTTTCCTTTCCTCCTTCCCTTTCTTCCCCAAGAACGCTTCAGGGTCTCACTTGGCACCCCTCCCGCCAGCTCAATGCTGACCCTCCTCTCCCCCAGACCCACCGAGCAGAGACCGCCTCCCTCCCCATTTCATCAAGAGCCACGGGAGAACTGTAGGCTGCTATCTCCCTTCCCCGCCACCCCGACATGCTTTCCTGCCTTCCACGTGGCCTCTTAGCGCCCCCCTTGCCTCTTAGCGCCCCGCTGCCACCCCCCTTGCCTCTTAGCACCCCCCTAAGTCATCCCACCGCCCCCCAGGTGGCGGTACCGCCCACTTTGGGAACCACTGGGCTAAGGGGACAAAGGCAGTGGAATTGTTACCAAAGTTATGACTTTTAATACTTTTTCTGGTGCTAAAAGTAACATTGAGGCTCAGTGGCGCAGTGGTTAGAGTGCAATACTGCAGGCTACTTCTGCTGCCTGCCGGCTGCCTGCAATTTGGCAGTTCAAATCCCACCAGGCTCAAGGTTGACTCAGCCTTCCATCCTTCCGAGGTGGGTAAAATGTTGGGGGCAATATGCTGATTCTATAAACCACTTAGAGAGGGCTATAAAAACACTGTAAAGCGGTACATAAGTCTAAGTGCTATTGCTATTGCTATTTTCCAGCTTTCATATAATCAAGTTGTGCCACAGATAGATATGAGTTGTAACAAGCTGAACCATGTTTATGTGAACTAGGCTTACTGAGCTCAATGAGAAGAAACAGTTCAGAAATATATACAGTTATGGCAGGGGTGGGTTCTAACTTACCTCGCTGCCGATTTGCTTCCTCCCATGCTGCATGGCATGTGCAGTGGTGAAAATTCGCAAAAAAATTTTAAAAAGCCAAAAACAAGATGGTGGCGCATGCGCAGTGCCGGGGACTCAGCTACTGCGCATGCGCAGAAGAAAAAAAATTGTAAAAAATTTCCCAAAAAATTCCCCCCCCCAAAAAAAAAATCCAAAAAAAAGATGGTGGCGTCCACGGACCGGCACCGACAGAACTGGATCTGTGACATCACCAGCAGTTTGCTACCGGTTCTATAGAACCGGTGTGAACCGGGAGGAACCCACCTCTGAATTATGGTCATAACAGTTTTCAGAAATATCTAGCTCATTGAGCTTTGCGGACACAATAAATCAACTCCCTTTTTCAGGCTTCAGTGAAGTGTGACCATTTCAAGTCACACTATGCTTTTGTGTTAAGTTTTAGGGTTGTGGCAATTTAGTTTTGCTTTTACAACTATTATCCTGTTTTAAGCTCCATTGTTCTTTTTTTTTCCATGTACAATATCACTTCTTGGAACTTTGGAGACTCAGGACTAAAAAAACCAAGAAAATTGAATATTTTTATTATTATTTATTAGATTTATTTGCCACCCATCACACCTCGAGGCAACACATAATACAGATTTATGAGACATACTTAGCTCTGGTCAGCAGGTTGTGTCTTCCCCCCTAAATTAGGTAACAACTGAGTCCAACAATAGACTCTTCATCCTTTCTCCTGTTTTTGATTGCAGGGGAACTTCAATATTTCCCTTAAGTGTTGGACCACTGTATTGTGTTGGACCAACACAATGAAGGTAAGTTAATTATAGATGAAAGTTAAACAGAGTTCCATTCATTTGAATAAAACAAACAAGCCAGGTAAGAGAAACATATATCCAGTTTCATACTAAAGTACAGGTACTCCTCAACTTACAACAGTTCAGTTTAGTGACTGAAGCTACAATGCCACTGAAAAAAGTGACTTGTGACCATTTTTCACACTTTATGACCATTGCAGCATCCCCATGGTCACGTAAATTCAAAATTCAGATGCTTGGCAACTGACTCATATTTATGACAGTTGCAGTGTCCTGGGGATATGTGATCACATTTTGCAATCTTCTAAGATGCAAAGTCAATGCGGGAAACCACATTCACTTAACAACCATGTTACTAACTTAACAACTGCAGTGATTCACTTAACAACTGGGGCAAGAAAGCTCATAAAATGGGACAAAACTCACTTAACCAATGTTTCACTTAGCAACAGAAATTTTGGGCTCAGTTGTGGTCGTAAATCGAGGACTATCTGTACAGATTTTGACTGGTTGGTACCATCAGATAACTACACAAGCTTTTTGAAATTTACTTCATTCCAATTTCTTTTTAATTACTGATTGCCACTTTCTCCTATTTCAACTTATTGGAAAGTCCTGGTTTTAAAAGTTTGATGAATGGTGTTTAATAAACCTTGGAAAGCATGACTGCAGCAACTAATACATTTGAGAACATTCACCACTTTGAATAAATAAAGTCTCTTCTATTATTTAAGCTTAAGAAATCATGCAAGCTGACCAAAAAGGTGCCTATCAATTTTCCACATGCTGACATATTCATAAACATGTATGAAAGTGTGTGTGTTTGCATGTTTGTGTTTGCTAAATTTTAAACGGCTCTAAGTAACTAACTATGGTTATGTCCAGGAAAATATAACTGATAGAAAGATTTGTTCATGAAATATATTGATTGGTTTACAAACCTTTGTTAATTATTTATATCTACAGAGATACAACTTGGCTAGCACAGCCCTTGAGATGTTTATCTTAGTGGTTTACAAAACTGTGTTAATCATTTATATCTACAGAGATATAACTTAGCTTGGACAACCCTTGGGATATTTTGATAAACTCGCCAAAACCTATTTCAACCAGGAGGGAGGGTGAGAAGGAGGGAGGGAAGGAAAGGAAGAAAGGAAGATTAAATTCTGCTTTATAAAAAAATATCCAGTTAGTTCACCATTATACCAAGCCATGATCTTCTTAAAAAGCCAAAATATCTTGCCTTTCACACTAATGTCACATTTCACACTAAGCCAAGACCAAATAACAGACTTAGTATTAGGTTTGAACTGGACCCATATTTTTCCCCATTTCTTCTATTAAATGCTTAAATTTACTTTAGCATGTTTTAGTGACAGGTGTTTTCAAAGAAATTGTGATGAACCACATACTGAAGTTCAAATATGGATACTTTATACAATAAATCTCTAATACTTACTCAGAAGTAAATCCACACTATAGACACTTATATTCCTAAATAGAGAAAAATGAATCAATTTGCTTTTAGGTATGAAACTTCTCCTGATACAGTACAACCCAAATAGTATATATTTTGGGTGCCTTCAAGTCAGTGTTGATTCCTGGCAACTGCCTAGACAAATCCCTTCAGTTTTCTTGGCAAAGATTTTCAGAAGTAGTTTGTCATTGCCTCCTTCCCAGGTTGAGAGAGAGTGACTGACTTAAGTAACTTTGTGCTTTAGGTAGCCCAGCAGTGGTGGGTTTCTACTGGTTCACACCGGTTCGGGTGAACCGGTAGCAGTAATTTGGCCTGGGTCGCTGAACTGGTAGCAACTGCTGGCTGGCCACGCCCCCGAACCGGTCACTCCAGGGTGGCTTGCCTGCCTAAGCTGCCTTCCCACATGGTGCCTGCCCTGTACCCCTCCTGCCTACAGGTAAGTTGCGCTAGCCCCCCCTCCCCAGAGCTTGCTCCCCACCATCCCCACTGAGCTCACGTGGCTGGCTAAGCCGCCACAGCCCGGTGCAGCTCCATTCCAGGCCGCACTACCTGCAGCCTAGCTTGCCGCGGGCCCCCCACCAGGCTCATGACCTTACCTTGCTCACACAGCTGGTGGCAGAGGGGAAGGCATGCCAGCGCCCATGAGGAACGTTGTTGTTAAGGAGGACCGCTCCTCGGCCCCAGCCATATGTTTTCAAGCCTGGGCTATTGCAATAGCTTTTCACTCCAAGCAGCCCAGGCTTGAAAACGCATGGCTGGGGCCGAGGAGTGGTCCTCCTTAACAACCTCCAAAACTGCTCAAAGCCTCAGTTCCTCGTGAAAGTACTGGCCTGGCTGTTTCTCTGTGCCTGGCTTTCCGGATGGGTCCCCAAAGTGCTGTGCTGTGAAAGATGTTCCCCCAGCAAGAGAGCGGTGGAGAGAAGAAGCAGCTGTTGATCACATGGAGCATTGTTCTCCGATGACTTGTTTTCTCTCCACCGCTCTCTTGTTGCGAGAGCGAGAGAGTCTTTCGCAGCACAGCCGCACTTTGGGTCCTGTAAGTGTAAGTCCCATCCAGAAAGCCAGGCAGAGAGAAATAGGTTGAATCCTGTTTCTCTCTGGCGCAGCGCTTTCCAGACTAACCAGTACCCAAAGCGCAGTGCTGCGAAAGACTCTCTCTCTCTCCCAGCAAGAGAGTGGGGGAGAGAAAACAAGTCACCGGAGAACACGTGGAGGGCTCCGTCATGTGCTCTCCAGGTCAGCAGCTGCTGCTTCTGTCCCCTGCTGCTCTTGCCTGGGAGAGAGTCTTTCGCAGCACAGCCGTGCTTTGGGTCCTGTAAGTGTAAGTCCCATCAGGAAAGCCTGCGCTTTCCCAGGGCCCTGAGGGCTGCCCCCCTGCCCACCACTGCCAACCGCCGCTGCCTGGAGCTCCCGTTTCACCTGCTGCCACTGCCCGCTGCCAGGCGCTTTCTATCAGGCCTCCCAGTCTCACCCTCCTAAACTTTGAAGGAGGGAGGGAAGGGGGGAGAGAGAGAGAGAGAGAGAGAGAGAGAGAGAGAGAGAGAGAGANACGAAGGAAAGAAGGGAGGGAGGCAGGAAGGAAGGAAGGAAGGCAGGAAGGAAGGAACAAAGACAAAGACAAAGACAAAGACAAAGACAAAGACAAAGACAAAGACAAAGACAAAGACAAAGACAAAGACAAAGACAAAGAAAGAAAAAGAAAGACGGAAAGATGAAGGGAGAGAGAGGGAGAAAAGAAAGAGAAGGAGAGGAAAGAAAGAAAGAAAGAAAGAAAGAAAGAAGAAAGAAAGAAAGAAAGAAAGAAAGAAAGAAAGAAAGAAA
>QLTV01001366.1:306051-320257 GCA_003457575.1 Thermophis baileyi | reverse complement strand
GAAAGAAAGAAAGAAAGAAAGAAAGAAAGAAAGAAAGAAAGAAAGAAAGAAAGAAAGAAAGAGGAAGGAAGGGAGAGAGAGAGAGAAAAGAAAGAAAGAGAAAGAAAGAGACCAAGAAAGAGAAAGAAAGAAAGAGGAAGGAAGGAAGGGAGAGGAGGAGAGAGAGAGAGAGAGAGAGAGAGAGAGAGAGTGAGAGAGGGAGAGAGAGAGAGAGGAANAAGGCTGAGTCAACCTTGAGCCGGTGAGATTTGAACCGCCGAACTGCAGCTAGCAGTCAGCTGAAGTAGCCTGCAGTGCTGCACTCTAACCACTGCGCCACCTCGGATCCTCACCTCGGATCCTTACAGAATCATAGAATAGCAGAGTTAGAAGGACCTTGGAGGCCATCTAGTCCAACCCCCTACTCCAGCAGGAAACCTTATATCGTCTGGATTATTTTGGTGCCTCTAACAGAGAGGAAAATTGCCAGAAAGGAGAAGGAGTTTACTAGGAAAAGGCCACCATGCAGAGGAAGGCAAAGATACAGTAGTCCTTGACTTATGACCACAATTGAGCCCAAAATTTTGGTTGCTAAGCAAGAGCATTGTTAAGTTTGTTTCACCACATTTTACTCAATCCATGACCTCTCCTGGCTCTAACAGTCATGTGCAAGCTAGGGAAGAACATCTGAAGGCATGTGTAATGTTCTAAGGTACAGAAGTTATGGTTAAATGTGTGGCAAAAAGTGGACTCGGTGTGTTTTTCCAAATGCAGTAAGTGAGGTTGAATGTGTACAGTTTTAGAAGAGCTGTGTGTGTGTGTGTGTGTGTGTGTGTACATACACATACAGTATATATAGTAGATAATGTATCTTTTTGTGGGCCTATACACACTCTATACTATGTAATATGTATGTACACATACTGTACAGTATGGCATATATACATAGGATTAAATAGTATATTTTGGATGTTCAGTAGTAATAAATAAATAGACAGGGAAATTGTATCTCGTTGAGGCCTTTGAGGCGAGGAAAGGCCAGGCACCCTAACCTTAACCCTAACCCTTGATGTGAGTGATGTCAAGTTGGCCACGCCCACCCAGTCACATGATCACCCAGCCACCCCCACCCAGTCACATGATCACCCAGCTACGCCCACCCAGTCACATGATCACCCACCCACGCTCACCCAGTCACATGACCACCAAGCCAGGCCCACCCAGTCACATGACCACCAAGCCAGGCCCACAGTCACATGACCACCAAGCCAGGCCCACCCTGTCACATGACCAAGCCACGCCCACCAAGCAAGCCACACCCACAGAACCGGTAGTAAAAAAATTTGAAACCCACCACTGTTAACTACTACACCAAACTGGCCCTCTTTAAGCTTAATCTTTTTCTGATTAAAGTACAACCAAAAACTAAATGCATATTTGCACAAAATTCTAATATGTGTGAATTACTGCTAACTAAATATAGATAGATTATATATAAATGTAGCTACAATCACTATATACACATTATATACAATATATAAAAGTGAAATGATGCTAGAGCATAAGAATTGGGAATATTTTAGGAACCTTGATATTGAATTTCTATATTAGTATTAGAAACCACAGTTAAAGCCAATGTACAATATTCTCTCTCTCTCTCTCTCTCTCTCTCTCTCTCTCTCTCTCTCTCCTATCTCTCTCTCTCTCTCCTATCTCTATCTATCTATCTATCTATCTATCTATCTATCTATCTATCTATCTATCTATCTATCTATCTATCTATCTATCTATCATCTCTATCATCTATCATCTATCATCTATCATCATCTATCATCTATCTATCATCTATCTGTCTGTCTGTCTGTCTGTCTGTCTGTCTATCTATCTATCCATCTTGCATACTTTCATAAATGTCTTATTCTTTTTGAGATGCACCTGTATAATGTAACTTTAGCAGCTTTATGTTGCATGTCTTAGTATGATTAAACTACGTATTTTTCAATGGTGGATACATTGTTGGGTGGTTCTATTATGTGTTCCTTTTAAAATGTGGAGGTTATGAAATTTGTATAGCTCAGTAATTTACCGTAGGTGGTTTATATGTATCATTATTACTATTTGCAAGTTATTATTTGTTTATATAGCATACATTATTTTAGCAGATTTGTGAAGATATGGAAGACCATTAAACTAAACTTCTGTTTTCCACTTAATCAAAAATAAAACTCTGCCATCTTGAAGTTTTCATTGTGGACAACTCATAAGCAAAAGTATTACTCTAGAATTTCAAGGACAGAGAAAAAGTGGGTATATTTCATCTACAGTAGATGTGTTGACCATTTTCTTGAATAGGAGCATTGTGTGAATTTGAATCTGATGTGTACTGTATACAGTCCAGATTAATAACTCCACCAAAGTATTCTACCGAAGAATCACTAGAAGAGAATCATACAGAAAAGATCAGATGTGAATTAAGGACCGTTGCATTAATTGTGTGATCAATTAAAGTCACATGAACTGTTATAAGATGTTGATGAATTAAAAATGTAGCGTCCTAATTATCCAAACTTATGCATACAAATTTACAGGATGACCTTATGCATCACTATTAGAAGTCCCATAGCAATCAATGACATTTGCTCTCCAGTAAATGTGTACATGACTGCTACCTTAATAGATTTATTATACTGGGTGACAAATGACTTGTATCACAGTTGAGTCAAGAAACATAAGACAACCTACAGACCAGATAGCTTAATAGAGTCTTCATTTCCCCATGGATGATGAACACAGAAAAACATTGAATCATTTATCTGTGTCACTGTATTGTTTGTGATAGCTGATTGATGGATTTTACATGCTAATATCTATAACCTTCTCACATTGCCCTGGAGATGGGAAGAATGAATAAAAGAAGAGAATCTCAGCCAGGGTTTATAAATCACATAAAGTATATGAAAAAAAAGTGTTTGCATTATCAGCATTCATTGCACCCCATCAATCAGTCCAAAATCTGATAAAAAAAATATAACATTTGTAATTATTGGAGAATTACCACCTGGATACATATATTCTCAGAAGGATCTCTGTAAATTTGTTATTGCTGTTCTCAAAGTAAGCTTCCAGTTTGTCCATTTTTTTCAGAGAAGAACAATTTACAAAGTTGTTAAAAAGTGCAGAATCCAAATGTTCCCCATGAAGAGATTACTCCTATGGTGCAGAAAGCATGGCAGCTGCCTCGCGTATTATCCCACATCCCCATTTTTTTTCCTATCCCAATAGAAGGGGAGATAATAAATTAAACAGACCAATTGTTTTCATTGGCAATGAAACAGCAGCATGTCTGAAAGAGACTCATCCCAAGCAACAAAGAACAGCTCAAAGGAGAATCTCTTGATCTCCACTTCAGGATGAACTTATCCAGTATAAGAAATTAATATATGACAGCAGATTCACTTTTAAAAAAAAAATTCCACATTTTAGGAAAGCTTATCTGCAAAATTTGCATATAACTATTGATGCAACATTTTTAAAATTCCTATCCAAAACAAATTTAAGTAGAGCGTAACGGAGAGAAAATAGAGAATATAGAAAATCCTGTTAAACTAGCGGTCCCCTACTTTTCATGGTCTGCATACCAACTGTGGTGCCAGTGGTGGCGGGAGGGGGGAAGGGGATGGTTTTGTGCACATGCGTGCCACTTGTACAAATGCACTCGCTAATGGACCAAAGATTGGGGACTCCTGCTTTAAACTTATCTATACATCTTTATTCAGAATGTAAGGACCTTTGGCAGAGTTTTGCTGTAGATATAGGGTGATATAAAACTAAAGTGAAATCATAATTGTTGGGTAGTGGATTGTATTAACTTATGAATTGCAATTTTCAATGGAAAATTATTTAATTGCTCTGCATTATAAATGTCATCATTAATATTCTTTTAATAAAGTCTGTTGCAGTGGGGGGGGTTGCATTTTGTTTTCATTTCTGTTACAATTGTGCTCAGGACATTTACTTCCCTCTGTAGTCAAAATTCTACTCATAGACATTCTCTATGTAAAAAGTCAGATTTTGATTCTGGTCTCCCACCCACACTCTAAATCTATCATTCAGAACTGAAAACAGCATTACTTTGAAAATACTTTCCAGTTTTTATACATTATGTGCTTCTATATTGCTCATCCTGGCAGACATTTTCAGAATGTATGTTGTTTAGCATATTCTGAAGAATTCAGCTATCTCAGAGGATTTAAAGAATAGATCATCTTAAAGGGAGCTCTTCTTAATAGAGAAACGAAGGCAACCATTTTGAAGAAACATGTATCAATGAACTAAGTTAAATCAAGTCAAACTCCTTCATAATCACTGACCGGCAAGAAATCATGAGAGACTTAAACTTAAAACATCAATGACATAATTTATTTAGATAATTCACTCTCTGAGAAGGCAACTTGTCACTCAAAATTGAACTGCAGTACATTACAATCTTGCTTAAAAAGAAGTCAACATACACACACACACACAGAGAGAGAGAGAGAGAGAGAGAGAGACAGAGAGAGAGAGAGAGAGAGAGAGAGAGAGAGAGAGAGAGAGAGAGAGAGAGAGAATCAACCAATGCAAAGTTATTTTCTATTCCAATACATTCCATGGATTGGATGATGATGGAGCACTTTATTGTATTCCACACTTATGCTAATGCGAAATTTTGATCGGGCTGAACAGAATTTTAACTTCGTTCTCCCAGTTCTAATGAGCTAGGCTAGTCATATAATCAGACCTCTGGCTTTTTCCTTCTTTTTGAATTCTTACATTTTAAAGTGACACCCAGTCCTAGTCTCCTTCCAGAAGCAATTTCTTGCACATGTTGTGGATTTCATGCAGCCATAACTTGGTTGCCCCTTATAAAAATCAAGCTGCATAGTTGCAGTGAGGCTTAGCTCCAACTAAGCTCAGTCTAAGCAGAGTTGCTGCTGAACATTAAGCTGAGCTCCCAAGCCAACTCTGGGCAGGGATCAAGAAGAGTTGGGGCTGCTTTCCTTGGCTTGCATTCTTGGCAGTTGGATGTCAGCCCTGCTTATTTTCTGTAACTGATGAAACTGCCTATGCATCACTTTCCAGCTCCTCATCCAGCAGCAGTCTTTCCTTCTTTTCCTGCTTACTCACATGCCCATGAGCTAAGATTCCATTTTGAATGCAAAGTTCATGAGTGGGGCAATGTGAATTAATCGGGCTGGTTATGGATATTGGCACATCCTTGAAAATGCCAGTGTGGCTAAACTAAGCTGCTGTTGGCTTATCAACCTCCAATACAAATCATTTCCCAAAACTGTTGTCATAGAGCTGGGTTCAGATGTTCTGTGAGTACCTGAGAGGTAAGTTTGCCTCTCTCAGCAAACTGGACTGAACATTCCACTGGGTTTCTTGACATGGTTAGGACAGTAATAATACTTATATCCTCCTTTTTGTGAGAGACTTAAACCAAGTTTGTTTTTGGGAAGGGAGGTACTGTTTTGGCTGGGCAGAACCATGCTAATTAGGTTCCAGCACTGTCTCTTCTGACTTGAGAGGACGCTTTCAACCACATTGCTCTTTCCCTCATCTGCAGATGAGATTGTATATACTTTCCAGTAAGGAGAAAGTGATAGGATAGGATAGGATAGGATAGGATAGGATAGGATAGGATAGGATAGGATAGGATAGGATAGGATAGGATAGGATAGGACAGGACAGAATAGAATAGAATAGAATAGAATAGAATAGAATGGAATGGAATGGAATGGAATGGAATGGAATGGAATGGAATGGAATGGAATGGAATGGAATGGAATAGAATAGAATTTTATTGGCCAAGTGTGATTGGACACGCATGGAATTTGTCTTGGTGCATATGCTCTCAGTGTACATAAAAGAAAAGATACGTTCGTCAAGAATCATAAGGTACAACACTNTAGAATAGAATAGAATAGAATAGAATAGAATAGAATAGAATAGAATAGAATAGAATAGAATAGAATAGCATAGATTTTTTTTATTGGCCAAGTGTGATTGGACACATAAGGAATTTGTCTTGGTGAATATGCTCTCGGTGTAAATAAAAGAAAAGATACGTTCGTCAAGAATCATAAGGTACAACACTTAATGATACTGTAGTCCAGGTACAAATAAGCAATCAAATCATATTAGGAAACAGTCAATATAAATCGTAAGGATACAAGCAACAAAGTTACAGTCATACAGTCATTTGTGGGAGGAGATGGGTGATAGGAACGATAAGAAGATTAATAGTAGTGCAGACTTAGTTAATAGTTTGACAGTCTTGAGGGAATTATTTGTTTAGCAGAGTGATGGTGTTTGGGAAAAATCTGTTCTTGTGTCTAGTTGTTCTGGTATGCAGTGCTCTATAGTGTCCTTTTGAGGGTAGGAGTTGAAACGGTTTATGTCCAGGATGCAAGGGGTCTGTAAATATTTTCACAGCCTTCTTTTTGACTCGTGCAGTATACAGGTCCTCAATGGAAGGCAGGTTGGTAGCAATTGTTTTTTCTGCAGTTCTAATTATCCTCTGAAGTCTGTGTCTGTCTTGTTGGGTTGCAGAACCAAACCAGACAGTTATGGAGGTGCAGATGACAGACTCAATAATTCCTCTGTAGAACTGTATCAGCAGCTCCTTGGGCAGTTTGAGCTTTCTGAGTTGGCGCAGAAAGAACATTCTTTGTTGTGCTTTTTTGATGACGTTTTTGATGTTAGGTGTCCATTTTAGATCTTGCGATATGGTAGAACCTAGAAATTTGAAGGTCTCTACTGTTGATACTGTGTTGTCTAGTATTGTAAGAGGTGGAAGTATGGGAGGGTTTCTCCTAAAGTCTACCACCATTTCTACGGTTTTGAGTGTGTTCAGTTCCATATTGTTCCGGTTGCACCACGAGGCTAGTTGTTCAACTACCCATCTGTATACGGATTCATCATTGTCTCGAATGAGACCGATCACTGTTATGTCATCTGCGAACTTCAGTAGTTTAACAGATGGATCGTTAGAGATGCAATCATTGGTATATAGAGAGAAGAGAAGTGGAGAGCGCACACAGCCTTGGGGGGCCCCTGTGCTAATTGTACAGGTATCTGATGTGATTCTGCTTCACCTGCTGCTTCCTGTTTGTTAGGAAGCATATGATCCACTTACAAGTGTGTTCAGGTACCGCTAGCTGGTTTAGCTTAGTTAGAAGAGTGTCTGGAATGATGGTATTGAATGCTGAACTAAAGTCTACAAAGAGGACCCTTGCGTAGGTCTTTGGAGATTCAAGATGTTGTAGGATGTAGTGCAGAGCCATATTAACAGCATCATCTGTTGATCTACAGTATTTGCTTGGTATGCAAATTGCAGGGGGTCTAACAGCGGATCTGTGATAGTTTTCAAGTGGGACAGCACTAGCCTTTCAAAGATTTTCATAACTTAGAGCAACTGGTCTGTAGTCGTTCAGTTCCTTGATGGTGGGCTTCTTCGGCACTGGGATGATAGTAGAGCTTTATATCCTCACAGCAATTATGATTTATAATTCTAGTTCAGTATAACTTGTGGGAAGGGGGGAAATCGACCTCTAGTACAAATCAGTTTCCAAAACTGTTGAACTTTACAATACTTTACAAATACGACTGGGGAGGGAGGGGGAAACAACAATTTTTGAACAGTGACTTTTGGCAATACTATGATAATGTATCTGTGAGAGATGTGCCTATAGCATGAGGTGGGGAGCTGGTGTGATGGACCACAGTGTGGCTGCATTTTTTCCAGGAAACAGGAAGCACATTCCAGAAAGGGCACGACAAGAGGTAGCACAGCCCAGAGCCAAATAGGAAACAGAGGAAGAGTGTAAGGATAGCCACTGCCTAGAATCTCCCACTGTATATCACTGTATATTCAGGTGAGAGTAGTAAAGGTTTAGTCTGGATAGATTCAATCTATTGTGTGTAAGCAAATAAACAACTAAGGTTTGGCTTAATTGTTCTATGTCATTTTTGAGTGGCAAAACATATCACTTTTTCCAAGTATAATATTTTATTGAAATTTACGGTAATATTTTTCAGGCATTGGAATTCCCATTGATACATGTCAAATACAGCTTTATAGAAGGGCTTATAATTATTTTCTTATTAGTGAAATTTAACCCAAAAAAGGATAAAAATAGTGATAACACATAGTATATATAATAAAAAATAACTTTTAAAAAGGAGAAATAGTCATGCTATATTTTATTGAACTAATATATTATTACTATTACTCAGCTGTATAATTCTCATAAATTATGAGATTCACTGTGTAAATATTTCATGTAGGAAAATGTATATGCACATTCTTTTGTTATTGAACAGCCAGCTTAAAAAATTTGAGCTTTGGAAATGGGAATGGAAAGTGTCAAAAACCATTTGTACATCTTTAAAAATAGAAATAAAATAAAATTTCCTTTGACTGGGCCATATTTATTTTCAAATTAGGCTGTTTTTTGGTGACAATATGAAATTGGTTTATAACAACATAGAAGAATGTGTGATTGCTTTCTAAGATCTTTTATTAAAAAATATTTCTAGTTTAGCTGACCTAACATGTTCTAGTCTACCATCCAAGACTTAACCAGGCCTAACCCTACTTGGCATTTCAAAACTGGCAAAGAATTTAAAGTGCTGAGTGAATGGAATGACACATGACTAAAGAGATAAAATTCTTATTTCATTCCATGGTGCTATTTCAACTATTTTCTGAATTAGATTGGGGTTTTTTTTCTCTGTCATGGTAATGGTGTACTGACCACCATAATGAAATTAATTTAAGCTTTATTCCTTTGTGATATTGATAATTCTAGTGCACACTACAATCTCCCTGTTAATATTAACAAAGAAAACATTTATTATATTAAGAGGTTAAGCACTATGGTTTGCACAGTACTGGTTCTGATTAATTATGAATGTTTCAAGTCTAGTAATATGCTTTTTGATAGATAGCATAAATTAACAAGCCTTATAATCTAGCAATGGAGCATGTTAATATTTATATAGCACACTGAGGAAGAAAATGGTTTCCATATGACAAATGTAGTAAAACTTTTCTTAAGCTTTCAAACACATAAACTTATAGTAAATTGATTAGTCCCATGGAAGAGATGGAAATGTTGACTGCTGTAAATTCCTTCTGAAACACTCATAGGGGAATAAAACACTACATTTGAGCCACCCTTTCTGGGAATTGTCCTGCCCTATACTGGGAAAATAATAAAATTCAACACTGACCTGCAGTTCATCACAAACAAAATTATCCATCATTAATGTATCATAAACATACACTTATATTTTATTTTATTTAATCACATGGGTTGACTCACTGAACTAAGTAGGATTTAAGTACAAATACATTTGGGGTTTAAGTTGCACCTTCTCATGCTTTAGAACAGGGGTGTCAAACTCAAGGCCCATGGGCCGGATCTCGCCTGCAGGATACTTAGATCTGGCCTGCGGGGCTGCCCTGGAAACAGCAAAGGACTGGCTCATGGTGCCTCTGCCAGTGAAAATGGAGCTCATGAGGACTGCGTGCAGCCCTCCCGAGCTCAGTTTTTGCTGGCAGAGGGTTGCAGGAGGCCGTCGCAGCCAAAAATTGAGCTTGGGAGCCCGTTTTCACTGGCAGAGCACTTGGGCCCCCAAAGGCGCCCCTGACACGAGTGACGTTGAGCTGGCCATGCCCACCCTGGCCACACCCATCCCGACCCCCCAAGGTCAAACACAACCCTGGTGCAGCCCTCAATGAAATCGAGTTTGACACCCCTGCTTTAGTAGGATGCCCTTAAAGGTGCTTTTTTCAAAAAGCAACTGGAAAAACAAAGTCCAGTTGCTTTTTGGAAAAAACACCTTTGGGATAACAATGACCTGAATGACTGAGAATTTCCCTAGACAGTTAGGAGGATGCATTCTTTGGGATCCATCCAGCTGGAGATGTATTTGAAGTTTCAGAGTATGTGGTAGGCATTTTATGAAATGACTTATCTGAGAGAGTCACCTATTCACAAAATGACTGCCCTGCAGAGGTGGGTTTCAGCAGGTTCTGACCAGTTTTGGAGAACCAGTAGTGGAAATTTTGAGTAGTTCGGAGAACCAGTAGTGGAAATTTTGAGTAGTTTGGAGAACTGGTAAATCCCACCTCTGACTGGCCCCGCCCCCATCTGTTCTCTGCCTCCCGAGTCCCAGCTGATCGGGAGGAAATTGGGATTTTGCAGTAACCTTCCCCTGGAGTGTGGTGGGAATGGAGATTTTACAATATCCTTCCCCTGCCACGCCCACCAAGCCACGCCCACCAAGCCACACCCACCAAGCCACACCACGCCCACCAAGCCACACCCACAGAACCGGTAGTAAAAAAAATTGAATCCCACCACTGCTGCCCTGGCAGATGTAAAGAAGTAGAAGGTAGATGTAGAGAAATACAAAATGCTCTTTTACCTAATGTTGAATGGACTCTGCTGCAGGATGCATTCTACCATACTAGTTATACCTTTGTCTATTACAAAGGCAGCTTGAAAATAATACAGATAAATAAATAAGATCCTTTCAATATAGCTTTACAGTGAAGTTGAATTAGCTTATCTGGTCAGGTTTCCTACTTGGTCAAGGTGGTAAGGCTGAGGAGATGACACATTGTCTTCACATTATAGAATTTAATGTACATTGAATTTTCAGTGTAGCCCGGAGCAAGAAGATCCCAAATTAAGCTCATTTATTGCCTAAATCAGACTATCATAACTCATTAAATAAATTATTGTGTTTAAGGGCACAATTATCTCAATCTTGTCATAGGCAATTGGCCTTAATGGAAATCAATTTATGATGGTAGGAGTAAAGCTATACCAGTATTTTAAAAATGGCATGAATGGGAATGCAGTGTCCAATCTTCTCTGACTTTTCTCTATTGATAGGAAAAATTTAAAGCAGGGTGGGCAAAGTATGGCCCAAGGGTTTTATGTTGACCCAAGATTTCTTTCTTGCAGTTCACGTTATATGCATTATCTGAAAATAAGCAGAATTATTGCTTGCTATTTTGTTGCAGCAAAAACATTACAACTATAAGCTTTATGTGATTTCTTAATCTACAAACTCTTCCTACTTTGCCAAATCTGCCCCCCCATCAAACATAGTCCCTAATCACCAAAGATAACCAACCTCTAGTTGAAAGAATTCTAGAACTATAGGGTTGAAAGGCACATTGGAGGTGTTCTAGTCCATCCCAAGACAGGAATTTTCATACCAATTCAAACAAACGGTTGTCCAATCTTTTCTTCAAAACCTCCAGTGATGGAACACCCAGAATTCTGGGAGGTAAGCTGTTCCATTGATTAATAGTGCTCACTATTAGAAAATTCCTTTTTATTTCCAGGTTGGATCTCTCTCTCTCTCTCTGATGATTGCTTCTTGTGCTACCATCAGGTGTATGGAAAATAAATTGATGCCATCCGCCCTGTGATAGCCCTTCAAGTATTGGAAGATAGCTGTCTCCCTCAGTCTTCTGTATATTAAGCTAAAGATACCTACCGTAATTCCTTTACCCATTCTTCATAGGATTTAGCCTCTGGACCCTTTCTCATCTTTGTTGCTTTTTTCTGTACACCTTTTAGGGTTGTTGTTTTGTGTTGTTGTTTTTTTGTGATGACCAGATATTTAGCCATTCTTATAAATGAAGTGAAACTCATATCCGGTCTCTCTTCTACCTAGAGATTTCAGAGGAACACAACATTGTGGGAAGGAATGAAACTCTCCCACCATTCAGTCTCCTTCTGCCCACAGTCTTCCCACTATTTATCAGGACAAAAGGTTAAATATAGCAATGGGCTCAATATAAAGATTAAAATGTAGCAGGAGGCATTGGCCTATTCAGGTGAACATTCCCTCTAGGATGCCATTAGGACATCCTCCTAATTAAATAACAAAAGGTTCTTTTCCCCAACAGATTGCCACTTCCACCTACAATGTTAAATAAGCAGAAAATGCAAAATTAGCAAGAGTGTTCCCTTTTGGAAAACTGGCTAGTTTCACCTTCTGGGAATTCCTAGAGGGCGGGCACTCTTTCATATGCTTTGGTTAACAAAGGCAAGGTTTTCCTATATAAGGGGATTGTTGGGTAGGACTCAGGTTGGCTATCTTCTAATCCAGGGGTGTCAAACTCAAGGCCTGCGGGCCAGATCTGGGGGCTTACATCTGGCCCATGGAGCCGCCCTGGAAACAGTGAAGGACTGGCCCGCAGTGCCTCTGCCAGTGAAAACGGAGCCAAGGCGGGCCACACATGGCCTCTCCGAGCTCCGTTTTCGCTGGCAGAGAGCTGCAGGAGGTCGTCGGGCCAAAAACAGAGCCTCGATGAGTGACATCAAGCTGACCATGCCCCCTGGTCATGCCCCCCTAGCCCCCCAAGGTCAAACACAACCCTGATGCAGCCCTCAATGAAATCAAGTTTGACACCCCTGTTCTAATCAGTTGATTGGGTCTTATGCTGGTAGAATAAACCTCACTTCTGATAGGCATTCTTCATTCCTGGCTTGGATATGAACTTGATTTTTTGCTAACAGTATGATAACATTCAACAGCAGTAATAGAAATAGAGTTAAAGGAAAAGGATGTTTCAGAATACTATGCGGTATGGGAGAATTGGTATGAATGGATAGACAATAGAAATAAGAAATATAAATGTACATAGGGTTAGATTGATTGGAAAGAGAATGTGTCTGATGTACTGAATATTGATTCTAGTTGTATGAACAATGTCACAGATCTGTTAATTATGTGATAGAGGCATGTAAAGAAAAACTGCAATAAAAACAAATTTTAAAAAAAGGAACAGGAAAAAAAAAGAAATATTTAGCCTCAAATGATCACTTTGAGGAATGTGTACTTTTGTTGGCTTTGATCAAGAAGCAATATAAGCAGGTAACATGCTAGAAATTCATTCTGCAAATTTTTCACAATTCTCATTTAGTTTGATAGAAAGTAAACTACATTCGCATATATGGTAGTTCTTATTTTAAGTTTAATTATGAGTTGGCCGTGGGTTATGTACCTAACAGCTGTACAATTGCTTCTGATATTTAGCCTCCAACAGAACTTCTCCAGTGGCTATCCAAAGGATCAGGCATTTATTGAGGCTGCAGAGTGATGAAGAAATGTTTAATAGGAAGAAGAAACCCTTCTGTCTTCTTGTTACAATAAAATGAGCTTTCCAACATCACAACAAGAAATGTTAAAGGAAACATTAAATCACCCCAAGAATGCAGAAATATCATTCAGAAGATGAAGGCCTCCAATAAATGAGGGACAGAGTATTCACAACGCTAGAGGAAAACATTTTGACCCTTGTGTAGCAACGGCTCAGAAAATTTATTAAAATGCAGGGCTACTGTTTCCTTTTCAGCAGCAACTTTGATACTACGGTACTTTAAACATTAAGAACAGACAAAATGCTGAAACACATTACAAGGGTTTGTCTATGTAGACTGAATTTTCAGTGAGTCCAAAGTAAGACAGCTAGACAATTAATTGAAATGCAATGGTGATGATCCTATTATCTGGGTTCTTTATCTTCTGCTAAGATTGCTAATCCACTTCTGGAATCTTTTTGATGTGTTGCCTTTATTCTTAATAGCCCTACAAAGCTTGGGGCAAAATCACCTGAAAAAGTGCCTGTCCCACTATTGTGTCTGCAACAAAGGATGACACATAGTTGGATATAAGAATGAAAGTTTTTTTTTTTTTTTAATATTGGTGCCTTCTCTTGTGCAATGCTGTTCTGAAAAAAAATTCAACTATCACCTACCTGCGTTGTTTTTCTTCTTGCAGGTATTTATGATTTCTTGCTAGTGTGTTTTATTTTGGTGCACTTTTTACTTTGGCTTTATGCGCGGGGGGGGGCTTGAAAATGTAAACAGATTAACAGATTAACAGAGTTGGAAGGGACCTTGTAGGTCATCTAGTCCAACCCCCTGCTCAAGCAGGAGACCCTACACCATTTCTGACAAATGGCAGTCCAATCTCTTCTTGAAAGTCTCAAGTGATGAAGCTCCCACAACTTCCGAAGGCAACTTCTGTTCCATTGGTTGATTGTTCTCACTGTCAGAAAGTTCCTCCTTATTTCTAGGTGGAATCTCTCCTTGATCAGTTTCCAGCCATTGTTCCTTGTCTGGCCTTCAGGTGCTTTGGAAAAGGGCTGGAT
>QLTV01001366.1:290522-304014 GCA_003457575.1 Thermophis baileyi | reverse complement strand
AAAGGAAACACAAAAATAAAAAAGCAAAACATAAAATTTGGCACATCAAAACAAAAGGCTTCTACATAAAATGAAATGCTCACATAAAACACCACTTACCAATTTTTTACACTCATGTTGTGAAACTGCTTTAACAATATTCTGAAAGCAAAACACAGCCATCGCCATAGAGAAGACACCAGATTTTCTAACTTGCAGTCAAGTAAAAAACATTACTAGCACTACAATCATTGTGAAGTTACATCCACAAATAATTTTAGGAAACAAGGAATACACAGACATGAAATGGCTAAAGCAGAAATGGGAGAAACTTCCTTTGATCCAGGCACCAAGTTACTTGGTTATGTTGGAAGAAATGTCCATCTGGGTTCAGTTCCAAGTGGGGAGAAAGACACTGGAAACATGGAGACTGCTTGAAAAGATGGTTTATTGATGAACAGGATCACATGGCTTGAGCCATGTGCAGAAAAAAGGGAAGAGATGCTGAGAGTGCCTGGGTTTTATGCCCTCTCTGGGCTTTTGAATTTGAGCTTGTATTCTGATTGGTTGTCAGACTCCCATGGGGCCATGCAGGGGTAACTTTGTAGGTTGTGTTTTGAGTCCAAGCTTGGTTGAATCTTGCTGGGTGATGTAATCTTCCCAGGTGCCATGTGGTGAGATGGGTAGAGGGCTAATCCTATCATGTCCTGAGGGCCATGTCTTAATCCCATCACCCTGGAGCAGTGGTGGGTTGCTACCGGTTCGGACCGGTTCGCGCAAGCCAGTGGCGGAAATTTGGCCCCGTTTGCCAAACCGGTAGCGATGGCTGACCTTCTATCAGTATGTTCCAGTCGTGTGTTTCGTCCCACCAAGTTTCTCTTATTCCAACTATGTTGTATCTACCTTCGTGTATTAATATTTCAAGTAAAGATGGGATGATCCCCTCCCTGAGAAATCACTAGATTATGCATTGAATTCTTCTCACCATTTCTGTTGCTTTATATTGATAATATTACATTCCCTTTTCGATGTATTGATCAGAGAATAAATTAGTGTAAAATTGCAAATAAAGAGGTGTTGGAAGAAATGTCCATCTGGGTTCAGTTCCAAGTGGGGAGAAAGACACTGGAAACATGGAGACTGCTTGGAAAGATGGTTTATTGATGAACAGGATCACATGGCTTGAGATCCTGGGCAAAAAGGGAAGAGATGCTGAGAGTGCCTGGGTTTTATGCCCTCTCTGGGCTTTTGAATTTGAGCTTGTATTCTGATTGGTTGTCAGACTCCCATGGGGCCATGCAGGGGTAACTTTGTAGGTTGTGTTTTGAGGGCTTGGTTGAGCCTTGCTGGGTGATGTAATCGTCCCAGGTGCCATGTGGTGAGATGGGTAGAGGGCTAATCCTATCATGTCCTGAGGGCCATGTCTTAATCCCATCACCCTGGAGCAGTGGTGGGTTGCTACCGGTTCGGACCGGTTCGCGCAAGCCAGTGGCGGAAATTTGGCCCCGTTTGCCAAACCGGTAGCGATGGCTGACTTGCCATGCCCCTGAACCAGTTCCCTGGTTGCCGCCGCTTGAAAGTGGCTGGCAATGAACCCTCTGCGCATGTGCAAAGGCTTCTGCGCATGCGCAGAGAGTCAGTACCCAGATGTAACACACGCACGTGAGCGTAGCATGCGTGCATGTGAAGCGCACACTTCCGATGTGATGCGCGCACTTCCGAACCAGTAGGCAAGGTAAGAGAAACCCACCCCTGCCCTGGAGCTGAAGGGGGGTGGCAGGGAGCTGCAGGAAGCTGCTTTGTCTTTAAAAACATGTTTCTCCATTTCTCATCCAGGGAAATATAATATTCTGCCTTTTTAATATTTCCTAGAATATTTCATTTTTCTAGGAGAGGGATGGGTGCTAACTTCCTACAGTGGCAACAACAAATAAATAATTACAAAAAGATTTCTAGGCAATCACAAACTTTACAAGTTAATTGCAGGTATTCATTGTGAAGAGCTTGTAACAATTACATGTTATCTTACTTGTTTTGTTCAGACCGAATTGATTTACTTTTAGGATGAAAGAGTGTAAAAAGTAATTTGGGGTGGAACTCATAACGTCAATTCTTAGTGATTTTTTTTTCTTTTATAAAAAGAGGAAGTAAAAATAGTATGTAGAAACCTATAGCTGCTAATGTTAATAAGTCTGTTGGCAGAGCTCAAGCTATAAATCTATTGATTTTTATCCAGTCATTAAAAGAAACTGTCCCCTTTTTATATAGGTTTATTAAAATGTATCTATAGTTTGGCTGTAATACTAATCTCATCTGCTGTGATGAAATTATTCTTAAGTGTTAAACTTTAAAAGAACCTTCCTATAAATCAAACAGTAAATTCATTTAATTTTTTTTTTTTGCACCAGCTTATTTATTTTGGAAGCTGGTAAAATTAACTTGCAATTCTAAAAACTGCAGCTGCCAACAAAAAAGTCACATGAACTGACAACAGAACACATAAAAGACAATGACACCTCTAGGTGTTATGATCTTGTAATTTCCAGGTTAAGCCATACCATAGTTTGTCACATTTTCCCCAGTTTATATTTTCCAGATGACCATTATCTGCCAGATACAGAACTATGCAAATTTATTAAGATGCAGGAGTAGAAATAAGGGCCTGGTTTCTTAAATGCGCTGCACATAATGTGAAGTATCACATCTTATAAAAATGCATTATTTTCTCCCTCTCTCTCATGCTATTTTGTTTCTTGGGCACTACACAAATATTAATAAAACTGGCTGAAATAGTATTTGCACCATGGGAACAGCCTTTGCATAAGTCAAAAGCAAGAAGCAATGGATGGAAACGAATCAAAGAGAGAAGCAACCTAGAACTAAGGAGAAACTTCCTAAGAGCGAGAACAATTAATCAGTGGAAAGGCTTGCCTTCAGTAGTTGTGGGTGCTCCATCACTGGAGGCTTTTAAGAAGAGACTGGACAGCCACTTGTCTGGAACAGTATAGGGTGTCCTGCTTGAGCAGGGGGTTAGACTAGAAGACTTCCAAGGTCCCTTCCAACTCTATTATTCTGCAGTCATAGAAGATGATTTTAATAGGGCTAAAAGCCAGCATTGTAATACGTACAAGAAATTCATCTAGTATTTCCACTCTCATAATAAGAGGCATGAAATGGGTGTGTCTGCTGATTCTCCACGTGATAAATGAAACGTTTTGCCACCTACATCTGATATTTAGAAAAATCAGAAAATCAGAAAAATGAACACGGGCAAAGTGGGGAGGCGGACTCAGGTGGCAGATGCATGGGCACAGATAGAGAAGCAGTAAATTATTGTAGGTCAATGTCAGTTTCTTGAAGAAAGAGTATTGTTATTCTGTTTGGTCCAGTTGATGATGCAAAATGGTACTTAATGAAAATATCCCCTATGTTCCTTCTGTTTCTCTCACTGTCTCCTTACATTTGGCTTTGCCTACATTCTCAAGAGGGACGCGGTGGCTCAGTGGCTAAGATGCTGAGCTTGTCTATCGAAAGGTTGGCAGTTCAGCAGTTCGAATCCCTAGTGCTGCGTAACGGGGTGAGCTCCCGTTACTTGTCCCAGCTTCTGCCAACCTAGAAGTTCGAAAGCACGTAAAAAATGCAAGTAGATAAATAGGGACCACCTTTCGTGGGAAGGTAACAGCGTTCCGTGCACCTTTGGCATTTAGTCATGCTGGCCACATGACCACGGAGACGGCTTCGGGCAGCGCTGGCTCTTCGGCTTTGAAACAGAGATGAGCACCGCCCTCTAGAGTCCGGAACGACTAGCACATATGTGCGAGGGGAACCTTTACCTTTACCTTTACATTCTCAAGACTTACTTGTCCAATTCCAGATGACAACATGGAGTGTTAGCTGGCTTCACAACAGAACGATAACAGTGGGTGGCCAGGCAATATTCCCCAGGGTTTGTGCTTCTGATTTCGGAGTAGGGTTGATGGTAAAAGCAATTCTTCAGGAAAGAGAGGTTAGGATAGTAGGAGGATAATGGTGTTTGTATTGCCAGTTCCACAATAATGAACACATTGGGGGCTTTTTACAGAGCTTACAAGAAAGTGTGTAGAAGTCTTTGTTGAAAAAAGTATATCCTCTAGTCATACTCATTAGAAACACAAAAGCAAAGCAATTGCAGCAAAGCAAAACAGAGGTTTTAGCGAGCAGATTAATTATCAAATTGCAAAGAAGATTGTTTTATGTGAATAAGAACTAAGGCTATGTTAGTCAAATTTATCTCCTGTTACACGTTGCTGACATGCAGCTTATAATCATGCTGACAGCTTGAGTCAAGGTTTACATCTGATTTATTCTGTTCTCATTAAACATAACTTGAAAACAAGTCCCACTGTATTCAGTGGGGATTACTCCTTGAGAGTAGGGGAACAGCTTCAGGCAATTCGTCTTAACATTAGGACTGATTTGAGTTTTAATTGGTTTCCCAAAGCTATCTGGTTGGCTAATGAGGTAACAAGACAATAAATAGATCCTAGACTTCATAAGTGCTACAGTTCAAAAGAATTTTCATTGATCTGGATCTAGGAAATGCAAGCATGCATTCCTACATCCCATAACACATAAATTCCACAAGAGTTACCATCAAAGCAATGAATCCTTAGATTAGTTTTATTTTGGTTTTCCACCCTATAATGAGAAAACGATTGAATTAACAAAATTGCTGTTCTTCTTATGCTTTCTTTTTCTCCTGCCACTCAGAACATTTGCTTTCCCCTCCCTTTAAAAAAATAAGGTAATTTCTCTCAATCTGCCACATTCCTATTGTTTGCTGACAATCTTTTATTTTTAATGCATTGTTTGCACTAGCTTGTCATTTGCATATGGAGTGCATACTGTTTGCTGCTACAGGCAGTACTCAACTTATAAGCCCAAAATTTTTGTTGCTGAGCAAGACAGTTGTTGAGTGAATTTTGCCTCCTTTTATGACTTTTCTTGCCACAGTGGTTAAGTGAATCATTGCAGTTGTTAATAACACAGTTGTTAAGTGAATCTGGCTTCCCCATTGATTTGCTTATCAGAAGATGGCAAGAGGTGATCAGCCTGGACGCTGCAACCACAAATAAAAATGTGCAAGCTGCCAAGCATCTGAATTTTGATCACATGATCACAAGGATGCTTCAACGAATGTAAGTGTGAAAAACAGTCATAAGTCACTTTTTTTCAGCACCTTTGTGGCTTCAAATGGTTATTAAACAAATGGTGGTAAATCAATGACTACCTGTATTGTGTTTTGTTTGCAGGTGGTCAAAACAGGGGGTTTGGTTGCTCTTACAGCATACTGGCCAAAACTGATATACCAAAACTGATTAATACAGCAAAAATGATGGTCCATCAAGACTGAGAATGAATGAGAGAGGTAACAGATGTATGTTTGTTACAAATACTTTGCGGAAAACAACAGGGATTTAGGAAGTGGAGACCATTTGGAGTGCAAGTGTATCCACTTTCCTCCCCACCCTCCTTCCCAATGTGTAAAAATAGTACGGGTCATATACTGTAACTAAGGTGCCAGGTAGAATAAAACAGGCTGTATATTAAAGCTGTTTCCTGTATTAAAATATGGGGTCTGGGATTGGAAAACCAACAATTCCTACAGGAATAGACACCCACATACTAAACATGATTGTACTATATTGATTCAAATGCAGCAGCATGAATTAAATAAGGGCCATGTTCACAGATATCAGTGGTTGCCTATTTTAGATAAACCCTGCTTGAATGTCTATGGAGATTCTCAGTCATCCAGGTCATGGCTGTCCCAAAGGTGAAGCTGAAGAAGCTTCTTGGATAAGAAGCAAAATGTCTTCAAAGAAAAACCAGAAAGTCCAGTTGCCTCTTGAAAAAGCACCTTTGGAACCCCTGCTTGAAGGCAATCTCCTTTGAGTTTGGAAGCCTTTACTGTATCATTATTTTCAAAGACTACAGTACTTTGAAGCACTCATGCTTTTAGGATAGAAGAGTGATATACCATACCTGTGCCCCACATGCACCAAAGTGAAACTAACAACAAACCGTGTAGAAACAACTCATTTCATGATATCTGATAATACCACACTTCTCTACAAAGAGCCAATGTAAGAAACTGGATATACTTCACTTACAATGGACATGTTTTGCATGGCAGAAGTTCAAGGTTCAAGATCCAGAATCTTCAGCTAGAAGTAAAAGTGATGTACTCACTAGTTGTTAAATCAGATCAATTTAATGCTCACAGTGAATCCTTCAAACTCACAACATAGAGTAAAACAATCTTCATTTTCTAGAGCAGGGGTGTCAAACTCATGTCATCATGGTGGCGTCACGTGACATATCGGGACTTTTTTCCCTTTTGCTAAACCAGGCATGGGCATGGCCAGCGCATGATGCATCTGGCCCACAGGCCAAGAGTTTGACAGCCCTGTTCTAGAGTTAAAGTTGGATTTTTAAAAAAATCCTTTGCCTGTTATAAAACCCAATCTATTGAGGGAAATGAGGTGACATACCCAGATTCTGCTCTCTTCCCACAAAATTAGAGCAAAGGTCCATGATGATTATGGGTCCAGTATTTCAGAGTATCAGAAATCCTGACTGCCTACAGTTCAGCTGAATATCAACATATTTAGTGCAGACTTTTTTTTTTAGTTCAGAATATCTGGAAGGAAGGAATGAGAGTATAGATTGTTCCCATTTCTGATAGGTGTATAGAATTTTAGACTATTAGATTTCCAAAAGCAGATTAAAATAGCAGGTTTTGTTGTGTTATTTTGTCCCCTACATTCAGAGTGTATACTTTTTATGAATAAATAGTTGGCTTCAGGTTTTGTTTTATAGTGTAGAAGAGAACATTAAGGTAAATTGCAATCTTTTCATGAAAAGGATTAACATTTCTTTCATCTTTATTAAAGATTTTTCAAAAGGAAGGTAAAATGAATACAAACTAAGGTAAAGTAAGAAAAGAAAAAGAAAGAAAGCACAGAGAAAGCTAAAAGTACAAGAAAGGAAAAAGTAAAAGAAAATAGAAAAGGAAAATAAAAGATAAAAAGAAGTCCATAAGGGATCTCCAGTCAGTAATTAATGTAGATAGTGTCTTTTCTCTGTTCAAATAGGTCAATTTAGCTATCTCAGCAGAGAATGGGACAACTTGCCAAAGCCAAATTGCTGCGGCCAACTCACCATGGCCAACTCACCACGGCCAACTCACTACGGCCAACTCACCATGGCCAACTCACCATGGCCAACTCGGCACGGCCAACTCATCACAGCCAACTCGCTGTGGGACAACTTGCCACAGGACAACTCGCTGCAGGGCAATTTAACAATTCTATTTAATTATTTAAAATAAATAAAAATTATTTTAATTGTTGCCACTCACATTTTGTTCTGTGCCTCCTTCTGCATCCTTTCTTTAATGATTCTATTCCACCATTTGTATTTGCCTATTATTTGTTGTCTATAAAATGCTTCTTTTGCTGAGGGCTAAAAATATGTTTTTGGGAACAACCTAGATTTGTATCTATTCTAATTTCTCAATATGGCACATCTAATTATTTTTAAAATCTGCAGTAACTTTGATAGTATCATAAATATGCATGCCACCCAAATCAGCTCCTATCCTTCTATTTCTTCTATTTCTATTCTTTTATTTTTCAGTAGCACCCACTATTTCACTCAAACCAAACACCAAGCTGCAAAATACAATCTCAAATTAGGAAAACCCAAACCTCCTCTTTCCTTTGCATGTTACACCTTATATTTAAGTCAAGTTTTTCCCCTGCTACACAAATTTAGATATAGCCTTCTGCCACTGCTTAAATGGTGTATCACTTGTCAAAACAGATATTGTTTGAAACAAAAACAAAAAATATATTTCAGAAAATTTCCCCATCAATGATAGTTGTAGTTTCTCTCATATTAACATTGTGAAACTGGTTATTTTTATTCCCTTTCTACCTAGGATTCGTATCTCTGCTTTTAATATTACAGTATTTATTATTGAGGTAAGTTTTATATGTGTGCCATCCAAAGATGCCTTTGATGAGATGAGCACCTGTATAAATTTGATTAATAAAATAATACAAAAACTAAGCATGTTTTTTTAAAACTTCATTCCATATCTTATCATAGTTATTTTGAAATAATCTATATCTCAGCCTGTCAGGGCAGGTCTGGCAAGAATAACAAATGCGACCACAAGTGCGGCAAAATCAAATGTTTAATTCCATCAAACAGACCTGGCCTCAGAACGAAGCGAGTTGGCACCAAAGACCACCGTGTAAAGCCAGTGCTGGGAGCTCTGCCTTCCAGTGCTGCTTTTCAAATGTGCACTCCACCTCCCAATCACCCAATAACCACACACACCCACCAACCACCATCCGCCCCAGCAACCACAATTCCGGTGGCTGAATATCTGGTTTCCTCTCAGCTCTCCACTCCGTTCCTCTCAGCTCCTCTCTCCACGCTTTCAACAAGCAGTCAACAAACAGAGAACTCAGCTGGGGGTTGGGCAGCAGCGCGGCAGCCGGAGAAATCAGCTGGGAGTCGGGTATTCAGCTGGGAGGTGCAGAAGGCTCGCGTCACGTCCCAGTGCTCCCCTCCAGGTATGGCGAGCCCACGGACCGGGCTCGACAGGTGGCTCCCCTCTACCAGGGGTCCACCTGGAAGACACAATAGAGAGGTGTTAGTGACCATAGCCTGGCACGTACCTAACCCTTCCCCCAGTTTACCTGGATACTGGTGATGGAACCGGCGCACCAGGCATTCAGCGTTCATATCTCGCTTTGCCACCCAGGACGCTTCAGATGCGGGGTAACCCCTCCACCGGACTAAATACTGTGGCTTACCCATATAAAGTCGAGAGTCTAAGATCTTATCTATTTTGTAATAGTCTGCTCCTACAGGCCGGGGTTTTTTGGCATGGGTCTCATGGTAGAAGCATCTATGGGTTTTAATAGGCTACTATGGAACACAGGATGCACCCGGCCTAGAAGGGACAGAAGCCTCAGTTCCACAGTTACTGGATTAATTACCCGGATGATAGGAAATGGGCCTAGATATTTTGGGCCCAGTTTTTTACATGGTATTTTCTAATTATTCGCAACCACAGTTCCAGTGGCTAAATCTCTGGTTTCCTCTCAGCTCTCCACTCCGTTCCTCTCAGCTGCTCTCTCCATGCTTTCAATAAGCAGTCAACAAGCAGAGAACTCAGCTGGGGGTTGGGCAGCAGCGTGGCGGCTGGAGAAATCAGCTGGGAGTCAGGTATTCAGCTGGGAGGTGCAGAAGGCTCGCGTCACGTCCCAGTGCTCCCCCCCCAGGTATGGCGAGCCCACGGACCGTGCTCGACACTATAGTTCATATTTCTCAGAATGATACCCAGATATTGTACTTTCTTTTCAACTTTAAAAAGGTTGAATTTTATTCATCAATTCTGTTTGATCTTATATTTTCATATTTTTGTTAACATGTTTATCTTCTGTTCATTTATCTTGAAACCAGTTAGTGCACCAAATTCTTTTAATTTATCCATTAATGTTTCAGTTCCCTTTAAGAGCTCTTCCAAAATGATCACCAAATTATCTGAAAAAGCCCTTAATTTTTAAGATTCTTTTTTAGCCCTCTCTTATTTTCTTATATCTATATTAGTATTTTGAGAGCCAGAATAAATAAGAAAGGAGATAGTGGGCACCCTCTCTTTTCTTTTTTGTATCTCAAGTTTTTTTGTTTTTGTTTTTTAGATCTCCATTAACAATTTGTGCTTTCTCTGAAGTGTAATCTTACCAATTTGGCAAAATTTTCTTTACTAGGTACTGTATGTTTAGTCTAAGGAAGAGACGGGGTAAGGATGATATGATAGTAGTCTTAATAGTACTTGAGGGATGTTACAGAGAAGAATGGGTCAACCCATTGTCCAAAGCACCTGAGGGCAAGACAAGAAGAAATGGATCATTAAAGAGAGATTCAACCTAGAACTAAGGAGAAATTTCCTGACAATGAGAAGAATTAATTAGTGGAATAGCTTTCCTCTGGAAACTGTAGGTGCTCCATCACTGGAGATTTTCAGGAAGAGATTTTGTCCAGAATGATATAGGATCTCCTGTCATGGGCAGAGGGTTTGACTAGAAGACTTCCAAGTTCTCTTCCAACCCTATTATTATTCTATGTTCTATGGTATGTCTTTTCATAATCTGTCACTGTTCCTTTGTAATCCTCAGAATATTTTGTTTTTTTAGATATTCATCTATTTTCTCTAGAGAGTTATACATTGCACATGCTGAAATACACGTTATCCATTAATACAGTATCTCCCTCTTGTAATTTCAACATTTCCTTTTCCTTTTGTAATTCACATGCCAACCAATTCCCTGGTTTGTTTGCAAACTAAGATTTTAGTTTTTGCTTTACATAGTTCATTTTTATTTCCATTTCTTTTAATTAACTTTGATAGCCATCACTGTAAAAGTTTAATTTGTTGAGAAATACTTATCTTCTTTGGATTTTTTTTTAATTCATCATCTTTTTCTTTATCTCATCCAAAATAGCTTTCATTTTCTCTTTATTTCTTTTGAGTTCACTATTTTATTGCATAAAATAACTTGTAATGAAAGTTTTGCTTGTATCACAAACTGTTCTTAAATCAGTACCTTTATCTAAATTGTTTTTTTAAAGATTACCATTAACATCCTATTATATCCAGACTATTAATACTGAATAAATGGCAAAAATATTAATTTACTGATAAAGAGGAAGAATTGGATTTCAATTAGCTGTATGATTTAAATAAACACACCACAATCCATTGAGTATTGTTTTTATACTTAGACATCTGCACACTAGACATTTAAACAAACAATTACTGTTTATTTAGGGGGATCATATTAAAAATGTAATTTGATGCATATAAAATATTTCAAAAACAGCGAACTTCTTTATCATTGGAAAGTACACCCCTAAAATGCAAGCACAAATTATTAATTTATTTTATTTATTAAAAGTATGGAAATACACACAGTAGGTCATGAGTGGAATTTTCCAGGGTCAGGGGCTGTTCCTTAGACGAGCCAAACAGAGTTGGGATGTTACTGCAATAGCAACAGCACTTAGACTCATATACCACTTCACAGTGCTTTATAGCCCTCTCTAAGCAGTTTACAGAGTCAGCATATTTCCCCCAACAATTTGGGTCCTCATTTTACCAACCTCAGAAGGATGGAAGGCTGAGTCAACTTTGAGCCAGTGAGAATTGAACTCTGGCAGTCGGTAGAATTAGCCAGCAGTCAGCAGAAGTAGCCTGCAGTACTGCATTCTGACCACTGCGCCACCATGACTCTTGATATGACATAATAAAAAGCTAATGATACGACATATTTGGCCTAAATTGCGGGACTAATCCATCCTTTGGTGGAGAATTATAAGTGGAGTAGCAGGAAGTCAGAATGGAAGCAATCTGCTTCCATTCCCCAACCCTTTGCCCCTTCCCCCCCAATAATATCTAGATCTCACCAAATGCCTAAAGGTTCTGCCAGCAAATTCTACAGCAAATGGGTAAATTTGCTGTAGTGGTGGGTTGCTGCCGGTTCAGACCAGTTCTTTAGAACCAGTAGCGGAAATTTGCTGCTGCTCGCCGAACCGGCAGTGATGGCCAGAGGTCCACGCTCCCGAACCGGTCCTCCAGTTATCGCAGCTTGCAAAGAAAACCTCTGCGTATGCACAAAGGCTTCTGCGCATGCACAGAGGGTCATTTCTGTGAAGCGACGTAGGTGCGCAAAACGCGCACTTCCGTCGCGATGTGAACCGGTAGGGAAGGTAAGTGGAACCCACCCCTGCGGTAACCTTTGGCTGTTTCACTTTGTGAATGGAAATGGACATTTTGCTGCCAAATTTAATAGGTATCTTCAGATGCTACAGATCCATGTTGTGTAGTCCAAGAGGCTATAGATTGACTATCCCTATGGAGCTGCTTTAGTTTATTGTTCACTAGGAACATTAGAGAATGAAAGAAGGGATCTCTACATTGCGGCCTTCTCTTAGCTTCCTTTCTGCTCTCCCTTGATTGAAAGACTTAGATCATTTCCCCCCCAGTGACTTATGGTATCTTTAGAGTTATTTAACCTTGTTCTGAAATATGCTCTTTATGAGCATAATAAGTGCAGAGGTGTGTGTCTATATCCCTTTCTCTGTTTCTCTGTGTTTTCTTTATCATAGCAAGTAACATTTTACTCTTCCTTTGGATTTTAATATCTGTGTTTTGAGAATCTTAATGGGTTTAGCAGATATGTTCTTCTAAAATTGAAACCACTGAACAAACTACAAGATTCCAATCAAGGTTACCTTTGAAATTTCCCTATAGGCATAACATGCTAAGTGTATTTATGCACTTTTTGAATATTTTCTCTCTCTAATGCTTATCTTTAAAAAGTTTTCCTTGGCTATGCCATTTGCCCTTTGAGCTTATACTGAACTAGATACACGTAACATAAAATTATGTCCTCCTAGTTTTGTACAGGATCAGGTTGTTCAATGACATGCATCAGCGCTTTTGTTGCTATTTCAGATATTATTTCAACATTTTAAATGGGTTCCTCCAAAGTGTATTGAGTAAATCACCCACTGAACCTGAATGCCTTAATAATTTCCTATTCTTCCTTACTTCTTAATAATCTAGGTCCATGAGGCATAACAGACAAATTGAGTAAAAAGGCAGCTTTTTATACCACAATCAACAATGAATAGTTTTCATTTGCAGTATCTGAAGGATGGAATGCCGTCCACAAAGAGCGTCCAATTTGCTAACATGCACCACCAGCTGTATCCTAATATTATGGGTTTTTAGCCAGTTTTTACGCTGAACTGATAAAACTTTAGGACAGCTATGGAGTCTGTGAATCTTTTCCCTAGACGCACATACTTTCTGTCATTAGATATGGTGTTGCTGCAAAATGTTTGTAGTAATGCCACTTGAAATTTCTTCGCAATTCTTTTATGCTGAAGTAATGAAGGTGGTGATGGTGATAATGAAGATGGGTATATATGCTTAAAATTTTTCAATAAGCATCCACAAATGGGCAAAGTTTGGGCTATATGAAAAGTGGGTCAGGCCTGTACAAAGGTTGCTAGCAGGACTATGCTTACCAGGTATCCACTTGGCTTCTTGGGCAATTCCTTCCCCCTACACAGATATTGCCTGTATCTATACACAGATGTTACCTATGTACTTGTTCTCCCACAAGTATGTTGGGTTCAGGATTATTGATTTCAATTTATAATTATTAGTACTGGTAATTAGTAATTTATAATTATTAGTATCCTATGACTATCACTAAGTGTTTTATCTTATGATTCATGATAATGTATTTATGATGACTATGATCATGATTTATCACTTATATCTTTTATGTACACTGAGAGCTTATGCACTGAAGACAAATTCCTTGTGTGTCCAATCACACTTGGCCAATAAAGAATTCTATTCTATTCTATTCTATTCTAT
>QLTV01001366.1:275596-290212 GCA_003457575.1 Thermophis baileyi | reverse complement strand
GAAAGTTCGTTGCTTGATTCCTTTGTACATTGATGGTTTTGCTGTGAAGCTATTTCCATAATAGCGTTTCGGCTACCCTACTTTCCTTCCTTCCTTCCTTCCTTCCTTCCTTCCTTCCTTCCTTCCTTCCTTCCCTCCTTCCTTCCTTTTGAAAACAACCTTGTGCAACCAATCATGTATCATTGTGTGGGCATAAATACAAACACATACTAATCATAAATGTCTATTTCCTTTGTTTGTTTTTTTCCCAGGCACTTGTAGAAAATATGTGTGGTGTGAGTGAAATTTGCCAGCTAATATAAATATTCAGATTTCTTGAATTCCAATAATTTAGAAATATGAAATAATTAATGCTTAATCCATTAACACATGTAACCAAAGCTCATCTGGGATATAAAATCTATTTTTTCCTTTTCTACAAAGAAGCCCTAGGTTAGGGTTAATTATGGAGCTCACTGCCACAGTAAGTATAATCTCACATATTTGCATTATTTATAGTAACATTGCATGATTTTTTTTTCCCTGAGTCAGAAAGAAGAATTAAGTGGGTGGAGAAAAAAATCAAATAAAAGAAATAACTTTGATCCATCAAATAGCTTATCTATCAAAGTTATTTGATGGAAATGTTTGAGGAAAGGAAATGCTTTGAACATAGAATGTAAATGTCTTGTGATTTAAAGTGCTAAATAAAAATGATGAGCTAAAATAATTGAACAAATGGAAGGTACAAAAAAAAACAAAAACAAGCCATCATACTGCTTGGCTGAGTCTCATAGTTGAAGGTTGTATTTTCACAGAAAATAAATTCATTACTGAAAGAGAAATGAAAGTCGAGGGAAATTACCCGAGAAACTGGGCTACATCTTAAAATTTAGAGAATGAGTGTCAAATTAAAATGGAAGATATAAAATAAGATTGTGAAGTAGGCTTTGTTTGTTTGCTCTTCATTTACAGATCCAAAAGTGATTTAATGGATTGTATTAATGTGTTTATTAATTTGAGTAATACCAGAGAAACAAAATCATGCTAACTATGCTTCCTAGTGATACTACATCTCATTTTGAAATGTCTGATTATATCGTAAGTGATAATTGAGGGTATAATTCAGGCAGGGGTGAAATGCTCCCGGTTCACTCGTACCTGTTGGTCACCGTAGAGCCGGGCGCCAAGGTAGCGCGAGGCGCCGCCCACCCGCCCGGATGCCGCCATTTGTGTTCTTTTACCCTCTGCAAATGCACAGAATGCTTTGTCCGGGCGGGTGGGTGGCGCCTCGCGCTACCTTGGGGACCGGCTCTACGGCGACCGACAGGTACGAGCAAACCGGAAGCATTCAGGGCTGTCAAACTCCCAGCCCACGGGCCGGATGCGTCACACGCTGGCCACACCCATGCCTGGTTTAGCAAAGGGGGAAAAAGTCCTGATACATCATGTGACACCGCCGTGACGCCGTGAGTTTGACACCCCTGATATAATTCATTTCCAGGCAGATAAATGGGCATAGATGAAGAGTGTGTAATTATATTTTGGGTCAAAAGTTATATTTGGCACTATTGCCACTTTTGGAAGAGTTTTATTCAAAAAACTGGGTTGGACCAGGATAAAAAAAATGTTTCATTTAACTGAATACAAATTAATTAAACCTAGTTTACAGCAATTACAAGTAGTTAACATGATGATGCCACATATACCTTCCTTCTGGTTTGTTATAAATCACAATTAGGAGCAATATTTTTGTGGGAGTTACATGCAGTTTTTCTTCATATTGTGTACCTTCTGACAGGGAGGGAAAAAACACCACTGGCCTTGAGCTGTGACCAGCATATAATAATACACTGCTGAATTCCCTATACACTGCTGAATTCCCTATCATTCTGTTTCTCGTCTGCTTACATTTTACAGACAGGTAGAGTTGCAAAAATTCAGATCACCACTAGCTGGGGGCCAAGAGTGGGAATTTTCTATAACTCTTTGCTGCCATCTAGTGCTCATACAGCCCAGATACACTAGGCTTAGTCATTTTTTCCTCTAAATATTTTTTTTCTTTTGTTCAAATGTATTCTCTCTTTTTACTATTAGGAATAGTACCAGATTATTTATATACTTTTATACCATTGGTCGCATCTACTTCTATCACCCAATTATAATTCTTTTTCCTTTAGTTATGCAATGTTTCTTAGCATATAAATATAACTTTCTTGTGGCTCATGGTGTTCTTCTCTTTGGATACCATGATACAAAAAAAGATGCCGAGATCTTAGAAAGTGTGCAGAGAACAGGAACAAAAGTGATAAAGGGTCTGGAGGCTAAATCTAAGACTATTCAGACAGATACTGAGACAAATACTACAACTTGGATTGTATAAAGTACAGCAGACTGTGTGTTTCTAGATGAAAGCTACTTCAATTATACCTGCATTGTGGGTCTTGCTTTGGCTTCCAATAGATTATCCTGGTTCAAAGTGCCAGATTTAGCCTACTGTACTGAACTCTATATGGCTAGGCTCCATGAAAAATCAGGGCAAAACTCTCATCCTAATTAAACAAGCCTATTACTCATACTGGGTGGGGATTTCTCTCTATATCCGGCTTATCAAAGAAAAGAAGAATGGAGACACGAGTAGGTCTATGGTTGCTCAATCCTGTGGAAGACTTACTGCTAAAGTCCTGTTGGCAAATTATTTGGCACTCCTTTGGAAGGTGGTTAAGATGGTACTCTCAGCCAATCTCAGCCAATCTCATTGTACACACATTGTAATCTGACAATAGAGGTTTGAATCTTTGAATCTGAATCTGCCAGTTTCCTAGGATAATACTGTAACTTATTTTATTGGTTTTATCTTTGAATGGGATTTTATTGTATGTTTGGTTTTATTTTCACTTTAAACTGTTGCAACTTGGTTTGATTGAGTAATGTATAAATATAATAAATAAATGCATACATACATACATACATACATACATACATACATACATACATACATACATACATACAATCTAAGCAATCTACTTAACTAGTGGGTAAGTGACTGAGATTAAGTTGGTAAAGTTGACCTATGATGACATATATAAATATATATCCATACAGTTTACCTGGTAAGATAAGATAGTTTATCATTGCCATTTTACTGGAAGATTTCCCTCTCAACTTTGTAGTTTAGTCTATAGCCTTGGAATTTCCAAATGGCCCTTGTCAAATATCAACTCAGCAAACCCAACATATTTTTTTTAGATTGACCTAGGTCATAAACTTTTCCTTCACTCACTGGGAAGACCAGAAAAATGTCCACTTGATGTCACTATTGTTCTACAGAAGTTTGGCTACAGAACTTTTGTCTGTCTATAGCAAAGCTCCTTTGTTTCCTGCCAGATAACATATTTGGTTTTTTCTTCCTTACTTGGGAAAAATAAATTAACATAAAGAAGAAGAAGAAGAAAATCATGCAACTTAAAAATGTTTAAAATCTTCTCATAGATGACTAAGTAAAAATCTTAAAATGTATGTACACAGAGATATACATAAACATATGTGTACCCAATCAGAGACTATCCAATCATCTTTCCCCCCTGCAAATGATCTACTCCTAATTTTCACTGGCAGCAATATTAATTTTTATTTCCTTAAAATATGCTATTATTATTATTATGGTTGCTTGTACACTCAGACAGAAGTTTAGACTTGGTTTGGCATTTTTATCCATATTGAGTCCTTTCCAAGGACCTGAGATAGGGAGATATTGACTGTTGTTATTTCTAATTGATTATCTTGAATACCCAATAATGTGAGAAGGAGTCGAACGCCTTCTTCTAATCAATTGAAGCTACTTTCAAGTTGATCTTCCTTCTCTTGCAGTTTTCCAAAACTATCTTGTCGGTTAGGAGCTGATCTTCTGTCCCTCTGCTGTTTGGGTAGTTTCCCTTCTTCTCAGGAATGAACTTGTTTTCAACTACAGTAGATGCTGTTGGATGCATCAACTACAATACTAGCCAACAATTTGAAAGCTTTTGATAAGCAGGCAATTAGCCTTTAGTTGACTGGTTTTGTCCCTTTTGTTGAATCTTTCATTATCAGGTAAGGTTTGGCCAGATGTTAACCAATCTTCAATTTCATCGCCTTGCAGTATGTTGTTAAACTGCTTGGTGATGAGTGGGTATAGATAGACCAGTTAGATGTTTCAACCAAAAACCGTGCAATTCATTTTCACTTGGTGCTGACCAATACTTCTTATTACAAGTTTATTTTTAATTTCAGCTTCTTTTTTATCTTTAAAAAGTCCTCTAGCCAGGCTGCAGTCTTACTTTATTTCTTTGGGTTGTCCCATAGTTGCATCCATAACTGCACTTCAAGCTTTATATCTGTTAATTTTCTATACCAGTTATTTGCTGCACAATTATTTCCAGTGTTTCCTTGTTTATCCTTATTTCTAGGTAATATTTCTTGATCAGGTGTTCTTTGGTTTTCTTGTTCTTTGGCTTTTTTCCCTTCAGCTATTCTAATTTGCTTGCCTCTGATCTTAGCACGCTGGTCTTATTTTTCAACATGATATTCCATGTTGGTGGTGCACTGTTTGGCTTTTTTTCTTCTTTGTTGATTATAACTGAAGACATGATACACATTAGTTGGTTTGTTTCTTGTAGTGAGCTGGTGCTTGTATTTGATATTACTTTATTGGCATCTTTTAATATTTATGCTAACTGTTTCTTTGAACAAATGTCAGTGCAGACAATCTTATTCTGTTGTTTTTCTGCTGTTTTGGATCCTCAGTAATTGTTTGTTTCAATTCCTTTTCTTTTTATGTTAGAGGGCTTTGTTCTTTCTGATGAGAAGGCTGAGGAGAGGATGTCTGGTTTTGGAATGAAAACAATTTATTAGCTATGCTGGTTTCCTCTACTGCCAACTCTCCCTGGTTTTTCACTACAGTCTGAGCTCCTTCTAGCAAGGCTTCAATGTCCTTCCTTTGGATAGACCTTTGCAGTTCATCCAATTCTGTTTCTATGATTACCTTGTTTCATTTTATAAATGAACATTGATCAACTAGTCTCTTTTCTGTTATTTCTGATTCTGGATGTTATTCTTTCTAGAACTGGTACATTCTTTCCAGATATCCAGAAGAGCCGCGGTGGCGCAGTGGTTAGAGCAGTACTGCAGGCTACTTCTGCTGGCTGCTGATTGCCAGCAGTTTGGCAGTTCAAGTCCCACCGGCTCAAGGTTGACTCAGCCTTCCATCCTTTCAAGGTCAGTAAAATGAGGACCCAGATTGTTGGGGGCAATATGCTGACTCTGTAAACCACTTAGAGAGGGCTGTAAAAGCACTGTGAAGCGGTATATAAGTCTAAATGCTATTGCTAGTGCTATTGCTATCCTTTTCTTGTTGGATTTGATTTGTAATGATGGATAATTATTTCTTTGTTTTCAATCTTTGTATATTTGTAACTGGTAAACAACTTTTCTGCCAGTAGTCATGCATCAGGTAGCACTAGTTGCTCAGCCAACAGTCCTGAGTCTTGTAGCCCATTATTCACCAGATATCCAGAAATTCCAATACCTAATCCAATCTTGTTGATCCACACAGCAACATATCTGATATAAATTTCATCTCATCATATTGTTTATGGGAGAGACCGTTTTTGTCTGGCTCCTCTGATGAGAACTTTGAAGTCATCTGTCTTTGCTTACTTCCTAGGGCTGAGAGAACTTGACCCAAAGTCATCCAGCTGGCTTTGTGCCTCAGGAGAGACTAGAACTCATGATCTCCCAGTTTTCAGTTCAGTGTCTTAACCCTTACATCATCCTATACAATGAAATAATTAAAGGCAAATACTGAATTATTTCTTTTTTCTGATTATTTTGAGAGTAAGCTTTTGAGGAGAACCATCTAAATATATGGCCTGGAAATGGTCTTGATCCTTAATAGCATCTTACAGAACAAAAGCACATTAACAATCTTATGGTTTCAAGCTTGCTAGGATAAAAATTGGGCAATGACAAGGCACTTCTCCCCAAGATGATGTGTTCTGAATGGACTTTCTGCCTGTCCTCCCATTTCATTTCAATCTACAAAGAAACCTTGTGGACGTATCCAGGTTTGAGGCCATACAAAGATGTTAATGAAAGCAAAATTCCACCACACGCATACAAAAAAACTGTGGATTTAAGTCCAAATTCAATCTTGTTCTTACAAAACAATATTGTTTTATTGCTTCCTAACAGACAGGATATTGCTTCCTAATATTCCTAATATGCTTCCTAATATTGCTTACTAACAGACAGGAAGCAGCAGGTGAAGCTAGGCAAAATCACATCAGATACCTGCACAATTAGCACAGGAGCCCCCCAGGGCTGTGTGATCTCTCCAGTTCTCTTCTCTCTGTACACCAATGACTGCAACTCAAAAGATCCCTCTGTTAAAATACTGAAGTTTGCAGATGATACAACAGTGATTGGTATCATTCAAGACAACGATGAATCTGCATATAGACGGGAGATTGAACAACTAGCCTTGTGGTGCAACCAGAACAATCTTGAACTAAATACACTCAAAACTGTAGAAATGGTGGTGGATTTTAGAAGAAAACCTCCTATACTACCACCTCTTACAATACTAGACAACACAGTATCAACAGTAGAGTCCTTCAAGTTTCTAGGTTCTATCATATCTCAAGACTTAAAATGGACACCTAACATCAAAAACATCATAAAAAAAGCACAACAAAGAATGTTCTTTCTGCGCCAACTCAGAAAGCTCAAACTGCCCAAAGAGCTGCTGATTCAGTTCTACAGAGGAATTATTGAATCTGTCATCTGCACCTCCATAACTGTTTGGTTTGGCTCTGCAACCAAACAAGATAAACACAGACTTCAACAGATAATTAGAACTGCAGAAAAACAATTGCTACCAACCTGCCTTCCGTTAAGGACCTGTATGCTGCACGAGTAAAAAAGAGGGCTGTGAAAATATCTACAGACCCCTCACATCCTGGACACAAATTGTTTGAACTTCTACCCTCAAAATGACGCTATAGGGCACTCCACACCAGAACAACTAGACACAAGGACAGTTTTTCCTGAATGCCATCACTCTGCTTAACAACTAATTCCCACAACACTGTCAAATAATTTACTAAGACTGTATTACTATTATTCTTCTCTTCCTTACTAGTATCTATCTCTTCCCACTTATTAGTATAACCATTTTGCTTGTATCTTTCAATTTATATATTGTTTTTATTTGTTTCCTAGTACGATTTGATAGCTTATTAGTAACCTTGACTATCACTAAGTGTTGTATCTTTTTATTCTTAATGAATCTATTTTATTTTCCTTATGTACACTGAGAGCATATACACCTAAGACAGATTCCTTGTGTGTCCAATCACACCTGGCCAATAAAGAATTCTATTCTATTCTATTCTATTCTATTCTATTCTATTCTATTCTATTCTATTCTATTCTATTCTATTCTATTCTATTCTATTCTATTCTATTCTATTCTATTCTATTCTATTCTATTCTACTGTCAAAAGGACAATATTGCTGAATTTCAGACAAGAAAGATTATACCAAAAATAATAAGCACCTCCATTCCATATCCTTCTTTCACTCCAGCAGAAAATCCTTTAGGAGAGTTAGAATCATCTTACCAGATGTTGCCATCTATTCAGGTGCTCTGTTGTCCCATCTGAGAATTTATGTTAAAGCAAAAAGGGTATTGGCAGCATCTGGTAAGTTTTGTAACAACAGCAGCTAACGTTACCTTACAAGAAAGTCTCATAATATTGAACAGCATTTAAAATTATATGTTGATCTGAATTTCATACAAAACAGCAGTACGCATAACCTGTGTTCCCTGTTGTACACATTTGATTGATAGCAGATGAAAGAAGGCAGAAAAAGTGAGGGTTTTTTAACTACAAAAAGTAATGATTGTATGGAATTCACTATCACAAAATGGAAACAAGGCTTTAAAATCAATATAGAGAGTAAGTCTATGAGTAGATCAATGGTAACACCTAAAGAGAAAATTCAGATTCTGAGTGGGAGAGGATGTATAACAGGATATCCACAGGGGGGTTCAAAAAATCAAATTAGTGGTTAAATTGGTTTTTCATTTTACCTGCAGATGGCCCTATTGTCAGAGTTTCCTAATAATTACTGTTTATTATTTTGTAAAATGCCCCAGGTCCTGACGTACATCAGATCCTATCAGTAGGTTCTTATACTAATTTATATCTGATAAATAAAAGATAGGGTCATTAGATACTTTGCTAATGGGCAGTACAACTAAATTCCAGAATAACAGAGTTGGAAGGGACCTTGGAGGAGACCTTATATAATTCTGAACAAATGGCTATCCAGTCTCGTCTTAAAAACCTGTGAAGATGGAGCACCCACAACTTCTGAGGGCAAGCTGTTCCATTGATTAATTGTTTTCATTTACAAGAAATTTCTTCTTAATTCTAGGCTGGATCTCTCTGATGATCTTTCAACCATTACTTGTTGTCTTCCCCTCACATGATTTGGAGAATAGGCTTACCCCCTCTTCTCTGTGATAGTCCGTCAAATATTGAAAGACTGATATCTATCACCCCCACTCCTCTTTGTTAGACTAGACATATCCCTCAATCATTCATCATAGGTTTAGCCTCCAGACCCCTTATTGTCTTTGTTCTTCTCTGCACCCTTTCTAGAGTCTCAACATCTTTTTTGTATTGTGATGACCAAAATCGGACCAAGTGTTGTCCAAGTGTTGTCTTACTAGTCCAAGTGTTGTCTTACTAGTACAGTTTAAAGTGGTGCTATACCTTCATGTGATCTTGATACTATCCCTCTGTTGATGGAGCCTGGGATTTCATTGGTTTTTTTGGCAGCTGCTGCACACTCCTGGCTTGTACTTAAGCAGTGGTCCACTAGGATTCCTAGATCCCTTTCACAGTTACTACTGATGAGCCAGGTACCACTATCCCAATTTTTCTCTTACCAAGAAATAGGTTGTACTCTACTTTGTCAAATGCCTTACTAAAGTCCAACTATAGTATGTCCACAGCATTTCACTGGGCCACTAATTTAGTCACTTTGTCAAAGAATGTAGTAAGGTTCTCCAGGCATGATCTGTTTTTGACAGATTGTTGTCTGAATTCTGAATTTTTGATAAAGGATTACACTGTATGAATGATGAAATGTATCATGTAATTAAAAATTAAAGTAATGATAGGATAGATGAAAAGTCTCACTCTATAAGAAGTTTGAACAGAATTAAGATTCACAGTGAAGATTGCATTTGTTAATTTATCTTAATTATGTTTATAAAGCTAATTGTTTATAAATAATATTTTTTGTTGATGGTTTTGGATGGAAAATAATTTTTCCTTAACAATGGTCATGGTTTGTGTTCTACTAGGAAACGTAAGTACAAAAGTGAATTTGTTACAAACTTCTTTTGGTAATTGAATCACTAGGGGACAATTATCTATGATCAACCTTGATGCTGGTTGGTGTTCTCATTAATTGGACAGGAAATTTCAATGAGTTTTATGATAGTTTGCTTTTAGTTTCATGCAAATCTAATTATTTTACGATTAATTAGGTTGATATGTTCTTCATAGGCTGAACTATAAGCAATGTAAAATATAACCCCATGTGTAACTCCACTAATTTCAGCAGACCTTCCTGCCAAATGAATTATTGCAATCTATATTGAAATACCTCCTAATATAGATATCAGCATCAATTTATTGGATAAACTTTTTCTCACTTACAGTAACATTTTTTCTCTGGGAAATTTGTCTCTTTAAGTTTAAATATATAAAATGTAATTTAAATCATTATTTGAGACAAAGATGGTCATTTCAGCAAGCTATGTGAAGAACAAAATCATACTTTCTATCTGCATTACAGCCATTATGTTTACTTTTCAAGTATTATTTTATTGTACTGATTGTTTGAAGAACTGTGACTTGAGTATTCATTCCCCCCACACTGTTGTGTGGTTTATGTCTCACTTTTTCAGATTGTAAACTGTCTGTTTTTATTGAATGGTAATCCACTGATTTTAAGACATGAGATAAATGTTTCACTGAGTCATTTCATGTATCAGAGTTACTAGATTATTTCTATGTCTTATTTTTTACCCATACATGCACAACTTTCTCTTTTACTGATATCCTTTATCAATGCACAATCTTCTTTATTGAATGCCTTAGACATAAGGGACAAATGCTACATTTAAAAACTGAATTGCAAACGGAAATTACTGCAAAGAGCTATATACACAGAAGTATTCCTTACGAAAAGGTTCTGCAAGTTTCCCCTTTGTTTCCTCAGTACAATATTTTTGTACCAGTATATACTTTTTTGGTGATTTCATTTTCTTTAGATTCCTTCTCAAGATTAAGGTTATTTTTTTCCTTTAGTTTTAAGTATCATGCAAACTTATTTTGTGAAATTGGGCTAAACGTTCTATCTTCAATCTCTCCACATTTTTTTTCTTTTTAAACCACCAGAGACAATTGCCAAAAGGTAAGGGCATATATAACACCAAAAGCCTAAAACTGGCTTTGTATGATGAAAAGGACAAAAAACAAACAAACCCCAAGATATGATCATGTAAATGTAATATGTTTCTCCCTACTACAGCTCTGGCTATCTCAGAAAATATGGAAACTCTCAACTTCAACCACCAAAATGTTCTCCAGTCCTTCCTTACATAGTATTAAATTAGATAGATCAATAGGTTGGTTTAGTAAATGCTTGCCATCTTTAGAAATAAATACAGTAATGTATGTGGATGCTTATTAAAAACAAGGGGGAAACTACTATATTTGTATGGATGTCTGGGGTGGGTGGCTGAAGAAATTGGAAAACAGTCTTCATTTCTTTTTGTATTTGCTGATTAAATGTCCAGATTCAGTGAATGCCTCTGTATCAGGGGTGTCAAACTCAATTTCATTGAGGGCCACCTCAGGGTTGTGTTTGACCTGGGGGGGGGCTGAGTGGGCGCGGCTGGGGTGGGCGTGGCCAGGGTGTGTGTGGCCAGTTCGACATCTTGCAGCCCACATGCAGCCCTCCCGAGCTCCGTTTTCGCTGGCAGAGGCACCACGGGCCAGTCCTTCGCTGTTTCCAGGGAGGTCCTGTGGGCCAGATCTAAGCACCCCACAGACCGGATTCAGCCCGCAGGCCTTGTGTTTGACACCCCTGCTCTATATGGAGCCATTTGGTAACCATCATAAGGACCAGTGCATCACACAGTCCCTTTTAATGTAAACATGAAGGATAGTTTTCCAATGCTGGAGACTGAAGAGATAGTGTGTCAGATATTATGAAAGAATCTTGGAGGTGAGATAATTTTAGAGGATACATTTCTTTGGCCTCAAATTTTCCATTCTCTTGTGTGTTTCTTTCAATATGCCAATGCTGCTTAGCAAATACTGAAATTTTGCACCTCATCATTAAGAAAGCAAAAGTTCACATCTACTTTATATTCTGGCACCTTATATGTGTGCTTTAAACAAAGAGATTTGAAGCCAGCTTGTGCTAATTAGTTAAGTGATGGAATGGAGATTAGCACATATAATTACACAAACTGTGATGAAAGCAGAAACTTTCCTGAGGCTGCAGTTGAACTTCTATCCAGCACACACAATTTAGCATTGCTGGAATTTTACATCTCTACAGGGATGACTTAATGCATCCCGCAGAAAAGATAGGCAGAATGTGATTGCTTGGATCCCATTATGGTTAATTGCCTGGCATAATAGATGATCAGCCTTAGGAATTAGTGATAGTTTTACAGGTGCTAAATTTGAATAGAGTTTTTAAACTTTGCTTTTTTAAAAAACACATCTATACCTTTGTCATATTCAGGAGCACAATTCAAAGGTGAACAGGTAGCAGGATTAAGGGTCTCAAATAAGGGGGATAAGGACTTCTTATAAACATTTCTTATAAACTTTTGGATCACCATATCTATTAATATTCAATACTGTGCAGGGGTGGGTTCTGGATACTTTTGCTGCCAGTTCGCTCAGGATCGTGCCGTGCGCACCCCCACGTGCCCCCGCAGCAATCAAAAAATAGCTTCTACACATGCGCAGAAGCAAAATCCAAGATGGCGGTGCCCACGGAGACACTGAAAGAACCGGTTCCGTGATATCATCGCCAGTTTACTAACGGTTCTAAAGAACTGGTTAGAACCGGTAGGAACCCACCTCTGGTACTGTGGCTCTCCATGGACTTGACAAGGTGAGTGCTTCAGGTGTTGTCTTTGGTTGTCCCAAAGGTCCTTTTCAAAAGTCAACTGGACTTTCTTGGTTTTTCCTTGAAGACATTTTGCTTCTCATCCAAGAAGCTTTGGACATGTTTCAAGTGTTGCTTTGGAGATCAATTTAGTGCTGACACTGTCTTTATGGAAGCATTCGTAATAAGTCCCCCTCCCTCAATGATACCACCTCTTTTAAGAACACAGAGCTCTGCTGGATCAGGCCAATAGAAGTCTTGTTCAGCATTCAGGGTCAGAAAGTGAACGGTGAGATAGCAATAGCAAAAGCACTTAGATTTATATACCGTTTTACAGCACTTTACAGCCCTCTCTAAGCGGTTTACAAAGTCAGCATATTATATCCAACAATCTGAGTCCCCATTTTACCAACCTTGGAAGGATGGAAGGCTGAGTCAACCTTGAACCGGGATCGAACTCCTGGAGAGAACAGTGAGTCAGCCTGCAGTACTGCATTCTAACCACTGCACCACCACGGCTCTTCATGCATTCATGAAACTCACTTGCATGCTCAATATATCTCCTTTTTTCCTCCTGCTTCCAAGTGGTGGCACTGAAGAAGCCCTACATGGCACAGGACTTAGTTATTTGCAGGACTGCCTTTTCCTGAGAATATTTGCCCATCTCACTAGATCAGACAGAGTGTGCCCACTGTATGTCTCCTCCCTGAAATCTTGCCATCTAGTGGGGATCTTGGAACTGGTCCTTTTCTTTGGCTGCCTCTATCTTGTGGAATTCCTTCCCATCAGTGATTTGATAGGCTTCTATTCTTCTAGCCTTTTACAAAGCCATTAAGTCTTGGCCTATGACTGAGGCACTGAGTTTACGCATGGAAGCAGGCTAGGTAAACCCACTGTGAGACATGCGAAAGTGGGAAGAGGTTGAAGTGCAGGGTTTTTCCTTATTGTTTTATATTTTAGTGACTCTTTCATTTTTTGGTTTTATGGTTGTTATAAGCCATCTAAATGTGCCTTAAGTGAGCAGCCGTATCAATCTTTTAAATAAATAAACAAGATGTGCTGTCTATATTTCTGGAGGGTCTGAGGAAAAAAGATTGATCTAGTATCTAGTTCTTTTCTGATATCTTCGTCACTGAATGTTATCAAAGTATTCAGAGCTTTATTTGGCTCTACTGGTACGTAAAAGGAGTCTGAGGCAGCAAATAGCACCAAAGTTTGTTTGTTTCATTTTATTGCTTCATTTATTGCATAATCAAAGCAATCCAAGATGTCTACAAGCTTAGACAAAAATAAATGTTTCTTCTCCCCTCCTTTCTCACCCAAGTACATGTATCTTAATCAGGAAATGACTACCCAAAAAAAATCTATCTATGAGTTGGATTTGTTATATAACACAATATATTAAATCATTTCATTCTGAAGTGTCCTTGGAGTCTTCTGCTAAATGTGTCACTAGATCTAAGTAAGTGGTTGTGAATAAATAGGTGAGAAACATAGGTCTTCTTTGCTTCATAGTACATTATACTCTGTAAGGTTTTTTTTTATGTGAAACCTACTCACCACTCTTCATTATGTTAAGTTGGTAATGTTTATGTACGCAAAACAGAAACAGCTGTAAAATCCAATACAACAGGCATATATCCTTGGGCAAAGCATTACATTGTTAGCAACAACACTTCATATTCAGTCTCCCAACAATTCCTTTTCCCAAGGATTCTTTTCTTTTTTTCATTTTTTTTTAAAATAAAGCATTTTATTTATTTATTTATTTATTTATTTATTTATTTATTTATTTATTTGTCAAACATGTACAAGATAGCAGGTATAGGTATAAACATAAACATAATCAAAGTGAATACAGATAGATGAGGACAATAGGACAGTAGGACAGGGACGGTAGGCACGCTGGTGCGCTTATGCATGCCCCTTACAGACCTCTTAGGAATGGGGTGAGGTCGACAGTAGACAGTCTAAGGTTAAAGTTTTTTTGGGTTTGGGGAAGACACCACGGAGTCAGGTAGTAAACTCTGCCAGTTTCTCTATGTTTTATTCATTTCAGCAGCCTGTAATGTCACTGTGGCTGAAAGCTGGCCACTTCGCATCCAATCATCCAGAGATCTACTTCTTTAGGAAGGAATTCTGAGAAATTGGAACTGGTTCAGAGAATGGCAACGGGGATGATCAGAGACTACAGATTAAGTCGTAGGAAGGGAGATGGAAGGAGCTGGATAAGCTTAGGAGGTCTGTGCAAATCCTTTTGGACTTGATTTCCAAAAGATGCTTCAGAGAGTAGAGACACCCCAGCAATTGCCAGCTGCTTCTGAACAGTTGCTAAGAAAACATCAGGGAAAGATCACCGGGGGGGGGGGGGGGGGTGGCGTGTAGGGA
>QLTV01001366.1:229697-265661 GCA_003457575.1 Thermophis baileyi | reverse complement strand
CTTTCTGGAGTATTGGCTATTCCCCCCAGCTTGGTGTTGTCTGCAAATTTAATGAGTTACTCTTATATGCCCTCATTTAAATTGTTTATGAAGATATTGAAGAGTACTGGGCCTAAGACAGAACCTTGTGGTACCCCACTGCTTACTTCTCTCCATGTAGACTTAGACCCATTAAGGACTACTCGTTGAGTACAATTTGTCAGCCAGTTGTGAATCCATCTGGTGGTGAGGCTATCTATCCCACTTTTTTCTAGCTTACGAAGAAGTAGGTTGTGGTCTACTTTGTCGAATGCCTTGCTGAAGTCTAAGTATATTATGTCCACAGTATTTTGCTGGTCTACTAATTTAGTCACTATGTTGAAGAATGAAATAGGATTGGTTTAGCATGATCTGTTTTTAACAAACCCATGCTGGTTGCTAGTTATTACTTTAATCGTTTCTAGGCGTTGGCAGATCTGTTCTTTTATTATCTTTTCCAGTATCTTCCCAGGCATTGATGTTAGGCTGATTGGTCTGTAGTTTCCTGGGTCTGTTTTTTTTCCATTTTTTGAAGATGGGAACCACATCAGCTCTTTTCCAGTCCTCTGGTAGTTCCCCGGTGTTCCAGGATTTTTGAAAGATGTGGTGCAGTGGTTCTGAGATGACATCTGCCAGCTCCTATAGAACTCTGGGATGTAATCCGTCAGAGTTCTAAAGGAGCTGATTTAGTATATGTAGCAGATTTAGTATATGTATCTTCTGAAAGTAATAATGGAGAAAAAGTTTTTATTTGCCTCCAGGGGGTAGGAAGGAAATAGAAAATTTGGGCCAAGTGGAGCAAGGTTTGTATGCCTCACATCTTTGCCATTCTCTTTCCACCATCTTTTTCTGTCTCCTCACCCTTCATTATCATCCCTGCCCTTGACTTCTAGTGCAGCATATTGAATAGGCTCCTTTTCAAATCCTTGACTTTTCCTATCGCCCCTTAGCATCTTCACACTATAAACATCCTTCGATTTTATCTGCTTTCCTAGATACAAACCACACAAAACTAGCTGCTCTTAGTACAAAACAACGCAAGGAATATCTCTGCTCTATATCTATGGACACCATTGACTAAAGCTTAAGATCTCTGTCTAGCATAGATGCACCTCCTTCTGAGTGTCTACAAGGACAATAAATTCTGCCAAGTGTTGGAAAGGGAGCATTCATTCTTTTTCTCCACTACCCAATTCACATTTGTATGTGTGTAAGTGTGTATTTTAACACTCTGCAGGGGTTTCAGAAAGTGTAGCTGGAACTCACCTTGGTACCTTTTTCTATAGTAACAACAATCTGTTTTCCCTACTATAACAGATTGTTTTTAGTAATTGGAAGTAATTCCCTGTTTCTTTACTACTTTATTACTATCAAGGGCAAATGATCTAATGAATATAGGATTGCTCAGGATTTCAGTAAGAACAGGGAGGATTACTTTTCTACACTTGCCTTAAGGACAACAGTGTGCTATGCTTTGTAATTTCTGCTTCCAATGTCTTCTTGCTTTAAACTGTAATCCACCATCTACTTTATTTGGGTGTGAGCTGCTTTTAATAAGTGTGTCTTAACTCTAAGTTAAGGGATTTTGCTGCCCTTTTGGATTTAAATCGATTGCTTTAAAACAAAGAGGATCTAGATTATCTAGAGGTAATTAGAGGAAATTATTTTAATCAATATATTTAAAAATAGTACCATTTTCTAAGTATGCATAATTCATGGGTAGAACTGCATTTCTTGCTTGGTATCTTAAAACTGTAGTATTTTTATATCCCATGATGTAAAGTTCTAAAACCAACCACTTTAAGATTTTCTATACTTTTGGCTGTATATGAATCATATGAATCAATAATGCTATTCATGTGAATCATATGATGTTTCATGTGAATCAACAACAATAATAATATGAGTCATATGAGTCTTAATAACACAATTCCTGTCTTTATAAGAAGTCACAGTACTGAGTTTAAAACAGACATGTGTGACATTTTAGTTTTGTTTAAATATTCTGGGGTTCTGGGGAGAGAGGAAAAATTACTATGCATCTTCAAATGGAAATACTAGCTGATGCTTTTATTCCTCCAATAGTATGTGTTGACCATTGTCCATTTTGCTAGTGATTAACCTTCTGACCATTAATTATTTTATTGATTTTGTAATTGTATAGATGTTTTCCATAAAGCAAGCAAGCAAACAAACAAACAAACAAACAAACAAACAAACAAACAAAAAGCCTTGTTAATGCTTTAATGTCTATCATTCTTCAGCATTTAAATATTTACTGGCTTTTATGGATCAGAACTCCAAGTATTACTTATATTTTATTGTGGTGTACCAGTGGCTTCACTCTATGCAACTTATTCTTTCTGTTCCCAGACTCATCTTCACTATCTGGAAGCCAATTCTTTGAGCATCAAAATGTCTATCCTAGCAATTGTTAGTCTTATAGAGGAAATAATCAATATGCATTGCATTCCAGACTAGAAGGCAGAGATTAAAATCCCAATCTCTGAACAGTGAATCCTTCCTGTTAAAAACTTAACAAGAAGAAATCAAAAGTAGATGGCACAGACTAGTCCTGAAATATGTCCATAGTCACATAAATACAGACATGCATCTTGACTTTGGAAAATAATGCATTTGTTTTAAAATCTTAATACTTGAATTTAAAGCTGAAACCAAGCATATGGTAAGAATTCTGCATAGCTTTCTGAGCCACAAGTGTTTCAAGCATAGGTTGATTTAGAAAACTAAACAACATCTGTGTGTATAAGTGGTCCAGAATCTAATGGTAGAGATAATTATGATGATTCATGGCTCACCCATATTACACCACCACTGAACAATCTGCACCAACTTCCAGTCTCTTTCTGGATGCAGTTCAAGATGTTGGTTCTCACCTTTAAATCCCTGGATAGCTCAGGGTCACATTATTACTGAGATCACCTCTCCTTGAAGGTATCTTCCCATTCCACCAGGTCGGATAGGGTGTGTGTTCTCCAGGTCCCTTCCCTAAATGGTACCATCTCATCTTTCCCTCATGAGTTCAGGAAAACTCTCATTATCTTAGCCTTCTGGAAATTTGGGAGCTCTGACTTTTCCCACAAGTGTTGAGCTAGAAAGTTGTTGAACAACTTTTCCCACAAGTTGTTGCTGCACTTTGGCGCTCGCTTGAGGAGGGTCTCCCCGCGCATGCCACAGCCAGCCAGGGAGTCGCAAGAGGGGGAGGAGGGTCGCCCAAAGAGAAGCCTTCGCTGGGGGTGCCGATCGTTCCTCAGCACACAGAGAGAGAAGGGGAGAGAGAGGGAGAAAGAGAGAGATGAGGGAGGGAGAGAGAGATGGGTGGGGAGGAAGGGACAGAGAGAGATGGGGAGAGGGAAAGGGAGAGAGAGGCGAGCGGGGGGAGGGAGAGGGAAGGGGAGATGGGTGGGGAGGAAGGCAGAGAGAGATAGCGAGATAGGGGGAGGGAAAGAGAGAAAGAAAGATGAGAGGGAGGGAGAGAGATAGGAGAGGGAGAAAGAGAGATAGAGAGAAAGAGAGAGGGAAAAGAGAGAGAGATACCTGTTTCTCATAGAAAAGAAAACAGCCACAAAACCTGGGTAGGCGTAGCTGGGGGGGGGGTCATGTGACTCGGTGGGAGTGATGTCGAGTTGGCCATGCCCACCCAGGTTTTGTGGCTCCGGGTGTTTTGTTTTCTCTGGGAAATGGGTCCAAATGGCTCTTTGAGTTTTTAAGGTTGCTGACCCCTGAACTAGAGTGAGGCTGAATCCTAGTGGATATGTGGGGAGATGTCACCTTTGGGTTGCTGGGAGTTTTTGAGGTTTTTTTTTAATGTTCTTATGATTGTTTTTATGTGAGCCAGCCATGGTTATGATGTATAAGATGGATGGCTATGTAAGTCTCTTAATAAATAAATAATGTGTCAAAAGTATGGCAAGTGGATATAATGATCCATATTTTTTAAAAAAAAGGCAAGAAAAAGGATCCAGCAAACTATCATCCTCAATATAATCAGTAACATTTAGGCCAGTCAGGTATATCAGAAACTTTCTGGCTGGCTTGAAAAATGTTCCCTGTTACTCCTAAATAGGAAGGCTTTAGAGCAGGATATTCAACTTCAGATCATTGTTACCATTTAATATTTTTCTATCAGCAGTTCTTGAATGCAGATACAGGAAGGCCTCCCATTTTATTTTATTAGATTTTTTTTAAATCCTGCCTTTATTAATTTACAAGTAATGCAGTGGAGATTGAGGAAAGAGGGGAGAAGAGGACTCAGTAACAAAAATAAGGGAAGAGTTGAAATAGTAAGTTTATGAATTTAAAACTTCTAGTTAAAATCAGCAACCTAATGGACAACTTCACAAGATTATTGATCAATGCCTTTTCCACATTACTATTGATCTTTACATTTTGACCTCACTTTTACTTCTCATCTTCTTTTGCTGTCTTCCTCACCTCCAATAATTCTCTCATTTCCAGTAACTTAACAATCATTGGGAAAATGTCTTCACACAATAAAAGGAACTTTCACTGATGCCTCATAAATTTTTTCAGATATTTTTAGCTCACTAGACTTCTCCTTTCAAAGCAATGTTCATCACAATATGACAGACACAGCATTCTCCAAGCACTCAAGGCTGTCCTCGGGAATAAAATGAATGAAATAAGACCAAGTGAAAGCTAATACGGCATCAAGATGCTTCCCAAGTCATTTTCACTGACGTACATTGCACAGCAGGTTCAAAAATAAGAGATGGGCTTGCCTCTAACATATCTGGAACAGAGCGCATAAGCACAAACACAACACAGTATCACATAAAAGCAGCTTATTTTCTTCAAAATACACACTCCTGGAAATATTATCATGTATGCATGATTTGAATCTGATGCGTCAGTCTAGATCAGGGCTGTCAAACTTGATTTCATTGAGGGCCTCATCAGGGTTGTGTTTGACCTTGGGGGGGCCTGGTGGGCATGGCCAGGGTGGGCATGGCTAGTTTGATGTCACTCATGTTGGGGGTGCCTGTGGTGGCCCAGGCAGGGCTGGGGGGATCCATTGTCTCCAGCGGAGGAAGGCGAGACCAGGGAGAGGGCCAAACCTTTGTCATCCAGAAGAGCCTCGATGTCCCCCTCAGGCCATGCGGAGGACCCCTGGATGACGTCACAGGCTGTCCAGAACCCTAGGCAGCAGAGGGCAAGTGCCCAGCCTGGCCCTCAAGCTCCCAGGGCACCAGGACCCCACAGCCCAGCCCAGCCCAGCCCCGCTTCCCTGATGGGGTCCCCAGCTGCGCTTACCTCCTCAAGGCTGCTGCTGCTATGCTCACTCTCCTTGGCCAGGTTGCTCATAGTGTGTGCAGGATGGCAAAGTGTGTGGGTCAGAGGGAGGCCCACTCCCTCTCCACATGAGGAGACCCAGCTTTGTAACCAAAGCATCCTCAGTGATAGGATGGGAGATCACCAGGAGAGGTCAGGAGGAAGAGACAAGGGGATGGTGAAAGGGCAGTAGGGCTGCTGGTGGCCAAGTGCTAAGGCAGAACTTCCCTCAGACCCTCACTCCCTCTCATTATAATCTCCTTCCTTCCTTCCTTCCTTTTTTATTTTTCCTTCCCTCTTCATTTTCCTTTCTTTCTTCTTCCTTCCCCTCTTTCCTTCTTTTTCCTTCCTTGCTCTCTTCCCATCTTTCCTTCTTTGTCTTTGCCTTTCCTCTTTGCCTTTCTCCTTTCCTGTCCCTTCTTGGATGCTCAAATGCAAAAGGGGAAACATTTCTCAATGCCTCCTTGCCTTGTGATCAAATGCCACTTTTGCTGGTAGTTTGTTTTGCTACTACTCTGCCAGTGAAAACAGAGCTTGGGAGGACCATGGGCGCCCCTCCCAAGCTCCGTTTTTGGTTGCCACAGCCTCCTCCAGCACGCTGCCAGCCACCATCAGGTTGTAGAACAGCACCCGGTCGGCCTGGGCTGGGCCGAGGCACCGCGGGCCAGTTTTTTGCTGTTTCCAGGGTGGCCCCACGGGCCAGATCTAAGCACCCCGCAGGCCGGATCTGGCCCACGGGCCTTGAGTTTGACATCCCTGATTTAGAGGTTCTCTTTGAGAATCAGGGATCTACCTCACCACATTTTTAGACTTGTCTGTACCTTCAAACAAATCGCACCATTACAGTATATTACATCGCATACAGATTCCCAGAATTGAAGAATGTTCCCTCTAGAGATGAGACTGCAGTCTTCTATAATAGCTTGCAGAAGTTTGTTAACATTCTGGATAACTTTTGATGAAAATCAAGAAGTTTCCAGTGGTCTTCAACCACTGCAGGTATTTTAATACTTATATACAGTAATTATTTTTATTACAGATATTTAGTTGTACTTTGATTGTTGTAAACTGTCAGGAGTCACTGAGATGGCACAGTATATGAATTTAAGGAATAAGTATTAAAATTCACTCTTTAAAAAAGTGAAATAATTGCTTTAGCCTTTTCTGCGATTTATTAAAGCAGCCTTTATTCAGGCATCAATGAGAATCTGGGGTGGGGTTGGGGAATAGCTGTTTTTAGGACTCCATCTTTTAAATTTAATGCAACTCTTCAAATAATGACATCTTTTCAGGCTGTTTAATACGAAGAAACTCAAAACCTTGAAGTGGCTTTCTAGATGAAATTGGACAGTAATTTTTCATAATCAAAACAAATCTTATAACAATAAAAGGATTTAGTTTAAAATTTCTAGTTTTAATAGATAGCAATGTTTCAACAATTTGCTATTTTGTCTGAGAAATGATAGAGAAAAGTGGATATTAAGGATCATCATACGTATTTCATAAGCCATTTTTATTTTATCTTTATACATAGCATATCTTGGAGTATTTTTTGGAGATGCATTTAGCCTTGATTTGCTCATTACATTTTTTTTCTTGTACCCTTGAGATAAATTAGAGCAACAAATCCTGTGTTAATCTTTCATAGTTTATCTTTAGAACATAATCTTCTGTGAAAAGATTTTACTATTAAAAGCACAGCCTTAATAGTAAATCAATCATTGTTCAATTATATTTTGTGCAATTATAGATTAGCTATCTAAAGAACACTTCAAATGGAAATTACAAAAAGTCGGATGGTTCTAAACGAGTCTAAAAAAAATATATGCAAAGTACATTAAAAGGATAGTAAATGAGACTCTATTTAAGCTGCTCACATCTTTTTCTTTCTATCCGTAGTTACACAGTAAGAGTAAGGTATCTGTGTAAAATCAAAGGCTGTTCTTTTTGTCAAATTAATGTGTTTCAGTTCTCATCACAAAGAAAACTGATTGGTTTCTTCCTGTTTTATTAAGTGAATCTAATTCCCCAATGTTGCTTTTCTTCATATTCATAAATCTAGACACATGAGATATTTGTTTATATACTGTGTGATGGCTTGCCTGTCTTTCTTGCCACAAAGAAGAGGGAGTCAACCTATTCTCCAAAGCACCTGAAGACTGGACAAGAAGCAATGGATGGAAACTAAGTAGAGAAGCAACCTAGAACTAAGGACAAATTCCTGACAGTTACAACAATTAATCAGTGGAACAACTTGCCTCCAGAAGTTGTGAATGCTACAACACTGGAAGTGTTTAAGAAGAGATTGGACAACCATTTGTCTGAAATGGTATAGGGCTTCCTGCCTGAGGAGAGGGTTGGACTAGAAGACCTCCAAGGTCCCTTCCAACTCAGTTGTTCTATTCTGTTCTGTTCTTATCATATGAGAAATAACATGTCTGTCCTTCTTATCAGATGAGAGAATAAACATCTGTAGAGTAATATTAAATTTCTAACGCAATTTTACTTTTCTTTTTTTAATCTGCTGAGAAACCATTAATTCTGACCTGAGAAAGTGAACAGGAATATTAAGATGTTGGCTGCATAGAAGAATATTCTTAGTCACTCCTCAGGGCAACTGGCAGTGAAAGGAAACTTGAGGGAGAAAAGGCTAATTGTAATGAAATTTTATAATTTGCTTTGACAACCTTTAGAAGTTATTCAAGATATTCTGATTCTTTCTTGCTTGGAGCATGTTCATAATTTTTTAGTCAGTAAATTTTAAAATCCTTAATGTAGTTCCAAAAATTCTCTCTTTAATTGCAGGGCTGATTTGATAGATGGCAAAACATAATATTGTTTAATGAAATATATAACAGTTTAAAAGACTGCATAGTAAATCCCATTTATTTTTCTCCATTATCTAATATTTTACTATTAGTAATAAAGAAAGGTTTCCATAACCATTAAGAAATAGCATTCTTACATTTCTGTTATTCATTTTTAAATAATAATAAAAAGTTGGTATTCATAATGCATATTTAAAGGATCAGCAAAATCGCAACATTGATAAGTTGGTCAATAAAAAGAAATGGAAAAAATACATAAATCATATCGTAAATAGAACAACTAAAAAGATGTTGAACTTATCACTTAATATTTTTTATTCTTTGATAAAATATTAAAACAATGTTGTCAAATAAGATTTCAGTTTTCCATTGCTGCAAATTATATGTACAATTTTCTTTCCAATATTGTACAATACTTTGATTAACCTCAGTACAATACTTTGACTAACCCCCAAAGTGGAAAAATTCACAAATTTAGATGTCTTAATAGATATCTTAATAAATCATATATACAGTACTGGTAATACAGGCAAGAAAAATAGATACACTCCTTAATATACAGCAATTAAGAACCATATTAATAGTCCTGTTGATGTCAACACAAAATGGAAAAATAATAGAGAAGGCTAAACTTCCAGCAACAGCATGATTATCACTAAACTTCATAAATCCCTCTAATTACATTCCAATAGTTTTGTTATGATTAGCTGTATAAAAAAATACATAAAATTTATGGCAAGTCTTTCTCTGTGTGTGAACCTTAGGTTTAATTAACTATTCTGTTAATTGATATTTACGATGAGTTTTGTGGTAGTTAATATGGTGCAACTCCTTTTCTACTGACTATTTTCAATTTGGGCATTCCAATGTCAAGACGCAAACTCAGTTTGCTTGCATATTTCATCAAATTTGGATTAAACCTGCCATTTACCTCTTCTGAATCAGTGCTTTGGGAATAAACTCACATTACTATGATGTTAAAAGATTGTCCATGAAATCCAATTGATATTGGTGGGGAGGCCCTGAGTAATAAATACTATGATCTTCTGAAGGGTCCATTTCCAGTCCCTTTCAATTGATTCAAATGTAAGCTGTCAATTTGGAATCAATTCATTTCATTGTTTACTTGGTTGACTACAGTGTTCTTACATTCCACTGTAATCCTACATTTGCAACTTTATATTGTATTTTCCTACATTGTAGCATCAGCAACTAGACATATAGCAGGTTTCAATTGAGCTGTGTAATAAATACCATTACTGCTCTGAAAGCAAAATCAGTTGACCTCAGGGGTATATCATTTGGCACTATATCAACAATCACTTTATCTTGTCTGTCCTCATGAGCTTTTTTGTAAAACACCAGAGTAATTTACTATTGACTTCTCCCACACAGTCTGAAGTTATGCCCTTGTCATTAAAGTAAGCAGCCTTCACCCACTTCTAGCACCTTCCTATTTCCTTGCTGCTCTGTATAGGTGCCTACCTCTTTAGCTGAATAGATGGGATGAACTTCACACCATGGTCAATCCTAGTGGGAGTATAGACTGTTGTTATGCTTTGCTTATTTCCTCCAGGAGCATCCCTTACCATGATAAGTATTTAGGGATGAGAGCAATGTGGATAGTAGGCTTTGTAAACAGACTAGCTTATCTTCTTAGATAAGCAAAGGCAATGTCTAATTAGCTTACCTTTGCTAAAGAGACTGAAATCCTCTCCATTATACTGAAGGCACAGGAGAAGAAACTGAATTCTAATGGCCTTGAATTATTTATATATGCATTCCATATCTGAAGGAAAGTTTCTTGCCAGCATACTTGTGTTCCCACTTTGGCCTTTCTCTAATAAAACTTACTAATTCTATCTTAGGGAGAATTGTTACTTGGCTGTTTTCTCAACTCCTCATTGCTGCTAAGGGACAACGACAATAAAGTCAGTTTTAAATCACCATTGAGATTAAGCATTGCTGATAGACTCACAGTCAGAAATAAGTAATGGAACACAATATCCTTAATTGAATGAATCCATGGAACCACGAGAGTTTATGGATAGATCTCCCCACATTCTTTTAGTCTTAAAACCATCCTTACATTTATTTAAATTAGATTGTAGTGTTTGGAGAAGTGGTTTAAGTATTGCCATATATCACTACAAAAGCAAACAGGAAAAGAAAAAAAATAATACCCACCAATGTAAATATTTGTCTTAATATGCATAACTTAGAGGGTTGCTATTTAAAGAAACCATTTGGCACAATAAATTGATAGATTTTTATCCTGTCTCTGTAACCTTCATATAATGTTACAGCACCTTCAGCTGCTTTGGAATCTCTAAAACATGGGAAGATTCATGCTATTACCAACAATACCATGTTATAGCCATCACACTATTAAATATCTACTTGGATCCAGTTCAGTTAAGACTGAAAACATTACCACAAGTGAAAAATACGGCCGAAGCCTCTCAAATTAAGGTAAGGATCTCCTTTACAATATGTTGATTACACAACCCCCCCCCCCATCTGACTTGCCATATGAACTTCTTCATCAACAAACGAGAACAGAGAACTGATAAGTGAATACCTCCAAATGTTGTTTCAGTTGTTTGGTGTTCCTAGTAGTGATTTGGGTGCTAATTCAGAATGGTCACCATTGCGAGACTACGTGGGAAACAAATCTAGGGAGAAGGAGTAGCTGTTTTCCATTTTTAACCATATTCAGGTCTGAATTATCAAATCAAAACTTTGTTATAGTCATAGACAAGCACAGCTCTTCTGAGATAATGGAATACAGTGCTGCTTCTAATTTAGTGACAGCTGGCCACCAACTGGACATCCTCTCTACTTCAGTAGCTACTTCATCCTGAGCTGCTGTTTTGCTATTTCTCCATTGCTTGGCAACTACCCGCCCCCCTTTAAATTATCTTGCAATTAATCCAGTGAGCCTCACTTTGTCCTGAGCTTGTGAGGGAAACAGACTCAAGCTATCCTTAGCTGCAGTAGTATTGGCTGCTGATTCATATGAATTGTCACTGATATTTTATGTTTTCATTTGCTGTTTGCGACCCAGAGTTATGAGTTGAGGTCGGCAGTTGTATCAACTGAAATTAATTAATTAATCAACATACTCTTTTGTTTCAAGAATAACCTCAAGATATGTTGCATTTTTTTTTGTTCATCTCCAATTATCTTGGTGGAAACTCAACAGGCTGCAGTGATTGGGAACAGAAGCAATAGAATCTCAAAGGGGTAGGAAAAGGAGATGGGGCTGTTCCTAGCAATATAGTTTTGTCCTGAGTCAGAAATCAATGTGTGTGTGTGTGTGTGTGTGTGTGTGTGTGTGTGTGTATACACACACGCACACACCTACATACTGTATATTCCACAGGCCTAGTTTTATATGTTAATTCTCAATGTACATTTTTAAATGTTAAATTTGAACGACTTTTTAATTAAATTTGTTCTGTTCATTTTAACTCCAAAATTATGGATTGGGGAAATTTTACGCCACTCAGAAGGAATTGATTAGAGTAACCTATAACCCTGAAAGTAAATAATAAATAAGCAAAGGAATCAATAAAAAGTTATTGAACGTTCTATTGCATTACACATACACACACCATGAAATTGGCTACTCAAAAACTGTTACTACTTTTTGGATTTTTGTTTCTTTTGTCATGTACCTTTTGTTTATTTATTTTTTGCAGAATAGGATCAATGTTTCCTTAAAACATTCATGTTATTTTTGAAAAATAGTAATAAAAATATTTCTTTTTGACAATACCAATTAAGAGGAAAAGTCACATTTTAGGAATGGAAGGGCATTTGATTTTCATGGTCTGAGCTATTCATGAAAACAATTTGCCCCCAGTTCTAATCTCTTATAAAGAATTCCAGTTGAATCACATTTTGTTAAAACCTACATAGTAGTTTCATTGATGACCGTTCATCCCAGGGGTGAAGTTCAGCAGGTTCTGACAGGTTCTGGAGAACCGGTAGCGGAAATTTTGAGTAGTTTGGAAAACCAGCAAATACCACCTCTGGCTGGCCCCAGAGTGGGGTGGGAATGGAGATTTTGCAATATCCTTCCCCCAGGAGTGGGGAGGGAGGATATGGAGGGAATGGAGATTTTGCAATATCCTTCCCCCGGAGTGGGGAAGGAATGGAGATTTTGCAGTATCCATCCCCAGGAGTGGGGAGAGAATGGAGATTTAGCAGTATCCTTCCCCTGGAGTGGGGTGGGAATGGAGATTTTGCAATATCCTTCCCCTGCCATGCCCACCAAGCCATGCCCACAGAACCGGTAGGGAAAAATTTTGAATTTCACCCCTGGTTCATCCTAATGTCAAGGTAGGACATCTCTATCAAAGTTACCTCTTCCATGAAGTACTGTACTCTGCCCTGGAGCTTATGAACAAGTCACTTATAGATAGGTTTAGAAAAAACTGCAAGAGAAAAGAAATAAAAATAGTTCCCACCATTTTCCTTGGCTTAATGTGACAGGTCTAAAATGAAAGAATGAGATAAATCTTAAACTAAATGAAAGAAAAGTGTTTTCTTTCATTTTGTTTAAGTTAGATAACTCAATCCAACTTTGGCTGCCCTTTCAGAGTTTTTCCAGATTTTTGTAACCCAACTTTTACATCCACTGAGGAGAAGAAAGACACCCTGAAAATAAGTGAAAGGGTAGAATTACAACTTGGTTGTCTTGAAGATTAACCTGAAAAGTGGCCATTGCTAGAGCTGGATTCATTGTCTGATGAATTTAACCTTTTTCATAGCAGCTAAACAAAGTTTTTCTGCCTAGTCTTTCCTTCCCCTCCCCTCCCCTCCTCTCCCTTCCCTGCCCAATTCTTCCTCTTCTCCCCCTTTTATTCCCTTTTTATTTTTCCTTTGCTTCTCACTGTAGATATCCTTTTCTCTACATTCATCTCCATCTCGTTTTTCAAACTTATTTTGGCATTATGAATAGAAGGAAGAAGGAGAATATTTGAGTTTAATTGAAGTGATTGATAGTGATTTCTGTATAAGAGGGAAAAATGGCAAATTGCCAAATTCAAAACATTTCAAGGTAGCTAGTATATATGGATAAATGACATGGATTAAATTAATTTTATAGGTCAGAGATACCAATATAGTAGTTTTTAATTCCATATGGCATTATCCTAATTATGCCCCTTTGGTGGGATTGTCTTAAAGTCCTTTGGGAAATTGGATACCCATGTGTGATAGAAGCCTGTGTATATTAATATAAGTTTTTAAAACAATCTATTTTCATAAGCAGTTGCATCCCACAATGAGTTGGATTTAACTATGCAATCGGTAGGAATAAAAGTCACATTGCAGTGACTTGGGCATCAAAGAAATTTAATAAATTAAAAAATAAGTATATAGATAAATAGTAAAATAAAAGTCTCCATCCTGTCTCAGAGCTTTATTTTCCAACCCTATCTTACTCTCTTTTATTCTTTCTTTTTTAAATATGATTTTTTATTGAAACTGTTAAAATAGGAGATAAAAACTAATACAAATTAATGTAAAGAAGAAAAAAGAATAAGAAATCTAAGAGAAAGAAACAGTTAAGGAAAAATAAGGTGAAGAAACGTAGGAAAGAAAGAGGAAAGAAAGATTCAAAGAAATGGTTTCCAATTTTCTTCACAACAGTTATAAGTATAATTCTGTCACTTTTCCTCATGGAGTCAGCTAGAGATCTGAAACATTAGATCAAGGGCTGTGTGTAGCTCTAGGTTTAGACTCTTAAGAGAGAAAAAAATTATTATGATCTAGAGAACTGTTGAACTTAGAATATGGAAATGTTGGTTCAAATTTCCGTTTAGCCATGAGATTTACTAGGTCTTGGGTCAGCCATTCTTTCAGGCTAACATTTTTCAAGGTAATCAATGTAACTCTTACATTCTTCTCCCAAAGCTACTATTTAGAGAAAAGCAAAATGAAAATAGACTTTGAAAAGATTGGTAGACAGGGGACCATCTATAAATGCAATTCTCAAGGCAGAATAAAGCTAGAAACCAATTTTATTTTTAGTCTAGACTACTGTGCGATGAACAATTTTATTTTATTTTATTTTTTAAATCCTGGCCATTGGGCTATAAATGTGTAGGAGATTGATTAAATGTGGCTTTTGATGGTGTGCTGACTGTACAGGCCAAGTCTTAGCAATATTACTGTACTTAGCAGTCAGAGGTCTGAGAAAAACAAAACAGAAAAAAGGAAGAAAAGAAAAAAAATTACCGGAGACCAAAAACAACAATAACAACTGGAAAAAAAAAGCCAAAACTTTTATTCATTTGTGTGACATGGTCCTACTCACCCTAATACGTTACATTCACTTCTGCCTTATTCAGCAAAAGCTTGCTGATTCTGATATATATTTTTTTCTTTTCTTTTCACCCCAGACATTTAATATCTAAGTTTCAAGATACAAATGCAGTATATTGACTTTTAAAGGATCTCAATTGTCTGCACTATAAATGCCTCTAAGAGTCTAAAGAATTACTGATGAGAATGGATAGCAAGATGAACTGATGATGACAAAATCTCTTCTGTAAATGGATCGTGTCACAGAGGGCAGTGAAGGATACTCTACAACTATGCTTTTACAGATTTTTGCAGTTATGAAAACAGTTGAATTTCAAACCTTTAGGGAAATTTTTCCTGGATGATTCTGGTGCAATTTACTATACAGTTGCTTTAAATAGATATTACAGAACAGTTGTAGAAGGCTGGCTGTGGCTGTAGAAAAAAAAAGTTGCTAATATAGTGACATTTATAAAATCCCTCCAAAACAATATTTCCATAAACCTATAATTACCATGCTCATGAGCTTTAATTACAATAGACCATGACTTTATTCTGAGTCATATCATCCGTTTCCAGTCTTGGCTTGGGCCATTTGATGCCGTTTTTCCTTTGAAAATATGCAGTTAATGTTGTTTGCACAATCATACTTACATAAACTCAACCTGGATTCTCAACCATTATTCAGGACACCAGCAGTTTTATTGTTTCAGCTGGTCCTTCCAATTTCATTTCAACGTTTACTTAAGATGAAGCAAGCAATTCTATTTCTTGCAAGCTTCAAGGTTGAATGGAGACCTGGACCAAGGTCTCCACATTCTAAGAGTTTGTTCATTAGACTACAATGACTGTCTTCTACATAAACTAATTGAGAACATGTTCTCAAGACCACTTGCAGCCCTCAGTTTAAAAATTCAGTCCATGGGTGAGGATGGTCTCAAGAATACTGTGTGAGGTGGGGGGAAGAGGGGAGACATAGTTAGAAATGTGAAGATGGCAGTTGTAGCAGTGTGATCAAATCCTGCTTCATTTGTACTAATGATGTCACCAGCGGTGGGTTGCTCCTGGTTCGGCCCGGTTCTTAGAACTGGTAGCGGCGGCAGTGGGAGGCTCCGTCTACCCACCCGGGACACTCCACCCACCCGCCCGGGATCCTTCTGCGCATGCGCAGAAGCGGCGCACACGGGAACCAGTAGCAATGGGTTTTAGAACCCACTACCGGATGTCACTCAGTTTATGAAGTTAGTTAGCGTGTGATTTTTGTGTTAGCTTCCACCAGTGAACAATCCAAGCAGAACCTTTATAAGATCCATCCCAACTACTGTGCTCAAGCTCAATCACACATGTTTGTTTAATGTTACAGCATGCATACAAATAAGGTGGAACTTGTTTGTAACATCATCCATCCCTGCAGACAACTCTGGGTAGTTGAAAGTTTTGAATGTTGTTATAAGACTATCCATTCCTGATCAACATTAAGTGGTACAACCTCTGTTCATTATTTATTTTATTATTTTATTTTATTTTATTTTATTATTTTATTTTATTATTATTTTATTTTATTTTATTTTATTTTATTTTATTTTATTTTATTTTATTTCACGAGGATATCATGGATCCGGTTCAGTCGACCTTTTTATAAATGTATGTATATATTTTTTTTAATTATTTTTTTATTTTTAATCTTTTTTATTTTTTATTTTATTTTATTATTTTATATTTTATTACATTTTATTTTATTTTACATTTAATTTTATTATTTTATTATTGTTTTATTGTTTTATTATTATTTTATTATTTTATTATTATTATTAATATTTAATATTTAATATTTAATATTTTATTTTATTTTATTTATTAAACTTATATGCTGCTCATTTCACCAATATGATGACTCTGGAATTATGGAATAGAATAGAATTCTTTGTGTGATTGGACACACAAGGAATCTGTCTTAGGTGTATATGCTCTCAGTGTACATAAAGAAAATAAAATAGATTCATCAAGAATAAAAAGATACAACACTTCGTGATAGTCAAGGTTACTAATAAGCCATCAAATCGTACTTGGAAACAAATAAAAACAATATAAATTGAAAGATACAAGCAACATGGTTATAGTAATAAGTGGGAAGAGATAGATACTAGTAAGGAAGAGTAGAGTAATAGACTCTGGAATTATTCTTACAGAATTACAGGTAAGGGAAGATGCCAGAGAGGCAGTGGGTGTATTTGTGGGTCAGAAGAAGAGTTAAAGTCTTAACTCTCATATGAAGGTCAAAGGACTGCACTAATAAACTGTAAATCTATATTCATTTCAGGTCTGGGCATTTAACCCAAATAGTCCTGTCTCCTGTCTTCATCTGCTCCTATTTAATTGAAGCCTTGCCTCTCGACTTTTTTCTGGGAAGGATGTGAAGAGGCATTGTTCATTTGACTCAGTGATCTTCTTTTTTCTTTTTCTTTTTGAAAAGGATGGTTTTTTGACCCCTGTAGCCAATTAATTCTTAACTGCATTATACTTTGAATACATTCATTCCTTCTGATGTCACCGTAAATTGGGGAATCATGGTCAAGTTAGCTTGTCTGAAGGAGAGAGAGGGAGAGGGAGAGGGAGAGGGAGAGGGAGAGGGAGAGAGAGAGAGAGAGAGAGAGAGAGAGAGACAGAGAGAGAGAGAGAGAGAGAGAGAGAGAGAGAGAGAGAGAGAGAGAGAGAGAGAGAGATGATTTTAAAGGCTTAGAAACTGCTCCAGATAGTCTATTGCAGTGCTTAAGAATATCTGTAATACCTGTTTTCTCTCATGCACTTTGTATTAATAATAGCTTAGCATAGTCTAAGGAGAATGTCTAAATTCTCCCATCATCCAGAGAATGAACACAGGAAGGAGAGGGAAAAAATGCCTATGACTTGAGGTTAAATTAACCTAGTTAGTCCTATTACTAATGCTATATTTATTATTTATTGCATCTGAGATTGCGGCCATAATGGCAACTAGAGAAAAACGATGACAGATACACATTTTAAGGCTTATACTGTTTGCTGTAATGACACTCTGAAACCAAGTCATATTTTTTGTCATATTTATTGAATTCTTCTTTGGAATAACCCTGGTGCATTACTTATTTCAAATATACTGTAGAGTTAGAATACTTTGAAAGAAAGGAAGAAACCAAATATTCCACAAAAATGTCAGGGGAGATTCTCAGTCACCCAGGTCATAGTTGTCTCAAATGTGATTTTTTTCTTCTTCTTCAAAAGGCATCTGGACTGTTTTTTCTTTGAGGAAGAAGAAGAAAACATTTCGCTTCTCATTCAAGAAGCTTCATCAGTTCTGATGGTGGGGAGATGGAAGTATAGGTACTGGCAGTTGAGACTGGATGGTGGGAGGATGGAAGGATAGGTTCTGATAGGATGGTGAGGGGAATGGAAATACAATCCTTCCATCCACCCACCATCTTATCAGAACCCATTCTTCCTTCCCCCACCACCATCATCAGAACTGATGAAGCTTCTTGGATGAGAAGTGAAATGTTTCTTCTTCTTCTTCAGAGAAAAACCAGTCGAGTTGCCTTTTGAAGAAAAAACAACTTTGAATTTCCACAAAAAAATATTCTATTATTTTACCTTAATTTCTTGCTGCTCCTGAATTATAACTCAGATTCATTTTTGTGAATTATGTGCCTCAGAAAAATGGATGTAGGTGTGTATATGCAAACAGACTCGCCCAGAAATACACACAAAGTAAAACCTCAATTCTCTAGCTCTCAGTTATGGAAAAAACTTTTCCTTTGAACTTTGCCCAAAATGTTTGGACAAAGTCTATTGTTTCTGAAACAGTCTGGGGCACTTTATGTCAAGTTACACTACTTGCAAAAGAGATCAATTGATGTAAATGGCGCAAAAAATAGCTATAGAATCAAATTATGCAAATTACAACACTTGGATTTAACAGCCCTTTGGATTTAGCAGACACTCTGCCCACAAAATGGTCCATTAATTAGGATTTACTTTATTCATTAGATTCACATAGCATCTTCCCTTCAGGAGTTCAAAGCAGCTCACATGTCACTCCCTTGGTTGCACTGAGTAACCCTGTCATTTGAGATGAGAAATGGGTACAGAGTCACTTGTTCGGCTTCTATGGCTGAAGCTGAAGTTGGAAAACCCAGTGCCATTCCAACAGCTTAACCACCACATCAAACCAACTCTCTATAAATACGTAACTCTCACTGAGATAATAAGGGGGGGGGAACCCACTGAATGAATAAATAAAAAGTCTGTAAGACAAAGATCATCCATTTTATTACCATGCAGACTATTGCAGATGTTTTCACTTGGTGTTTTTTTTTTAAATCTGACATATAACCAAACAGACTGCATTTTAATGCTTCTATTTTGCGACTTTCTGGTGTTATTTTTAGCATTTGTCCTTTAACCAACATGTCATTTCACTTATTTGTTTACGCACACCATGTACTTAAAAGCAAAATATGGTAGGAATATATCTATCCTCTATATCTCTATATAGGACGTGTTAAGGAACTGTCATATAGAGATATATAGATTATACTGTCTCCCTTATTGCCTTGCTAGCTGCAGTGAATTTCTGAGAATGATCTGAAATAAGTATTAAAAAAAGGTGGATAACTTCTGGCATCACAGCATTCTTTTTAATACTTAACTAACTTTTGATAACTTGCTACTTATTAGCCCCCAACTCTTGCTAATTGTTGTTGTATTGTTTCTGCTCAGCAATTACGTCCCACTCAGAGCCACCTCTCTTTTGATGTGGACTCATTTGGTTGCTGCTTTAATCACTTGCTCTGTGTTAAACTCCAGGAGGATGAGTGGTCTTAAAGTAATGAGAATTTTTTTCTCTCTCTGTGTTTGCAACAGTGATAAAACTCCAAAGGAGACTCGGATGGGTTTTCTCAGTAGCAACTCCGCACTTAGAGCTTGACATTTTAATGTAGAAGCATTTGGATATGTATCAACAATTACACTTGGTAATGGATTTACATAAGATAACATTTCAAAGTTAGCTGGAGATGCATTAATTCAAGCATTTGAAGCCGTTATTTGAGATGTTAATGTGCAATGTTTCTCAAAGGGTTTGCAAAAGATACTTAAATATCACTGTCCTTGCTTTTTTAAATACAAGAAAATTATGTAATGCTCCCAATATGTTTTTGATATTTACTAATCCTGTAAGTAACTTTGGGATGGTTCCTTCCTTGTCTCCCCCCCCCCCAAATATAGCAACACATGGAGTTAAAATAAGGGTGGGTGGCAAATTTAAATGACCCTTTGAGATTTACTATGAAGGGCAGTGAGCATTAAAAATATTGAGCAATTTATGGGTTAGGGAAATTCTGATATGTGTGTATGAATATGAATATACTTGCTTGTATAATCCTCAATATCTAAGATAGGCTTGTTCTGTCCAGTGAAGCTTAAACAGTAGAAAAGAGACAAAGAGGAAAATAAAGCAAACGGAGAAACTATATGCCTTCCGTTTGCATCAGAAAATTAAAAGCACCCATCAAGTCTCCCTGACCTGATCAATTTGAATCTTTTGTCAAAACGTGTGTCGCACTCACATGTTTTGAAAAAAAAATGAGGGATTGTAGGAAGTTAGCACCTACCCCTCTCCTAGAAAAATGAAATATCCTAGGAAATATTAAAAAGGCAGAATATTATATAGAATATCCCTGGAAACATGTTTTTAGGCAGAAAATAGACTCACTCCTAGTAGCCCCCACCTTTGTCAATGGACCATTAAGACCAGAGCAAACTCACTCATCCCCCCACCTTTGTCCCCCAATGGGAGTCTGACAGCCAATCAGGATACATTTCTTACACAGGAACAGGAAACTTTTAAGGTGGGGCCCAACAGAGAGCATAAAACCAGGGCACTCTCAGCATCTCACCCCTTTTTTTCCTCTTCACCCAACATCTGGAAGCATGTGATCCACCTTTTCTGTTCAGGAGCCCCTGCCATGTGCTCCTGTCCACCATTAAACCTTCTTTCCAAGCAACTTCCATGAATCCAGTGTCTTTTTCCCCACTTGGAACCGAACCCAGAAGGATATTCCTTACAACACTATGTATTCAAAGTGACCCTGTGTTATTATTTACACAGTGAATATCCTTCAAGTTGCTTGGTTTTGTAGCCTGGATGGTTTTTTTACTGTTGGATAGACAGAGGTTCCTTTAGTGAACTGTGGGCATTAGATGGGCATTAAGATAGCCAATTTTAAATATGATGAAAAAATTATTAAATGCTTTTTTAAAGGCAAATATGTTTGATATATTCACATACTGTATAAGCTCACAAATACAGGGGCCCTCCTTTGATTGGACTCATTGTTCATTTACCAGTCCTTGAAATGTACAATGTTGCACCAGATTTGACTGAAAAGCAGTCTAATCATAAGAATAAAACAATTTGCACTTGGAATCTGGCAGTCTATAGTTGAGGAAGCTAAAGATTGTCAACCATCTGAGCCAGACTTAGAAGTATTTATCTTTTGAAATGCATGACTTTTGTTCATCCAGGGCTGAATCTGAGCAAGATGGAAGTTCTCTTCATTTAGAAATGCTCTGGGTCCTATCCTGGCTCTATTTGGGTTCATATTCTCCCTTCATATTGTATCACAGAGCAGCAGAATAGCTGCAACCAGAATAGAATATGGTAGCCAGCCTATGGAGTACATCATGAAGCAGTATGCAGCCTGTTACATATTAAGAGTGCCTGCTTACAACCAGGTCCTCCATTTAAGCGGGAAAATGCCGGTTGCTGATTGGCTGAGCCATCTGACAGCTCCCTATATAAGAGCAAGCTGTCAGACTGGCTCCCTGCTGGATCTTGCAGATAGTTAGAATAAAGAACTGTTGCCCGACAACTGCTTCCAGTCTCTTCATTCATCCGACAACAACTGGCGACGAAGGTGGGATCGAAGATGGACTGAAGCAAAAAAAGAGCTGACAGAAACCAAATTAGATCCAGCTGGCGGCAACAAGGAACAGCAGTCATCTTGCGCGGCAAATTCAAACAACAAAAGCTGCAGCATGTCTGTGTTCCACCTGCCTATGCCCTTCAACCCAGACAAAGAAAACTGGGGGTCCTACATGACCCGATTCAAATGTTTTATGGAGGCAAACAATCTCCTCGGGTTATTGGACAATTGGAAAAGGGCGCTATTTCTCAGCCACTGCAGCCACGAGGTGTTTGACATGGCTGAGTCCCTGTCAGAACCAATGCCAGTACAGATGGTACCATGGCAAGTGCTCCAGAATACGCTGAGAACTCATTATGCCCCGGTGCCATCCAAGGTGGTGAGGCATCACGAATTCCACCAATGGATGCAGCGAGACGGGGAGTCAATCAACCAGTATATGGCGGCCCTACGAAAAGCCGCAGCACACTGCGAATTTAGAGACTTAAACAATATTCTGTTTGACCAGTTAATCTGCGGAGTACAAGACCTCCGCTTACAGCGGCGATTACTGGCAAAAACAAACTTAACATTACAGACGGCCTTAGATGAGGCAAGAGCCACTGAGTCGTCGAACAAGGTGGCAGAATCGCTCCAGAGGCATGCCACACCAACCACCCCACAAAAGATGACTCTGTCCATGCACAAGAGCCAGTGCCAGGACGACCCATCGGATGACAGTGAGGAAGAAGTCTTCTGAATGGAATGACACCAGGGGGTGGAGGCTTCAAAGCCACAACAGTGCTCCAGTTGTGGGGGACAGCATCAGAGAGTGACCTGCAAGTACTGAGATGCCATTTGCCGGCATTGCGAGAGGCCAGAGCACCTAGCGAGAGTCTGCCGGGCCAGCCAACCGGCAAACAGATGAGCCACTCCAGTCGCCACTCAAGCCGAAGCCGGCCGGCCGGCCAAAAGAGAGGTGTGGAAACTGAGGCACCGATTTGACAACGCTGGGGCCCCAGAGACGAACCAAACAATAATTGGGCAGGCAAGCACCCCCAGTCAGAAGAAAATACATGTGACTGTGTTAATAGAGGGGCCTCCCTGCAAGATGGAAATTGACACTGGCTCATCGATAACCATCATGTCCTGGGCAGCAATCAAAAAAGCGATCCCCACTCTACAGAAAGGGCACCTGAAGTCCCAACACCTCAAGCTCAGCGATTACCAAGGGAATTGCATTCCGGTGCTGGGCTGGAGAAACTTTGGCGTTAAATTTGGCAAGTTCAATGGAACCCTGCCCCTGATGGTGGTCCGAGACTGCCTCCCTAGTCTACTGGGCCTGGACTGGTTTGACACCCTGGGCATGGGAGTGACTGGGATCAACATGGTCTCCGGTGGCTGCTCAGATGACCTGCTTTGAGAATTCCAGGATGTCTTCGGCTCTGAGCTCGGCAAGTATGTGGGCACCCCCATTTCTTTCAATCTAGACCCAAATATCGTGCCTATTAGAATGAAGCCCCGTAGAGTCCCCTTCGTGCTTAAACCAAAGATTGACCAAGAGCTGGATAAACTGATCAGCCAGGGCATTCTGGAGCCGGTAGATCATGCGAAATGAGAGACCCCTATAGTGACTCCGGTCAAAAGCGACGGGTCAGTGCGCATCTGTGCTGATTATAAATGCACCATTAATAAAGCACTTCAGCAGAGCGCCTACCCAGTGCCAATTGTCCAACATTTACTGCATACGCTAGGCCCCAGTGCCATCTTTGCCAAGCTAGATCTTGTGCAGGCATACCAGCAACTGCCAGTAGATGGCACTACAGCTGAGGCGCAAACCATCGTCACGCATAAGGGGGCGTTCAAATGTCACCATTTACAATTCGGCATTAGTGTAGCCCCAGGGATTTTTCAAAGCGTAATGGAACGTCTCTTACACAAAATCCCTGGGGTTGTGCCCTATTTTGACGATGTGTTAATCATGGCCAATAGCAAACAACAACTAAAATCCAGGCTACAGGAAGTGCTTAGTCGTTTTCAGGCTGCCGGACTCAGAGTCAAAAGCAGCAAGTGTCAAATAGCTGTCCCGGAGGTTGAATTCCTGGGCTATCGGATTAACAGGGCAGGCATTCACCCCACCAAAAGCAAGGTCAGGGCTATACAAGAGGCCCCCACACCCACAAACAAAACCGAGCTGCAGGCATTCCTGGGCTTGCTGAACTTCTACAGCGTTTTCCTGAAGAACAAGGCGACTGTGGCTGAGCCCCTACATAGACTGCTTGTTAAAAAGGCAACCTGGGTCTGGGGACATGCTGAAGCAGCGGCATTCGAAGCTGTCAAGGGACTGCTCTCCATGGACAGTTTCCTGATCCAGTTTAATGACCCCTTGCCTGGGGTCCTTGTGTGTGACGCGTCCCCATTTGGCTGTCGGGGCTGTCCTCAGCCACCGGTTGCCTAATGGACAGGAAGCCCCGGTCACCTATTACTCTAGAACGCTATCCAGTGCGGAGATAAATTACAGCCAGCTGGATAGGGAAGCGCTGGCTGCAGTGGCCGTGGTCAAACGATTCCACGAGTACTTGTTTAGGAGGGATTTTGAGCTGGTCACTGACCACAAGCACTTGTTAGGGCTCATAGCGGGGGACCACCCCACCCCGGGGTCCTTGTCACCCCGGTTCACCAGATGGACGATCTTCCTCTCCGCCTACAACTACAAGCTAACCCACAGTCCCAGACAGTCCCTGGGACACGCCGATGTCCTCAGCCGCTGCCCCCTGCCTGAACTTGTTGAAGACCCAACCCTGGTTGGAAATGGGATTAATTTTAATTATAAAATGAAGTAAGCTAATATTGAAAAATGGGTAAATAAATGGGTTGTTAAAGAAGACAAGAAATTAAGGGTGAATAATGGTATAATGTTGATTTTGAATATGTTTGAGAAGGAAAGGAAGAAAAGGAATTGTACTAGTACTAAAAACTGCGGAAAAATGGTTTTATATATATGCAAAAGTGAAATAAGATGAATTATGCTATAGATGATATACTCCAGTAGATGAAATTGGACTGAAATTAACATTGGTGTTTGATTATAAAATTAATTTAAGATTTAAATGTGGAGGGTTAAAGAACTAGAAGGGAAACTTAAAAGGTGTTTGGAGAAATAGAGATTATAATAATTGGGCATATAATGATATGTGTTAAATAAGCATATATAAGAAAAAAAATGAATAAGGATAAAAAATTGTGGAAAAAAGAAGAATATGGCTGAAATTGAAAATGAGATATATTATTGATTATGTATAAGAAATGATGTAAGAGAAAGGATCCGGACAACACTTTCTTCATAAAAGATGTATATGTTTTGTTTTAAAAATAAAAAACTTATTTGGGGGGAAAAAAAGACCCAACCCCGGGCATACCTATCCCGCTAATAGACTGTCTTGACTCTGACCTGGTCACTTCAGCCGAAGTGGCCAGCCATTTGGCAAAGAACTCTGTCTTCTGGACTCTTTTGAACTGGGTGTGGAGGGGATGGCCACAAGGGCCTGTGAGTCCGGAGTTTAAACCATTTATTTCTAAACAGCATGAATGTCTGCTCAAGGGGGTTGTCTGCTATGGGGGGATAGAATTATTGTTCCTCCTACGCTATGCGAATCTATACTGAGGGCATTGCACGAGGGGCATCCAGGCATGGTGCAAATGAAGGCCCTTGCCAGGAGCTACGTTTGGTGGCCGAATATGGACAGGGAGGTAGAGGAGTGGGTAGCCTGTTGCACGCCATGCCAGGAGTCCCGACCTGCTCACCCTAAGGCCACAGCGCAGGAATGGGAGAGACCCTGGGCACCCTGGTCCAGAGTCCACATAGACTTCGCGGGGCCTTTCCACGGCCAGACGTTCCTTGTGATCATTGACACTTACTCTAAATGGCTGGAGATAATTCTTATGGGGTCAACTACAGCTGAAGCTGTCATACGGGTTTTAAGAAGGCTATTTGCGACACATGGCCTATCCAATGTCCTGATCTCCGACAATGGACCCCAATTCATGGCCACACAATTCGAGGGGTTTCTTGCAGAGCAGGGCATCCGCCACACCTTGACCGCTTCTTTTCATCTGGCCAGTAATGGCCAAGTTGAAAGGATGGTAAGAACGACCAAAGAGGCCCTTGGGTGACTAGGCCCTGGTGACTGGCAAGCCAGGGTGGACAAATTCCTTTTAGTCCAGCACATCACCCCAAGCGCAGCGACAGGTAGCAGCCCAGCCGAGCTATTAATGGGCCGGCGGCTTCGTTCAATATTAGATCGGTTACACCCCAGTTACTCTGCACAAAAAGAGCAAGAAACAAACAAACAAACCAGATCCTTTAACACCGGAGACCTGGTGTTCACAAAAAACTTTGCCAAGGGTTCCCTATGGCTACCTGGGGAAATAAGCGAAGTCACAGGACCACGATCTTATGTGATCAGGCTAACCGATGGGTGTAAATGGAGGCGGCACATAGACCAATTACGCAGCCGTCGCCAAGCAAACTTAGACCAAACAGTAAATCCAAATAGTAACAACTTCCCATATGATCAACCTACAGCTAACTCAAGCCCGAGGGAAGCGGAACACGTACCTGTAGAACCGGGTATCCAGCGATGCTCCCACCATGAACCAGTTCCACTCGAGACCAAGGCCCCACCCGAAAGCTTCCAGGAGCTTCCATGGGTGGAGCAAGAGACAGCAGCAGACCCAACCTCTCAGGCCGCTGCCTCCACACCTACTGAGCTGCGAAGGTCTGAAAGAGCCTGCAAACGCCCTGCCTACTTACGGGACTACGTATGCTAAGTAGAATGTTCCATCTAACAGGGGAGGGGTGTTACATATTAACAGGTCCTCTGTTTAAGTGGGAAAATGCCGGTTGCTGATTGGCTGAGCCATTTGACAGCTCCCTATATAAGGGCAAGCTGTCAGACTGGCTCTCTGCTGGATCTTGCAGATAGTTAGAATAAAGAACTGTTGCCTGACAACTGCTTCCAGTCTCTTCATTCATTCACCCGACTTAACACAGCCTGAAGCAAATGTGTTGGCATAAACTTAGCATGCAATTATTTAACTATGTTCCATATTTTTGTTTAGTTAATATATGATCCTAAACAATTTTGGATTAAGATATTTTGCAGACTATCTTTATTGTTCAAAAGGTGCTCTTTCCAAAAGGCAACTGGACTTTATTGGGGTAGAATAGAATAGAATAGAATAGAATAGAATAGAATAGAATAGAATAGAATAGAATAGAATAGAATAGAATAGAATAGAATAGAATAGAATAACAGAGTTGGAAGGGACCTTGGAGGTCTTCTAGTCCAACCCCCTGATTAGGCAGGATACCCTACACCACTTCAGACAAGTGGTTATACAATCTCTTCTTAACAACTTCCAGTGTTGGAGCATTCACAACTTCTGGAGCAGTGGTGGGTTGCTACCGGTTCGCCCCGGTTTGCGTGAACCGGTAGCAGCGGTGGCGGGAGGCTCTGCCCACCCACCTGGATGTTATCACAGACGATCTGCGCATGCGCAGAAGTGCCGTGCGCAAACGAAGCAAGCGCAGGTGCGTGCGCGAACGAAGCAAGCGCAGGTGCGCGCGCGTTCACAGTTCCGAACCGGTAACGAAGGTAAGTGAAACCCACTACTGTTCTGGAGGCAAGTTGTTCCACTGATTAATGGTTCTAACTGTCAGGAAATTTCTCTTTAGTTCTAAGTTGCTTCTCTCCTTGATTAGTTTCCACCCATTGCTTCTTGTCCTACCCTCAGGTGCTTTGGAGAATAGCTTGATTCCCTCTACTTTGTGGCAGCCCCTGAGATATTGGAACACTGCTATCATGTCACCCCTAGTCCTTCTTTTCATTAAACTAGACATACTCAGTTCCTGCAGCCGTTCTTTGTATGTTTTAGCCTCCAGTCCCCTAATCATCTTTGTTGCTCTTCTCTGCACTCTTTCTAGAGTCTCAACATCTTTTTTCTTTGAAAAAGTTTCATTTCTCATCCAAGAAGTTTCTTCAGTTCTAAAGGAAGCATCTCTTTGGACAATCAGGACCTGATGATTGAGAATCGCTACAGACATTTATCTTTGTTTTTACAAATGTAGTTGGTCATCAGTGAAGGTCCTGCTGCATGTGAGAAAACTGTCAGAGTTATATCTTGGTGTTACTCCCAAAGGTCTTCTCATGAGTGGCTAATTAATTGTCCTAAATTTTCTGAATTGACTATTATTGTATCTTTTAAATGTCTGTTGAAAATCTACCTTATCCTTCAGACAGGCTTTGCATGCATGTTACATGAATTCATATTTCTTCCCCATTCTTTTAAGGAATAGATTTGACTTTATCTACCTTAATTCACTATTTCATTGTATTTTATTTTATCTTTGTAAATCTCTTTGAGATATGTTATTATGTGAAGGGTAAAGTATTATATTAATTATAAATATTAGGTCATGCTTCTATCACAACTTTTCAAGTATCTTTTTTCTCCAATATTAATACTACAGCTATGCAAGACATTCAAAATGATGTTTCCACAGCAACATCAATCTGGAAGATTCATGTGCTTGCTTTCAATGCAGTCTCAGCTGTTTGCCTCTGTATGTTCATGCACAGACACTTCATTTTATCCCAGCAGAAACGTTGTCTATGCGTACACATACAGGGGCAGAGAGCTGGAGGAACTTTTTTGAAGCAGCCATAGAGAAGGTTATGATAAACATTGCTTTGCTCAGGCTAAACAAAACATATATATTTTTTTCAAATTCTTTGAACAATCCTAATTCTAAGTAGGATATTCTTTCAAATATTGCAAAACAGTCTTTCAAATTATTTGAACAGTCTGAATTCTAAGTAGGATATTTGAGGAATTTTCAGTTGTTAAGGGAGTTCTGAAAAGTCTAGTAAGATTTGAGATAGGTAGTCCCCATAATGTTCTTATGGATTTTAATAATGGAAGAACTCATTAGAAGTTCTTTCCTGCTAACAAATAAAACAATAAAACAACTGGCAGAATTTTAGGATGGAAAGAAAACGTTGATGTGAGTGCAAGTGTTTTCCATATTCCTATGTGGTTTGATATATATATTTTAAAGGCTCCAATGAGCTCTAAAGTCACATTATCACTGAAAAGAAACATATGTTATTCTTTATTCTTATGCAAATATTGCCTATAAGTTTATTATGTGAAATATTCATGGACTTCTCAAAAGAAGTGAACTATATTTACATACATCACACTAGATAACCACAATTTACTGGCTAGTTAAGCAATGATCTGTGACTTCTGCATATAATTTGCATTAATGTATCTGCAGATGATTATTCGCCATACATTAATTTGCACAACTTGGTTTTTCTCCTGTAATATAGATGGATTCTATTTGTTGTTATGTAAGTTGGAAATTACTCTGCTTTCTATTACATGAATCAGAAACAACCATTTAAAAAAAAATGCAAATCCGGTAAGTAGCTTTTTCATTTATGATATTGGCTTCATTTTTCTTTATTAAACACCATACTTAAGTTGTTATTGTTATATTTCACATAAGAACTCAAAAAAATCTTAATTATCTTGTATTTCACTATAATGTTTTATTAAATAAGGCAAAACTAATTGTTTCCTATCTTGAAATGCCTTTAAATAAGTAAGTAGGGAGGCAGAGAAATATTTTAATTCATTTTTTGCCTAAATTAACTAAATATTTATTGATAGATTAAACATTTTAAAGAATATAACACCTTGCACATGAATTTCAGTGAAAATCAAACAGAGGCTGATGTCTATTCATATTTAGACAATCTACCACTTTGACTTGCTAAAACATTAAGAATATCACATGTAGGTTTAAAAAATCCAGCTTATCACTAGAAGACAGCCTAAATATACAGAAAAATCTCTTTGCTGTCATGTAATGTATATTCAGCTTTTGTAGGCTTAAACATAGATAAGGAATAATAAAAGGTATCTACTTCAAGTTTCTTAAATATAGAAAAAAATAATTCTAATCTAATATTTAAAGTGACTTACCAAACAGAAGTTCACTTTTATCATAATGTCCCCATTTTCTAAAACACTACTTATTTTCTTTTGAAAATAAAATCTAATTGTTTTAGAACCCCTATCGTCTATTAGGGTCAATATTGAGGGGTCCTTGGTGCTCTCTGAGCTTTGTTGTTTTCTTGAAGATTTTTCTTGCAGACATTTTATTACCTAAACTAATGTTACCTAAACTAGGTAACACCATCGGTGCAGCACTGATAAAGCTAACTAGTTTGGTTAATGAAATGTCTGCAAGAAAACAACCAAAGTCAGAGAGCAGCAAGGATCCCACAGTTCAACCGTGTGACAGGGTTCCAGTACAACACCCCCAACTAAGTAAGACTCCGAGGCAGGCATTTCCTCAAAGCTCCATTTTATTAGTTATGTCATACTGGCACATCTGGGAAAACCCGAATCTGAAACCTCCCGGGTTTTCCCCACCCAAAGAAAATTCAAAGTCCCTTCCCCTGCACCCACATGGACCATCACATGGTCCAATCAGGTCACTATCCTAACTGGAGTTGTTTCCCAGTCATGCCTCTCTAGATGCAGACTGAACGTCCTTGATTCCCAGCAAAAGAATGTTGTTGTTATGGCTATACATCTCAGCCCTTTGCCATCCAACCCCCCCTCCCAGTTCCCACAGCATGCCCATCCACCAAGTGTGGCAGCCCTGAAGATACAAAGAAAAAGATGGCCCTCAGGGCTGAAACCTTGATTTAGAAATATTCTCCTCTATCACTAAGGGTCTTTCTTTGTATTTTGTTGACTTGAAGTAATTCGTACAAAGCTTATAAGGGTATCTTAAATCAAATTGCTTCTGGGAATATTGAGAGAGAAATCTTGTATCTCAAACCTTCCAATTTGCACAGAATTATTTCAATTATATAACAACCCCTACTGTATATATTAATAATTAAAGAAAGAACAGCAATCAAGTCAAATGATGGAAACAATACAAATGAGGGAAATTAGGCTGTCTTTGTAGTTCTCCATACTGTAGTTCTTTCTGTAGTTCTCTTCTATGACAGGCTCTCTGAAATTACAGACAACCTTTATATAATATGATAATGCAGGATTCCATTTCATGGCCTGCTAATAGGTGACCGATTTTGTAACCTACAAAGAACAGAATGATACAGCTCCAAGGTGTGTGTGTGTGTGTGTGTGTGTGTGTGTGTGTGTGTGTGTGTGTGTGTGTGTGTGTGTGTGTATTTAAAATATCTTATTGATTATAATGCAAGGTTAAATTCTGGATCAGTCCCTCCCCCCTCCCCCATAATCTCTCAGAGACTGCCTGGACAAGTCCCTATACTTTTCTTGCAAAGTTGCAATCATTCAGAAATATTTGGTCATTGTCTCCTTCATAGGACTCAGAGAAATTGACTGGCCCAAGGTCACTAAGCTTGCTTTATGTTTAAGGTAGTGCCTGGAACTCTCGGTCTCCCATTTTCTAGACTGATGCTTTAACCACTACACCATACGGGGTTTCAGTCAACATTACCATGTACTGTATAAAATGTCAAAAGTGAGGCCTCTCCAAGGAACGGAAGGATGCTCTATCTCCAGACTGAGGTAAACCTCATTTTAAAAACTCTGAACCTATTTTCTACAGATTCAGTACAGGTTTGCCAATACAACACTCTAGAGCAGGGGTGTCAAACTTGCGGCGTCACATTGTCATCACGTGACATATTGCGACTTTTTTCCCCTTTGCTAAACTGGGGGTGGGCATGGCCAGTGCGTGATTCATCCGGCCGGGGTGGGCCGCGAGTTTGACACCCCTGCTCTAGAGACACAAAAGATTCCTCTCTAATAAGGTGGATGTTCCCCTCCCCCTCAACCTAGTACCTAAATTATAGCTTTTAAATTGAAGCAAATCTGGATTGCTATTCTTTTAGAAAAATTCATTGAAGCAGTAATTCTGCAATATCATTCAAAACATTCTCACTGATATGTAAACTATAAAATTATTCTGAGTACGGTGACTACTTCAAATAGTTTCCCAAATGTTCTTCAAAGTCACTAATTAGATATTTCATAAAATTTAATATATTAAATTTAATTTCTTTGCAAAACTGGCACATCATGTCTAAATTGGTATCTCATCCTGCATTATAACAGTGCACATACAGACCTGTCCTTCAACAAATATGGCTTCCCATAATATAATTTGGAAACTAAAAAGCTTCTAAGTCATACATTTTGTGAGATGTGATTCATACAAATTACAAACTAAATGTGCACATGTGGCAAAACTGACATAAAGTAGGAAAGAACAGAAAGTAAGTGAATCTTGTCTGATATAAGAGCCGCGGTGGCACAGTGGTTAGAGTGCAGTATTGCAGGCTACTTCTGCTGATCACCGGCTGCCAGCAGTTTGGCAGATCGAATCTCACCAGGCTCAAGGTTGACTCAGCCTTCCATCCTTCCGAGGTGGGTAAAATGAGGACCCAGATTGTTGGGGGCAATATGCTAACTCTGTAAACCGCTTAGAGAGGGTTGTAAAGCACTATGAAGCGGTATATAAATCTAAGTGCTATTGCTATTGCTATATTCAATCTTCACTCTTACTTCTCTTCTACTTTCAGTGTAATGATTTATAACATACATTAACAAAGAACATATGTCATAGTTCTCTTAATTTCCTCTACAATGTAGTGACATTCCATTGCAAAGATGAATATGTCTTTTGTTAACAATCAGCTCAAGATGGAAAAGTGTTACAATTGGGATCCATGCAATTAAAGAACAAAATGAGGAATGGCATAAAATACATCTTTAATCTTCAAAATGATTCAAGGTTTTGCATAGCCATTTTATAGTAACAGATGTGATTTTGGTGTATCCGCAAATTTTCTATTTTCTCTAAAATAATTAGTAGTGATTCCCGTAATAGAACATTTCAACAATAGGAAAAACAGAACATTTTTAATCAATTGTATAATCTAAAAATCTTTGAGCGGTGCATACCCAGGTGGTTTAATTGTGCATATGCAATTTCTGAACATCATTTGTTTGCAAATAGGACAATAAGATCAGCACAGTTTTCAGAATATTTCTTGTCAATAATCCTATAGAAAACATCATACATATCTAGGACATTCACAAAAGTTATATTATCTCTATTTTTGTCCACAAGATCATCATAATATGGTAAACACATTATATCCCCATGTGGCAAAGATATAATTTTTTTTAATAGGCAATACATCACCTACATTTTCTGTTCAGGGAATTCTATTTGCTCTTATCAGTTTTGCTGACATATACTATTTCAACAGCTTCAAGATTTTATTATATTTAACATTGCAAAATTCTAAAAAAAAAGTAATAAGATGTATGTAGTGCAGTTTCAGAAACTCCACAGTGTAAGGGTTATGAAATTCAGTCATGAGTTAAAAATGGTGTTGAATAATAAATGGAATAATAATAATGACAAAATACAAAGGCCTGCAAATAGAAAATGAATGACAGTGGTGAGGGAAAGCAAATAAAGTACCAATAATAATAGGTACCTTGAGTTCAATCCCAAAATGACTGGAGCACCTTCTTGAATGATATTGGCATTGACAAAATCACTATCAGTCAATTGCAGAAGGCAGATTTACTTGGAACAGCTTACATCTTGTGATGATACCTTTAACACCATCAAACAAGAACATCTGCTTATTCCAAGTCCTTGGGAAGGAGTTGATAGGTGGATAAAAATGCCAAATCTAGGCTAAACATCTGCTAATGGTGCAACATAACATGATAATTATAATCATAATGACTAACCATATATCTATTTTTTTAAAAAAAACAACTAAATAATCTTTTGGCACAGTTTTTAAGAAAATGGCTTCTTATGAGGCCTGGTGTCTTTGAAAATATGTCTCCATTCTTCCTACATAAGAAATACTGTCAGCTATTAATTGTTTGTTACAAATAGGTTTGAATTATGATGTAATTGGGGAAAAGCTAATTTAACAAAGACAGTATTGAGTATTTGTAAAAAATAGCCCTCTTGTAACACCATCTAAATTATAAAACTATCTTTCCTTCTTTGTATTTGTATTATCTTAACTCCACAGGGTGGAGTTTTTTTTTAAATATTCACTGCAGTTTATATTTATATTTAACAGAAATAGAACCAATAAGTTTCATATATATTTTTCATACTAGGCTTTCAACTATATTGAGACTGATCAACATTTGACACATTTACAGCTATTTTTTTGAATGTGCTATACCTAGATAAGGAAGAATATTGAGAAGTGTATTTGTATCCAAAGAAGTGTGAGAACCAAAGCAGACTTAGAAGAGACTAGACAGTCACCTATCTGAAATGGTACAGGTTCTCCTGCTTGAGCAGGGGGCTGGGCTAGAAGACCTCCAAGGTCCCTTCCAGTTCTATTCTATTCTATTCTATTCTATTCTATTCTATTCTATTCTATTCTATTCTATTCTATTCTATTCTATTCTATTCTATTCTATTCTATTCTTTAGACAGGTCTTAGGTTTAGAAAATAGTTGTTATTTTTTTTAAAAAAAACTGCATTCATGTGCATTCTTGCCAACACCCCACTCCTTCAGTATTGAGAGACTTGGAAGAGGTTGAAATGTCTCCTCTTGAGAAGTGCCTCTTCATTTTATGTTCTTCCCAGCTGTTGGCAAGCAAAGTGCAGTTGCTGAAACGGGACTGTAATTTTCAGGCTGACGAGAGCATATGGAGAACTAGAACTGAAAGGTAACTTAATTAAATGGTAAACCAAGCTGCAGAAGTGGTTTTGTACCTCACTGATATAAAGTAGCTTCTACAAGGTTCAAGCTACATATGTTCCTTCCCAACCTTTGCAATGGGTTTGAATAGAGTAAATGTAGGAAATATGGAGCAAGAAAGCAATTGAATAAAACTGGTACATTTTTTCCATGTGTGACACTGATGCAGAGCTCACTTTTTGACACATTGTCTCATTGTTTGAACCATCACAAATGTGTGTTCTCTAAGTCTTTGTGTTCTTTTGTAAATTCAGAAAGTTTCATTTAATTAAAAGAAACATATATAATTCATTTGTATTGTCTTCACTTTTTATTCTCTCTCTCTCTCTCTCTCTCTCTCTCTCTCTCTCTCCCCTCCCTCCCTCCCTCCCTCCCTCATATCACATTCTCAAAGCCTTAATGTCCAATATTATATATGCTACCGTTCTTTATACAAAACACTGCAACTCACTCACTTTGCTGAGAAGATACGATGAAAAATCAATTTACAGAATAATAATACTGATAGGCAAATAATAACCTAATGCAGTTTCTTGGTCTTTAAACTGCATTGTTTTACTTATTTTGGAAATTAGCACAATTTACTGAGTTACTAGAAGACTACAATTATAAATAGGACCTATCTATCTGAACATCTAGATATGGTAGGTTTTTGTAGAGTCTGTAATATCATGTCCACAATTAGAACACTGAGGGCAATGTTGCTCCATTCTTTGGGTCTTATTTTACTGATTAATCTCTATGGAAAATTCAACTTTTCATTCTATCCCTTCATTCATTTTTATTTTGCATGTCAATCTGCCTTAACAAAAACCTGCCACATTTGCCTACTGCCGTTGCTGAATTCTGAGTCCACCTTTTTTATTAATTCCTTTATTTATTTAATCTAATTTACATACCTGCCCATCTCATAAACAAGTGATTATGAGCAGTGTACAACAAAACAGAAACAATACATATCTAAAACCATCATCTTTAACGGTTATATAAAAACTATAAGAACAGAGCTAAAACAAAGAATAATAGATGAAGAGATGTTGACAGTAACAGAGCCACCTCACTCATTTATGCAGCCTCAGGAGTTCCTGGACCTGCTGGCATAACCACTCTTGAAGGACATTCAGAAGCTGAGAAGAGAAAAAGCTGAGGCCATCCTTGCCTTGGGGGAGGGGGGAGAGAAAATTCCACAACACAGATGCCACAGCAGAGAAGAGTCTGCCTAGGGTTTGCCACATGTAGCTCTTTAGGTGACAGAAGACCTCTCTGTTGGATCTAGTGGGCATTCAGATGAAATCGGGTCCCTGGTTCCATGCCATGCAGGAGTTTAAAGGTCAACATCACCTCCTTGATTTGAACCCAGAAACAAACTGCTAACCAGTGCATGCAGGAGATAACCAGCATGAGCCCAAGGATGGGGTCAAATATGTCATAAGCAGAGGTGGGTTCTGCTCCGTACTTGGAACAGCGGGTGAATGACTGAGGCAAGCCCGGCTTATTTAGAACTAACAGCTCTTTATTGAAGTGACAGCTAACAGGTTGCCAGAACGCGGCTGCTAACACGCGCGCTCGCTCAGCTGATGGCAACACCCGAAACCTGTTTGACAGCTCCTTATATAGTGAGCTGTCAAACAGGCAGCCAATCAGGAGACAGCGTGCGCCCCCTGTTGACTGCGGACCTGAGTGGAAACTTACATACACAGCACTCCTTCCTACCTAGTTGG
>QLTV01001366.1:176252-188325 GCA_003457575.1 Thermophis baileyi | reverse complement strand
TATATATATATAAATCAGCATTCCTGCACTTGAAAGACAAATGTCCTGCAAAGGTTTAGTGATGTAGTTGTTAAGGAAGATACTGGGAGCTTGTTCCAAAGGTTATCTCCTTGGTCTGGGGGAGGATTTGGGCAAAGTCTTTAAGAGTTAAGAGGTGGCCAGTGTTCTGACTGGGTCCTGTGTTATTATAGTCTTTGGAGGTGAAAGGAGTCCTGGGGCAGTAGATCAATAACTCACATTTTTGGTTGCCTCTCAGGTGGGAAGATAGGAGTTAATCCTTATCTGTTTCTCCGCTTTGTTAAATGTATGGGTCCCAGTATCAATGCTGGGGCTAGTCCAGGATCTTTTCTTGTCCTTGTATGGCCGTATCAGGGACAACAGGTTAAGCCAGAGGTTGTAAGGTCTGTCACAAGCCTTACAACTTATTTCAGAAACTGGTAATGTGTCACCATCTTGGTTTCTCCCACAACTCAATTTCAGTTACTTTAAGATGTGGCTCTTGAACTAACTGGGGAGTTTTGTAAGCCCATACATCTTAAAGTTGTTGAGATTGAGAAATACTGCTTTAACTGACTTCCTGCTGTTTTAGACTTGCACACAAGAGCCACTATCTCAATGCATTTTTTTTTCCATGCAACACTAGCAGCAGCAGTTGTTACTTCTATGAAAATGTTCTTTGCTATAGAAGGAACCATCTTATTTGCTTCTTGCATAACGTGTGTCACTTGAAGTTAAATTGAAGCATCAGGTGAAAATATATCATAGTATTTTCATTTCATGCACAGTGAAAGAACGGAGAAGGGGACTGAATGCTAAGAAGATATCCCTGACATTTGGTATTTTATAACATTTAGAAGCCTTAGAGGAACATCGGTCCTTGGAGATGAAAGATCATCCTAGGATTACATTATAGTTATATTTGTATGGAAGAACGCTTTTCTTCATTTCCTAGACGGTACCTGGTTTGTTTTATATGCAGATATGTATCAATATTATGATTTATTCATGGAATACTGCATGCCAAACAGTTGGTTAAGAAGGGCCATATTTAAAATTCAGCCTTTGTGCTGAGGTGAAACTGTGAGAGAAGTGATAACCTCTAGATTAATGAATGTTTTAGGAGGGTTTGACAATCACCCTTTCTTGTTCATTCTGATCACAGCAAGAGAAGTGCCACCATTCAATGACCTCTCTACTGATGTTCTTCATCATTCCACAAGGAATTGTTTGAGGAGGGGGTGTTGAAGGGTCTTTAGTGTCCTATCAGTATGCCCCACAGGACAACAATGCATTCTCCTTGTCTCTTTCTGGAAGTTAATGTCATTAATTCTGCCACCTAAATCAGTACAGTTTAAGTTTTTATCTACTATATAGTTACTTGGACACAGAATGCTCTCCAGTGAATGCCACAGAGGCAGTGAATAAAGTTTTCAAGTAATGCATAGGGGGTGTTTTTAATTACAATGGTGGTAGTCGTTGTTCTGCTTAAATGCCACTTCAACCTTGACTATTGTCGCACAGCGTGAACATATTTCTTTTGTTTGTAATGTATCTGAAAAGCACATTTAAGTTTTGACCATGTACTTGTGAATATTGTGTTTGCCTACTGCTTCAGGAACTTTTGAAGGAGAAACATATGAATGTAACACTAAAGTATCTTTCTGTTGAATATTTTTTTTAAAAAAACATGAAGCATTACATATAGAGACTAAATTGAGACTGCTGGCATCTAACAATTTCATCATTTGTTAGTCTGAGAGTTGGTTACTGATTTGGGATCACTCCATTAATTTCATCATAAATCAAGCTTTGAAATAAGGGGTTTTTTTCAATCCTTGTCCAAAATTTCAACCACCGTATGACTATATGTTGTGGGTTGTGTGGACTAGCCATTCGCCCATCTGTTGTTGTTTGCAAACAATGAGCAAACAAGGGAAAAAAAATCTCCTATAATGTTTGCTCTTGTGAAGCTTTTTGTTTTAAGTTGCTAATGAGCAGATGGGGCATATGTGATGTAAAATATTTAGCACCATTTAAACAGCTCATCTTGCAACTGATCACAGAAATAAACATTGAGTTTAGTGCTTGCTAGGTGCAAATCACATAGCTGCTCAGTCATACCACAAATGGATTGAAATATTAGTACCGCTTTATAAATCCTTAGTAGGACCACACCTGGAATACTGCATCCAGTTTTGGTCACCACATTAAAAAAAAAAAAAAAGATGTTGAGACTTTGGGAAAAAGTGCAGAGAAGAGCAACTAAGATGATTAAGGGCCTGTAGACAAAAACATATGAAGAATAGTTGGAGTATGGCCAGTCTAGAGAAAAGAAGGACTAGGGGAGAAATGATAGCAGTATTCCAGTATTTTAGGGGCTGCCACAAAGAAGAGGGGATCAGCTTATATTCCAAAGTACCAGAAGGCAAGACAAAAAAAAAATGGATGGAAACTAATCAAGGAGAGAAACAACCTGGAATTAAGAGAAACTTCCTAACAGTGAGGACAATTAACCAGTGGAACAGCTTGCCTTCAGAAGTTGTAGGTGCTCCATCACTGGAGATTTTTAGAAAAGACTGGCCAGCCACCTATCTGAAATAATATAGGGCCGTGATGGCGAACCTATGGCACGTGTGCGAGAGGTGGCACGCAGAGCCCTCTCTGTGGGCACGCGTGCCGTCGCCAGCTGCTCTTCCGGGTTCCATTGCGCGAATGTGTGCCGGACAGCTGCTCTCTTCCCGGGTTCTGGCGCGCATGCTCCAGTTTTGGCACTCGGTGCCGAAAAGGTTAGCCGTCACTGGTATAGGGTCTCCTGCTTGAGCAGGGGGTTGGACTAGAAGACCTCCAAGATCACTTCCAGCTCTATTCTGATTGACTGATTGACTAAAACTGAGGTCATCCAGGAGATGATACAATAATCCCAATCCTCACTTTCCATAAAACTAGAAATCAATGAATTTTTCATAACTGAATATACAGTACTTTTGCATAGTGCATACCTCTAAACAGTGCTATTAGTGGTGGCCAATTTTTCTGCTCTTTTAATATTTACCCTTCTGAGTTCTAGACACTATAAAGATCCTCTTTCAATAAACTGTACAGAGTAGTACAACACTGTGTCATCAATTCAGGACATAATATGAGGAAAAACAGCTGGCACCAGCCACAATGATTGATTGCATTAATGACCAAAAGAAATAAATTTTAAAAAATGCAAGCATACTGAAATGTTCCACCCACAATTCATCAGCAGCTAATGGAGAGATGAAACGTGGGACAGAATTTTCCACCATATTTACAGTATACATAATCTGGATGAATGGAAAAGATTTGGAAAGATTTCATTACATCTTTAAATCAGACAAGAATGCTTACTTGGTACTGGAACTTCTAGATCTGGTTATCTGATTCTCCATAATAGCTTTTTTCCCCACCGAAACTAGTGATGGCTACAATTTATTGTCCCCTCTTGTTCCTTATAATATCCCAAATAAAAGCATCTGGTTTCACTAGGATGTTTCCGTGTTTGTTTGTTTGTTTCTTCCCCCCCTGATTTTCATGAGAGTTGCTTTATTGATTTTGCTTTTAGTTTAATTTTATATATCTCCTTTAAACATTTCAACATATGAGCTGGAAAATTGACACATTTTATAAATAAAATATAATCATATTTCACTGTATTTTTTTTTTAGCAGCTGAATGTTCTAAAGAAGCACTCATGAAACTGTTTTCAAAATAAAAATCCCAGCAAGAGGCATTATGAACTGTTCTTGAGTGTTCTAAACTTTGAGCAATTTTATAGAGAGGCATCTTTTCATAATGTACATTTTGAAAATATATATTTCCTTCTCTTTTTCATTATTGCTTTTGGTCAGGTGGCTTTTTTCAGGTTGTGAAGTTTGTTTATTGGTTGCACAAATGAAGTTACTCATTCCATTTTCCAGAAGTAACATTGCCTTCTTCAATGTACTGAAAATAGCAATAAAATTCTTGCAAAGTTTAATAAACTTTTCAGATGTAGGCTCATATCCTCCTCCTCCTCCTCCTCCTCTTCCTCCTCCTCCTCCTCCTCCTCCTCCTCCTCCTCCTCCTCCTCCTCCCTCCTTCTCCTCCTTCTCCTCCATAGTTTGATCATGCTCCTAGAATGGATGTTATAATAAGGTAAGGTAAATTTTACTGCAAACTTTAACCAACAAGTATACATGTACATTCTGTACATACATATATATATACACACACATACATACTACACACACACACGTGTGTGTGTGTGTCCCCAAGAAAATTAACTTTCTTTTTTTCATAGAAGCAACTGTTGACATTTTATAACAAATAACCCATTTAATACTTTATAATAAATAATCTATTAACTTCAAAACACATGGAGGAGTGGAGGACAAAAGTAATGAGGGAGATGAGAGGACCAGACACAGAAGAACGTAGCAGAACTAATGAGATGTAGTTATGATATAGTGACAGACATTCCAAAATAGAACATACTCCAGAGAGCACTTGGTTTTCTGACAGATGTAGCTTTGCCACTTATTTCGGCTATATGCATTGTGAAACAAGGGAGCACAGATTTTGGTTATGCTTAGCAGCTGTACAGTCATTTCCACAGCCATCATTTAAAGTGTATTGGTGATACTGGCAGCCCTGCAGGATGTTCACCACTCTTCTGGAGAGGGAGCTGTACAGATGTTAAACCATAAGGCATGCAGCAATCCAAGGGGAGATAGGAGCCATAAAACCAATGAGGGCATTATTATCCTTCTCCAAATACACAAGAAGAGACACTTGTCATTTCTGTAAGAGGGAATAGTGAATCATAGTGTGTAAGTGCTGGAGAAAAAAAAATAACTTCCAGATGTGAGAAAACTATATATTTAGTGCAGCTTTGCTAGAAATATAACTTGACAAGCATGCAAAATGGACAAGGTAAGTTGTGTTCCTTCCGCATCTATTATTCTAAAGACATCTTATTTTACTCTTTTATATATATATAAAATATAAAATATAAAATATAAAATATAAAATATAAAATATAAAATATAAAATATAAAATATAAAATATAAAATATAAAATATAAAATATAATAAAATATAAAATATAGTATCAACTACATGTAGTTTACTGGTTACAAAAATAATATCAACTATATGAGTTTTCTGGTTACAAAAGTATTGATCAAGATGCCCCTTACTAGGCACAGCATTTTTGTGCAATTATATATATATATAACAGATATATATAACAGATATATATAACAGAAATTTATTTATTTTTATTTTTAAAAAGACCAACTCCCAGAACTTTCCAGTTTCTCAGTATGCTTCTCAGTATTCCAGGTTTGGAAAACACCGATTTGAAGCTTAGTTTTCTGAACTGCTTTGTGGTACTGTTCATACACCCATTTAAGAGGCCCTCAAAAGGTCCTGACTGAAGCCCCCCGACCTATCCCAAAGTTGCCCCCAAACTTTGACTGGAAATGTGGGTCGTTATTTTTAATTTGATTTGAAATTAAATCATTAAACTAAATTTAATTAAGCTAAGCTTTTGTTGTCAGTGCTGCAGCATAGAATGGCACTCAAATAATGGGTGAGCCAATTATTCCTGCCTTTATCGGTTCCTTTTTCTGATTGCTCATTCAACTTGCCTTATCATTCAAATGGCTACAGCCTAGTGGAACGCAAAGCATAGATTTCTTGTAGGAGGGGATAAATCAGTTCTTGCTGACAGACTTAAATGGGGGTTGCATACATCCCAGAATTTACAATATCGAGTCTGTCATTTGTACTTCTATAACTGTCTGGTTTAGTACAGCAAACTAGACAGGTACAGACTCCAACAAATAGTTAAAGAACAATTGCAACCAGCCTGCCTTCCATAGAAGACCTCTATGTTGTGCAAGTCAGAAGGAGGGCTGAGAAGATATCTACAGACCCCTCACATCCTGGACATAAACTGTTTCTAGTGAAGAGAAGGACCAGGGGAGACATGATAGTGGTGTTCCAATATTTGAGGGGCTGCCACAGAGAGGAGGGGGTCAAGCTATTTTCCAAAGCACCTGAAGGCCAGACAAGGAATAATGGATGGAAACTGATCAAGGAGAGATTCAACCTAGAAATAAGGAGGAACTTTCTGACAGTGAGAACAATCAACCAACGGAACAGCTTGCCTTCGGAAGTTGTGGGAGCTTCATCACTTGAGACTTTCAAGAAGAGATTGGACTGCCATTTGTCAGAAATGGTGTAGGGTCTCCTGCTTGAGCAGGGGGTTGGACTAGATGACCTACAAAGTCCCTTCCAACTCTGTTAATCTGTTAATTCCTCCCCTCAGGTGGAGCTGAAGAAGCTTGTTGGATGAAAAGTGAAACATCTTCAAGGAAAAACAAAGAAAGACCAGTTGCCTTTTGAACAAGGACCTTTGGGATGACTCTTGCATTCTTGGTTTTAGTTTTAAGATGGGGCTAATGATGGTGGAATAACTAACTAACAACTTCTCTTTATAACTATGTTTACTTCCCCAGTTTGTTTTTCCTGAAAGATATTCAGATTGTTTTCCCTCTTTATTTCTGCTGTTAAAAAAGACAACGCATTAGTCCGTTGGCTTTGTTTGTGTGCTAACAAAGCACTACAGGAACTTCACTTGCTGAGACAGAGTAGCAATCATAGACTTACTGTCCCTGTAGATGCTCAGTTCTGCATTGATTTGGCTGAAGTATGGGTTTCTACAATTAAGTAGAATTGTTATTTCTAAGTAATTTCCAGGCCACTAACCAATTATGTATGCATATACTGAAATAAACAGGTGTTTTTGTCTTAGGTAGGTAGCAGATTCCCGCTAGGCACAAAACAAAGGTTGGATTGAAAAAAAAATTGCTGTCAATTTATCACTAAATTTAATACATGCTGGAAAGTAATCACAGATGCACCTTGGTGAAGGCTTGATCCTTTTGCAACAAAAGGTTGTGTGTTCTGAAGAGTTTGCCACCTAAACAGAAATGTCTACTTATAAATTGAGTTAGTCAGTTGAGGTTAAATTGATAGACCACTCTTCCAGCCTCATGCTGGCATAATTTTAAAGCTGCTCCTATTATTTGTTTTTGGGGAGGTTTTTTTTCTCACAGCAAGAGCTCCTCTCATAGGAGTTGTGAGTGTTTTCAATCAAAGCATGGTCCAATGACTAGACTAAAGCAATTTTACTGAGAAGCACTCTCATACAAAGCACACATGCCTGAACAGAACAGCATGGGAAAGTAGCTTGGATTGTTTCCAAAGTCAAACACAGCAGGAGTGATTATCCACAGTTTCCCACTGATCTGAGTACAGTAAGGGCTGATACCAGCTACACTGGAATGTCCTATGCCTGCCACGGCTCCAAAGATTGGCATCATGGTTATCTGGCATGGATTACATGGCAATATGATCAGATTATAGGACCTCCATTTTGAGTTAGTCCCTCGATTTCAGTGGTAGATTTAGGGAAAGTTTTAAAAGTTTTCAGGTTAAAAATAAACAAACAATCAATCGATCTTTAGCAAAGTGTTTGCGCATGCCACAATATTACATCTTGAGGTACCTCTTGAGAATAATATAAATAATATAAATAATAGAATAGAATTCTTTATTGGCCAAGTGTGATTGGATACACAAGGAACTTGTCTTTGGTGCATATGCTCTCAGTGTACATAAAAGAAAAGATACTTCGTCAAGAATCATGAGGTATAACACTTAATGATAGTCATAGGGTACAAATAAGCAATCAAATCATATTAGGAACCAGTCAATGTAAATCGTAAGGATACAAGCAACAAAGTTACAGTCATGCAGTCATAAGTGGGAGGAGATGGGTGATAGGAACGATGAGAAGATTAATAGTAGTGCAGACTTTGTAAATAGTTTGACAGTGTTGAGGGAATTATGTATTTAGTAGAGTGATGGTGTTCGGGAAAACGCAGCCATATGATCTCTTGGCTAATTGGTCTCTAAGCATTTCATTGTTCTCTACATTATTATTATTTTTTAGCACTGAGAAGTGCCATACATTAGACAACAAGGCTTTCCGGCATCAAGTCAAAATCGTCTGTCAAGCAACAGCAACCATTTACACGAGAGTGTATTTGTAGTGCCAGAAAAATTGGCACACCACATACATAGCGCATACTGTATACCATTGTTGGAAGAAATGTCCATCTGGGTTCAGTTCCAAGTGGGAAGAAAGACACTGGAAACATGGAGGCTGCTTGGAAGGATGGTTTAATGGTGAAGCAGAACCACCAAGCACGTGTGATTCTGGGTAGCTGACCACATGGAGTGGAGAGTGAGAGATATACCCTCTCTTGGGCCTTGCAAGAAATGTATCCTACTGGTTGTCAGACTCCCAGGGGGCTATGCGGGGGTCCTTGTAGGCTGTCTGTGTAGTCCCAGGCTTGGTTGAACCTTGCTGGGTGATGCAATCTCCCCAGGTGCCATGTGGTGAGTTCTGTTGCTAGATGGGTAGAGGGCTAATCCTATTATGTCCTGAGGTGAAGGTCTATTGTTTTTGTAGATAAGCTGGATTACACTGAACAGAAATGAACCAAGTTGCTTCCTGCAATGCTCACATCCGTTTGCTCCTCTTTTATGTCCTATGGGAGGGGCCAATCATCTCCAAGCCTTACTCCTGAGTAGCCCTTTTCTTCCTTAAATGTTCTTGCCTTCTGGCAGCTCTGCGCATGCACGCATTGGGAAAAGGCTCCCCCTGTTCCTCTGCCTCGCTGATGTCAGCCATTGGAGGCTCCGGAGTCAGCACAGATCTCCCAGATGGCCCGGGCCCCATCTCTGCCTCCGACGCAGAGCCTTCTCCAGACTCCAGGACTGGCCCATGTTCCTCCCCAGCCTCCTCGCTGTCCGACTCTGCTGCTAGCTCCGCAGGCCGCTGGCGGACCACAACACTTGGGCAATTCCTATTATGGCTTAATGGCTTTGTCCTGGTTTGGATCTTGAGTGAGGGCTAATCCTGTCACCCTGGAGCTGAAGGCCTTTTGTCTTGTAGATAGGATGGCCCAGTCTTTCTGGGGCTATTAACAAAGGTGGGGGCTGCTTCCCAAGAGCATTTTTCTCCTTTTCTCATCCAGGGAGGTATAATATTCTGCCTTTTTAATATTTCCTAGAATATTTCATTCTTCTAGGAGATGGGGGGTGCTAAGTTTCTACACCATCAACTGGGTTAGAATAGTTTGCCTCTCTGTACATAAGGCCACATCCGCCTTCAATGTCAACTACACATAATTTGAAGCATGCTTACTGGCATACTGAATTCATTAAGGGCTTCCCATTCAGAAGTTCAGTTTTGTTCTGAAAAACAGAAATTCTGATATGCATAGAGGATGGTTCTAGTTGCATATATTTGTACAAGTACACATACCCAATGAACTCACCCACACAAATTATTGGGGTTGTGGATCATTTGTGATTCAGTATGTTGGGCATTCTATGGAGAATATTGTGTGTCAGTTTTTACTCTGTTTCTTGTGTGAAAGAGAATGGATTTGACCTTTAAAAGGAGGCTGGATAGTAGGGGATGTCAATATTTTGATACCTGTGATTTAACACACCATATTTTTGAGACAATAAAGCTTTTGGTAGAATGATGGAGGAAAATGGACAAGGTCATGTCAAAATTTCTTTTTTTTTCCCCTCCCAGTTTTAATTTAAAATAAATGATTGTGGTTTGCTGCTATTTTCATGTGTTTCCAACCATAAGCAGTGGGAAATCATGTGTCTACATTAATATTGGGAGATCCAACTTGTGGTTTGGTGACAAATACATATTTATATAAATAAAACATACAGGTCATTGAAATGACTAAAACTGCTGTCCTAAACAAGGGCTTACTTCTTCATTCCTGGGGGTTATTGATAATGGTGAAAGCAAAGATAAAAGAGTCCCTGTTGTGGCCCGCCAGCTGCCAGCAGAGCTGGCGGCAGACTCGGACAATGAGGAGGTTGTGGAGGAACTTGGGCCAGTTCTGGAGTCTGAGGAAGGCTCTGATGGAGTCTGAGGAAGGCTCTGATGGATGCTCTGCATCGGAAGCAGAGATAGAGCCAGGGCCGTCTGACATTTCCCAGCCACCAGAGAGGCAGCTGCCTTCGGAAGCTGAGATAAGTGGGGAGGAAGAACAGCTGGGACCTGTTCCAGATGTGCATATGCGCAGAGCTGTTAGGAGAGGAGAACAACTGAGGACAAGGAGTCAACTCGGGAAGCAAGGCACACATGGACGCTGAATGGCCCCTCCCTGGCTGGGGAATAAATAGAAGGAAAGGGGAGTGGTGGTTGTAGGAGACAACCGTTCGGATTTTGGAAGATTTCGCTCATCCTGTTTCGTGCCTCAGAGACTGCTTGCCAGAACTTAATTTACAGTTTTGCTGCTGGAAGCTCCCGGCCTGGCAATTATCTCAAGGAACTGATAAGGTCTGTTACTGCAGTTAACTCTTTGAAGGATTATTGCCTGGACTTTTCAGTGTGTGAATGCCATTAATTCACAGGAGATAATAAAGAGTGGCTTTTCGGGACAAGGAGTCTGTTTCTTGTTTCTGCTAAGGCTGGGTCAGAACAGTCCCTGCGGATTTTATTCCGCTAGTCGCTGCTGAGTATATTCATTTCCGTTTCAAGGCCATTGAGCCAGTACTGTCTGAAGACATTTCTACAGTCATGTGGGCAGCATGACATCATGGAGCCTGTTACCTTCCCACTGAAGTGGTACCTATTTATCTACTTGCATTTGCATGTTTCAAACTGCTAGGTTGGCAGCAGCTACGGCGAGAATGGGAGCTCACTCTGTCTCAAACCTGTGCTGCTGGCTTTCCAACTGACAAGCCCAGCATCTTAACCACTGAGCCACCACACCACCCAAGTGGTGAAGGTAGTAGATGAAATTGGATATACTGTATATATAAGAAAGTTTGATCACAGTTACTGCTCTCCATACTGATTAACATACCTATATAGTATTAGGTTATAGTCAGACACTTTTTTAAAATATCAAGGATTAGGACCAAATAACATAACTGTCATTTGTGGAATAATTTCATGCTGTATGCCTAATTTTAAAGAATGTTTAAACCGAAATTCATCTACAAGGTGGAAAGGGATTCTGAAAGAAAATCTGACTTTCTAAATTCAGAAATTATATCTGTTAGTCTCATGATCATCACAAACACATATGTAATATCCTTGTCCTTGTTGAGAAGTAATTCTGCTTCAAAGTATTATAAAAGAAAATAAAAACATCAAAGTACCTTTTCTAGTGCTGGCAAAATCAGCTTCGAACTAGTAATTACTGTAAATTTTGAATATGGAATGGGAATTTCCCAAAATTAATTTGCTGAAAATATGTATGTGGCAGAATTATCTTCTTTGATCTAATGGTTATCTTCCAAATAAAAGGGGAGTACCCTTGAAGAAGTAACTTTAAATAAGTTTAATATGTGCTACTTTGAGAAAATAATTCCCCAAATGATATATGTGTGTCTTTGTCTGTGTAGTGAATATGGTTACCTTCAATGTATTTTGCTTGATACCACAATAACAATAACAATAACAACAACAACAACAATAATAACAATAATAACAATAACAATAACAATAACAATAACAATAACAATAACAATAATAATAATAATAATAATAATAATAATAATAATAATAATAATAATAATAATAATAATAATTGTTATGTTCTCTGTTTTTTTTTTGTACCATCATAATCTTGAATGGTTACTAAATGAGGAAAATGGTAAGAGTGGACTATAATATGGTTACCTTCAATGTATTTTGCTTGATACCACAATAACAATAACAATAACAACAACAACAACAATAATAACAATAATAACAATAACAATAACAATAACAATAACAATAACAATAACAATAACAATAACAATAATAATAATAATAATAATAATAATAATAATAATAATAATAATAATAATAATAATAATAATAATTGTTATGTTCTAACTGTTTCAACTGTACCATCATAATCTTGAATGGTTACTAAATGAGGAAAATGGTAAGAGTGGACTA
>QLTV01001366.1:148642-160047 GCA_003457575.1 Thermophis baileyi | reverse complement strand
GATACTGCAAAATCCCCATTCCCAACCCACTCCAGGGGAAGGATATTGCAAAATCTTCATTCCCTCCCCACTCCTGGCCCAGGCGGAACGGAGGGAGGCGTGCTGCGTTAGGTGGAGGTGTGAGCGAGCGGGCGAGCCATTTGAGAAGTTGGCGGGTGGGCATGTGCACCATGCAGGACTTCTCCCCGGGGGAGGCCAAGCGAGGGGGACGGCTGCTTTCGGGGTGGGGGGCACCAGAGCCTCAGGCGACCAGCTGAAAAGTTCCTCTCCGCAGGAGGAGCGGCTGAGAGACAGAGGCAGGGAAGAGAACCGGGGGCTGTTCCCCACGTGGCGTTGATGCTGAGCCACTGAACCGCCAAGCCCATCGGGGGCTATAAAGTGAACCGGGAGGGCTGAAGGGCTGAGCTTCAGCCAGAGAGCGAGCGCTGCCTTCCTGGAGGAGGATACTTTGCATCCCGTTTCAAATCAGTGCGCGCAGTTGGAAACTGCTGCGCGGAGCTTTCTTTTCACCTGCGCGGCCACGCAGCCACGCAGCTTAGAGGGAACATTGTCTGCCTCCCAGCAATTTGCCTCCTTGCAGCAAACAGCCTGTTTCAGTTTCACTTTCAGTTTCAGCACAGCCTGATTAGCACAAGGGGGAAAAAAATCTGCCTCTGCCTCCCAGCAATTTGCCTCCTTGCAGCAAACAGCCCGTTTCAACTTCAGCACAGCCTGATTAGCACAAGAAAAAAATATCTGCCTCTGCACGCGGGGAGGCAGCAATAGGAAATGGCAATCCCTGCAGCCTGAAACAGCTGATGGTCAGGAGGCCATCCAGATCAGCTGCTTGTGTTAATCAGTCTGTGCTGAAGCTGAAACTGAAACAGGCTGTTTGCTTTTTGCTGCAAGGAGGCAAATTTCTGGTTGGCAGAGGCAAAAGGGTGGGGGCCGGGGGGTGGGCGGGGCTACATTCGGTGTATAAGACACACCCAAATTTTCACCCTCTTTTGGGGGGGGGAAGTGCGTCTTATACTCCGAAAAATACAGTAGTTCTGGAAAAAAAATACAAATGCTGAGTTTAAATCCAGCTGTAGTGTGATAAAAGAAATAAGAACAAAAAGTCAAAGAGTTTGCTTAAAATATAACCCAGATTTTTTTAAAAAAAATCAAAGGCTAAACTTTAATCTGCCATCAAAAGCTGATTCTTTTATTAATACTATGGAATTAATTGATTGGTTAATTCAAATTCCGTGAATAAAATTCAATAATATATTTTAGGCATTATTTAGTAATTCCTTCTTAGCAAGTCCAAGCCAATAACACTACAGACCTATAGTTTCAAATTACTTTATAATGACTTGGAAGCCTAAATGATCATTAAACATACATTGATTTATTTTTCACAGACACCAAAATATGAAAGTTTGAGTAGCATTAATTATTCTTTTTAAATTAAATGCTTGAAAGATGCTTGAAAGAAAATTTATTCTTTTAAAAAATATTTTTATTGAAGAATTCCTAACAAAAACGAGACAAATGTTAGAGAAGAAAAAAGAAGATAAAAAGTTAATTGATAAGAAGGAAAATAAGAAAAAAGAGGAAATATACAAAAATTGAAAAAGAAAAAGAGAATTTTATAAAGAAGTAGTTTCTAATTTTCTTAATGGTAACTTTTTTGCTAAAGTTGGGAAAAATGAACTCATGATTTGTAAGTTTGATGATTAGAAAGGTTAGACTATGGAAAGCAGGAAATTATGATGCAAACATAGAGAGGGCAGATATAAATACATTTATAACTTTCCCCAATTTATTCTTAATGTATCTACCTACCCCCCCCCACTAGCTCGGCCCCCGCTCTAAGTGCCGTTACTTAGATTTACTAGTTCTGGGCAATAATCCAGACCCTCTGTAACTTTCTTTGAATATTTAATTGGTTTTTATATGAAAAGCAATGTCTATTGCTACAATTAAAGAGTTTAGCTTACAGGCTTGAAACTGTATTTAATCTTACCTGCAAGAGTAAAGCTTATAAGTATTCTTTAATTAGCAGATGGAGTGCCAAGAAAGTCAACCTTACAGTATGATGCTCTCTGAAGACGCTTTGAATTTTGAACTACTTTTAAAACCAGTAAAAGGTTCACAGTATGTATCAGACTATAATCCGTTCAATTAAAAATCATTCCTTTCCCTCCATGTCTCAGATTTCTGTGTTATTTTGAGGTCGTGCCAAAAAAAAAAAACCCACACGTTTCTCCAACTTATTTTTATTTAAGGGAACACTTCTCCTTGTTTACCTGTCCAGTACATCAAGATCCACTTATCTTTCTAATGCATTCGTAATTAGAAAGGATCATTTGTTGTTCGGCCATGCCACTGTACCAACTTTTTAGAGAGTTTAACAACAACAATAAGGGTCTCCTAAGGCACAAACATGTTGCCTGGTAACAGTCTTTTACCTCCTTCTCAAACTCTGTCATAGCTTGGCACTTACTGCTGGGGAATTGACTTTCACATCCACGTGTAGCTTTGAATCTCTCAACCTCCACTGTTATTGCTGTCAAGCACACTGCTTTCAAAACAGATGGTGAAAAGTTATTGGAGTCGAGAAAGGGATGGGTTGAAGAGACCAGGTTTTAACTTCACTACGAGTAAAAAAAACATATGGAAAGGGAAAGAGGGAAGAACAACCAAGCAAACCTTGATCTGTGGGGAGGAAAAGTCTTTGTTGCTTGAGTTGCTAGACTATTTTCATGGGTTATACTTCTCATAAATGCTGCTCCTTATTTTTAATTGGGTAGGTTGACAACGACAACAAAAGTAATATAGCTTTTAAAAAAAAAGACCTTAAGGGAGTCCTTTACAAAACAGAGTAAAAAGGTCACTGCCTTATGAGTAACTTTAAATCTATCCCTTTTACTCTCTTGAAGGAAAATATTTGTAGAAATGATAAATTTTTGGAAATTACTTTTCGTATTAACCCTAAATACAACAAAGAGAAGGACTTCGAGATGAAGTTGACTTAACTGCGTATAAATTTAATAAATAAATAAAAGCTGACAAATACACATTTTTTTTTCTTTTTCCTCAGAACAGACTTTGTCACTCTAATCTATCTTTCTTTCTTTCAATTTGCACATTAGCAAAACAGGATTCTAAGGGGAGGGGTATTAAAATAAAATGATCCCGTTTATAAAGAGAACATTTCCTCACTGTACACCATCTATATAAATAAAAATGTAAATGTTCGTTTGTTCAAAATCTTAAATCTCCAAACGTTCTTCACCGATTGCTTTGAAATTTTGACACAACGTTGTATTCGAATACGCGCGTGTTTTTATATACCTAGATTATATAGATGTCACACCTGTGACAGGTAACAACATGTTTTTTTTGAAAAACAGTGCCATCTGTTGGACGTAAAAGCAACACACACTATACTAAATATGTTACGATTCCCTTTCAATGTTTCTGATGTACGATCCATTTACGATTTCCACATTTCCAATATAAATTGCACATGGCTAAAGATATTTTCCATCGAATACACAAGGAAAATTCAAATATGAACATTCATTTCACAGCAGAATTCTACAACGAAGCATTGATAATGATTTCTGCTTAGAAATCGCGAACAAAGTTGTCAATCAATTGGGAATGTCATCACCAAATCGATCTGCTGCTGCTTCATTCGATGTAGAATTGCGTGCTGAACAAAATTACAACACGGGTGATCTTTTGTCGTATGTGCAATCAAATATTCCTAAGCTAACGCTTGAGCAAAAAGACAAAATTACAATACGGGTGATCTTTTGTCGTATGTGCAATCAAATATTCCTAAGCTAACGCTTGAGCAAAAAGGCATTTACGATCAAATAATGCAAACTGTCAATAACGGGGTTGGAGAAATCTTCTTCTTAGATGCGCCAGGAGGAACTGGTAAAACATTCCTAATTAGATTGATTCTGGCAGCAATTCGATCCCAAAATGACATAGCCTTAGCTCTTGCGTCGTCCGGAATAGCTGCGAAATTGCTACCAGGTGGAAGAACTGCTCATTCCACTTTGAAATTGCCATTAAACATGCAATTCATTGAAACTCCCACGTGCAACATTTCCAAAGCATCCGGCATGGGAAAGATACTCTCACATCAATTGCTTTAAATTGGGGAAGGACAGGTGCCGGTTGATCTGACCTCAGGACGAATTTCATTGCCTCATAACTTCTGCAATTTAGTGACGTCAAAAGAAGAATTGGTTGAAAAAGTATTTTCCAATATTCAAACCAATTATAAGAATCACAATTGGCTGAGTGAACGAGCTATTCTTGCGCCCAAGAACCAACGGATATGCCATTTCAATTTAAGAGATTGCAATTCCCAATTCGATTGGCGTTTGCAATCACCATCAACAAAGCTCAAGGCCAATCTTTAGAATTGTGCGGTTTACATCTACACACGGATTGCTTCTCACATGGACAATTATATGTTGCGTGTTCCAGAGTCGGCAAACCAGACAATCTCTATATCTGCACAGACAATGGAACAACAAAAAATATTGTATACCCACAAGCATTGTGAAATTAAACATATTACAAACGTGTGCTTTCTCTTTTCTTTCTTTTCCACTTAACCTGACTGAGCCACAGCAACGCGTGGCCGGGTACAGCTAGTACAGAATAAAACAATCTTTAACAACCCTTATGTGAATATTAATTACACCTCGGTTATGTAAAACTGTGTAGTCTGTTTGAGGTTGTCTTGTGAGGCTACAAATTCTAAAACAGAACTATCGGTAGATATTTAGCCACTTGCACTTATTCCTGTAATTTTAATAGAACCAAATGGTACTATAAACAGATATTCTGTATAGTTTCTCCACAGTTGGGAATTCTGAGTATGGAAATCCATGGAAAACTCTCCTCCCCTTTCCAAAAATAAAAATATTGGATTATAAGCATAGACTCTGGAGGGGAACGAACTTCAGAATAATTGCCATGTTTGTTTCAGAATTTCTATTTATTCTGAAGAATTATGAATAAATCCATCATCAAGCAAAATTAAATACAAAGAGAAAACAAATATATTTTGCAAAGTGTTTTGATTTCTCACATGAAACATCCAAAGTTAAAAATAAAGTCCAAACTCAAGTCATCAGAATTCATTTTGACAAAGAGAAAGATGTGTTTTCATTTGTGTCGCTTCATATCAAAACAATCATTTGAGACATAGGTGTAATTATTATTAATCCTACCATTATTATCAATGCAACTATTGTAAAATTGGAGCTTAGCCCTCTAAGATGTAATAAGGAAAAAGTCTATTCTGTTAAATATAGCTGAAAAACCCTCTCACTGTCATAAAAGTTCCTTTGCTGTCCCAATTACCCTGGTTAATCTCATCATTTGGATTTATTTAGATTTAGAGAAAAGATAACAATCTTGCAAATGGTTATTCATTCCATTAAAACTCTAAACTGTAGGATTTCCCCTGGCCCCTCACAATGGGATTGTCATAGATAATATTTTTAGATAAGGTTTGTCATCTGCTAAAAATTTCTTTAAAAAAACAAAATTGCAGTCTAGCTAATGAGAGAGATATTATCTATAATCTCTTCCACCTCTTTCCACAGTAACTTTTCTTTTATGTGATCTAAAACAAATGAAAAAAAATATATCTTGGTTGGGTTTTTGTTTTGTTTTGTTATTATACTGCTTTCCTATCTGATCTTCAGTTTCTGAGTGATGTTGCTATTATGCCCCAAAGGTGCTTTTTCAAGAGGCAACTGGACTTTCTGGGTTTGTTTTTTTAAAAAGACGTTTTGCTTCTCATCCAAGAAGCTTCTCCAGCTCTGACTGGATCAGTGGTGGGATTCAAATTTTTTTACTACCGGTTCTGTGGGCGTGGCTTGCTGGGCATGGCATGGCTTAGTGGGCGTGGCTTGCTGGGCGTGGCTTGCTGGGCATGGCAGGCTTGCTGGGCGTGGCAGGGGAAGGGTACTGTAAGATCTCCAGTCCCACCTGGTGGGATTCAAATTTTTTTACTACCGGTTCTGTGGGCGTGGCTTGCTGGGCATGGCATGGCTTAGTGGGCGTGGCTTGCTGGGCGTGGCTTGCTGGGCATGGCAGGGGAAGGATACTGTAAAATCTCCATTCCCTCCCCACTCCAGGGGAAGGATACTGCAAAATCTCCATTCCCTCCCCACTCCAGGGGAAGGTTACTGCAAAATCCCCATTTCCTCCCGATCAGCTGGGACTCGGTAGACAGAGAATAGATAGGGGCGGGGCCAGTCAGAGGTGGTATTTACCGGTTCTCCAAACTACTCAAAATTTCCGCTACCGGTTCTCCAGAACTGGTCAGAACCTGCTGAAACCCACCTCTGGACTGGATGGTGGGGAATGGAAGGATTTATACTCCTTGCAGACAGCTGGTCATTTGCATTCTTTTAGCAAGTCATTAAGGTCACCTGGAGGTTTATCTGTGTCATCAGGGTCACCTTAGTAGTGCAAATGGGTGTGGAGCTTTCTTGGAACTGCTGAGAGGACTGTGTTATAGATTGGAGATAGATGATGTTGTAGCCATCCCCCTCTGTTGAGAGAGGGCTGTTCAGTTTTGACATAGATGGCCTCTTTGACCCCTCTTTCAAACCAGCTCTTTGTCCAAAATGTGGACTTTGCTGTCTTCAAAAGAGTGGCCTGTGTCTTTTAAATGCAGATAGACTGCTGAATCTAGCCCTGATGGGTTTGTTCTCCTATGTTGTGCCTGGATGACTGAAAATCTTCATAGACAATTGCTATTATGCATTAATGTATAGTTACAGTTTTCAATACAAACAGTATTTGAATCTTTTGTAAAGTTCAGCAAACTGTACTCCTGTTGATAATTTCCACTGACAAAAATTTTGATTCTATGTTTTATTGGGTAAATAAATAAGTAAAGTGACCACGGATAAGGTAGGCAAACTTATTTCTAATAAAATATTTCTACTTTAGAAATAAAATTAGAATAGAAGTATTCTAAAGCAGAATAAATAAATTTTACTTATTTTATTTTGTTGCATTGTGGTTAGCAGTAGAACAACAATAATTACTGATGCTAAATAAAATTTACAGATCATAAACTACTACCATTATAAAAGTATCACAGCCATAACAAACAGCAATAAATTATTAGATCAAAACCTAAATTTTTTTTAACGAAAACTATATTTAAAAACAAACTTAAAATTCATAAAATTAATGATATAATGAAAATAGGCAGAAAATGCACATGGCTATTAACTTAATGAATAAAAGTATAGTCTTTTTTAAAAAAAACACAAATGTAATTTTAAAAAGGCCTTAAAAAAGGGAAAGGAATTAAGACAATATAAATGTTATTAATATATCCTTGTTGTTACATGTTCTTCTTAAGGCAGGTTGGTTTCTTTCTTGAAAAATGGGTGTGCTTTCTGAACTATGGAACAGATACAAAATTAACTTCTCTTTTCAATAATATTCACACATTGTACATCAAATTGTACACTTCTTTATTGTCAATTTTATACTGATTTTTATTGTATATTCTTTGATCTCACTATTTTATGGCAAGGAATTGAAACTATTGTTCAATAGACTTCAGATAACTAAATCTATCTTTAAAAAATTCCTCCTTCAGGTTTCTAGCATTGTCTTATAAATTTGAAGACTTGGTACTGGATGGAATTGCACTACCCCAGACAGACTCATTGGGAGTCATCCTGTACTCATGACTCCTGCTCAGTGAGTGAGTGGTTATTGTGACCAGGGGGCATCTGCATAACTTTGTCTTGTTCACCTGCTTACAGTCACTCATGCTCTAATAACCTCCAGTTTGGACTATTGCAATGTGGGCCACACATGGCTGCCCTTGTAGGATATCCAGAAGTTTCAGCTGGTACAGAGTGCAGCAGTACGGGCAATGATGTGCATTCCTAGAGCAGCACATGTTACATCTTTGCTTTGCAAGTTGCAAAGAGTTTCTTTTGCTGAGATGGGTGACTATATAAATCTCAGAGATAGATGATAGAGAAGATAGAGATAGATAGACAGATAGAGATAGATTAGATAGAATAGATAGATAGATAGATAGATAGATAGATAGATAGATAGATAGATAGATAGATAGATAGATAGATAGATAGATAGATAGATAGATGATAGATAGATAGACAGAGTTGCATCCAGGCTTCCCTTTGGTCTGTGACTGACGCAGACGCTGCTGAGCTCTGATTGGCTGTGGCGAATCTGGCACGAGTATATAAAGTGCTGTCAGAGGTGCTGACACTGCCACTCCTGTTAGCTGAGCGAGCCACGCTAGCTGTCAGACTGGCGCTTACTGTTAGCTGTTTATTGTTAGCGAAAATAAACCTGTTAGCCATTAAGTGAATGTCTCGCCTCAGTCTGTAAGCCCTTTCAGGACTTAATGATAGATAGATAGATAGATAGATAGATAGATAGATAGATAGATAGATAGATAGATAGATAGATAGATAGATAGATAGATAGATAGATAGATAGGTGATAGACAGACACAGAGAGAGAGAGAGAGAGAGAGAGAGAGAGAGAGATGATAGATAGATAATGTTTAATAGCTAAACTAGGCTGATTCTCAGAACAAGCTACTATTTGAAGGAAAACTTGATGGTGAATGAAATTGGGATGATTGATAAGCTTCACTGTATGATTATCTGATGTAGGTTTCTTTGCATTATGTTAATGTCATTACCACTTTTATATAGATTGCTATGAGTACTGTTATTGATATTATTATTTACCATGATCATTAAGTTGCCCAGAATTACAAAATTATCCATATGCTCAATAGAAGTGTCCCTAAAAATTAGGGTCTGTACTACAGATCTTAATTCCATGCTCATTTATAATTAAACAGACACCCCCTTGACTAGTTAAGTCCTAAAGCATTGTAGCTATAAACATTAACTTTCATCATGGGCACAGTGTGATTTATGAATTGTGAATGGGTTATCAGCCTTGCTCCTGAGTATTTCCCCATAGAGCATAGAAGTAATGCAGTACTTCATTATTATACCTTGTTACTTGAGGAGACCACATTTTTTAATGTTAATGTTATTGTTTTCCCTATAAATAATTGTTCGCACTCTATATTGTGTTTGTGTCTCTGTGTGTGGCTGGACAAGCATGCTGTGTGCTTTTAAAAAAAAGCATTAAAAACAAGCAAAGAAGCAATATTATTAGATTGTAACAAAGAAGAGACTTGCCAATGTACTAAGTAGCTAATTATTTTCCCCAATCCCAATGAATACTTACAACACAACAATTCTTAATGAAAGAAGAATGATGTTCACATAATACTAAGCCAGAGTGTAGATTACTCTTACCTTAGTGTGAGAGATATGAACCCTCCCGCAACAATTAATCAGATCTCTAGTTTTGTTTTAAAAAAGAATCCTAGGCTAAAATTAACAGCATCAGATAGATGGAAGAACTAATTCTATGAATTAGTATTACCCAGACTTTATCTGCAGGTCCATCAGTCTGGTATCTTTAGAGGAGTTTGATGACCTGATTACAATTTCAGTTATTAAGGGGAAATAGGATAGGATAGGGTAGGGTAGGGTAGGGTAGGGTAGGGTAGGGTAGGGTAGAGTAGAATAGAATAGAATAGAATAGAATAGAATAGAATAGAATAGAATAGAATAGAATAGAATAGAATAGAATAGAATAGAATAGAATAGAATAGAATAGAATAGAATAGAATAGAATAGAATAGAATAGAATAGAACAATAACTTTATTGTCACTTTGGATGTACACTAATCAGCATACATTAAAATGAAATTTTGTTGCATACAGTTCTCAAAAAGGCACCACCTCCAATATAAACTACATAAACATGACTAAATAAATAAATAAATAAATACAAAATTATGCATATACTAGCGGTGGGGTGCCCCTGGTTCGGCCCGGTTCTTAGAACTGGTAGTGGCGGTGGTGGGAGGCTCCACCCACCCACCCACCTGGGATGCTTCTGCGCATGCACAGAAGCGTCACACGCGCGCACGAGCACAAACCGGTAGTAAAGGGTTTTAGAACCCACTACTGGCATATACCCACATATATTAAAGTAACACAACAACAGTAATAACCTCTATAAATTCAGTTTGCAATCAAGAAGAGATAATTAGTTGCCAGGTTGCCTTTAGGCCCAATTCAAGGTGTTGGTTATCACCTTTAAAGTCCTACATAAGATAGGTTCAATCTATCTCTGGAACTGGCCAAATGTACTTTAGTAAATATATTACTTCTGTAACATACAAGATTTCCACTACTTTTATTTGTTTGCTTATTTCCTACTGTATATTCCTAAATGATCACCTAAATATCAAAGCCTTTCATGTTAACATATTTATGAAAAGTTCCCATATAAAGTATCTAATGAAGCAAAGTTTTTAAAACTTCCTGTTCAATGAACATAAATTAGTAATTGCAACCAAAGCAATTGTAATGGGAAACAAATGTTGAAATATTTATTGTGATGAGTTTTCCTTGTGATTGCAAAAGCTAAGAGCTTTAAACAAAATAAAGCTACTATGTTTTTAAGGCACTATGTTTTGTACCAAATTATACCTTAAGTATCAGTAGCATCATTCTTTTCTTCCACAAAAGGCGACAAATTTTTATGTCGCTTTTTCTACACACGTGGCCTCATTCCATACTTTGGTTGGTGTTAGGACTCTGTCCAAACGGTTGGGTTGGTTAATATAAACAAGCCACAAATCACTGTTTAATGTAATATATGTAATATTGCTTTAAATGCATTGGTGCATTCTGACTGGCAGTAACGGCCATAAGAGGGAGCTCGAGAACATGGTTAGCTCTCTCTCGCTTTTGCTGATTCATTGCTGAGTGACTTCGTGTCTGCAATTAAGCTCTGTGTGTAGCTAACTATCTGTGATAGGAGAGAATCTTTGTTTGATGATTAAGACAAAGAAAGGCTGGTAAGAAGACTGATGTACTTCTGAATACTGACTGATAGAACGTGTATGATTCGGACTGTTATTTGGACTGTGCTATCTCTTTAAGTAAACTACTTTTATAGACTTTAACGTATCTGTGTATTGACTGAACCATTAGTTATATCTACTGCAACATTACGGTGAACTGTGCAAACCTTCAGGGTCCAGAGTTTACTCTGCACAATTCCTTAACAAGCCACAACCATTTATTCATGCAGATTCTATGTGCCTTGATTACCAACTTGAAATGTTGTGATTAGCCTCTGGATCTGGATCAGCTGACCAAATTTCTACAACAAATCCAAATTTCTTGGATTTCATTTAACCACTCGTGTGTCTGCTGTTTTGGATTTAGAAGTTTCTTAAGGCAAGTTTGTTAGATTTTGTTAGCCTTATTTTCTCTATGGTGCGGGTG